>WAAF01006223.1:238860-297621 GCA_013400475.1 Tricholaema leucomelas | reverse complement strand
TGGACCCGCTCCAGCAGTTCCATGTCCTTCTTGTGCTGGGGGCTCCAGAACTGCACACAGTACTCCAGGTGGGGTCTGAGGAGAGCAGAGTAAAGGGGGAGAATCACCTCCCTTGCCCTGCTGGCCACACTGCTCTTGATGCAGCCCAGCACAGGGTTGGCTGTCTGGGCTGCATGTGCACACTGCCGGCTCATGTTGAGCTTCTCGTCGACAATCCTTGGCCATCCTTGACATTCAAAATAAGTGAAGTCATCAGGTCAAGACAGGTGATTCTGCCGCTCTGCTCTGCTCTGGTGACATCTCACCTGTAGTACTGTGGCCAGCTCTGGGGCCCCCAAAACAAGCGAGACATGGACCTGCTGGAGCAGGTCCAGAGGAAGGCCACAAAAATGATCAGAGGGCTGAAGGAGCTCTGCTGTGAAGACAGGCTGAAAGAACCGGGGCTGGTCAGCCTGAAGAGAAGGGGACCTGCAGGAAGGACGGGGAAGGACTGTTTCAAAAGACAGGACAAGGGTAATGGTTTGAAACCGTAGCAGGGCAGATTTAGGTTGTACATCAGGAGGAAGTTCTGCACAACAAGAGTGGTAACATACTGGAACAGGTTTCCCAGGGATGCAGCTGAGTCCCCATCCCTGGAGACATTCAGGATGAGGCTCGATGTGGCCCTGAGCAGCCTGACCTAGTTAGAGATGTCCCTGCTGACTGCAGGGGGTCTGAACGAGATGACCTTTGAGGGTCCCTTCCAATCTGATGCAATCTGATGCTGTGAAGTGCAGCACAAAATGTAAGCTGCCGTTGAATGGTGTTAATCAGATGCCTTTCAGACCCTTCCCCCACCCCTTTCTCTTCTTCAGATCACCCTCAGGGTGTTTTTAATAACAACTGATGGCTGCCTAAAATCACAAAACATGTTCTCATTAATATTCATGAAAGGCTGGACAGGTTTTATCTACACCTACATCAATGTGTGCAAAAATGTATCCAATGCCTCTGATTTTTAGAGGGGGGAGGGGGGAAACCAGTCCTGTTTTCAAAAGTGCAAAAAATTAAAGCATGAAAAGTTACAATTTGTGGCCCAGAATTTTGGCAAAATTTGATGAAATCAAATGGAAGAGGAAGGGGGGGAATTAAAAAAATAAACTTTTAAGAGGTTTTTTAATTGAGTTCTAAATAATCCAGAAATTCTGTTCTTGCCTGTAAGCTCAGGAGCAAAGCCAATCAAACTCACAGGAAAACTTTGAAAGGTTAAATAATAACAATAATAGTAAGAAGAAGAGTATTTTCAGTCTCTCTGCCCTTTATTTATGCTGCAGCAGCTTCCCCAGGGATCAGGCATGACTGCCATGCAAGCCCATGGCCCGTAGAGGCTGTGCTGGGGACAGTCAGCTCAGCTGCATTGATGCCATTTTTCCTGACAGGCAGATGTTTAATGCCTGCATCACTCCAAAGAGGTCTGCAGCATGCTGCAGCCTAGCTCTGCTAGCTCCCTGACTCCCTCCTACCCCTCTATTGCCAGAGAATAGATCAAAACGCCCTGGGACCTCAGCCCTACTCTTTGGCCTCTGACAGGGTGATCCAAATAAATCAGGGGAGGGAAACAGAGCTCTCTGTTGCTTTGCCCCTCGCTGAGCAAGGTGCTCCTTATCCCTAGGGATGCTCAGCCCTGCTCTTTGGCCTCTTACAGTGTGATCTAAATAAGTCAGGGGAGGGACGCAGAGCACTTTGCTGCTTTGCCCCTTGCCGAGCAAGACAGTCCTCATCCCTGGGGGCTATGCTGACTCACTTTTTGCAAGAGCATTGGAAGTTAGAGAGCATCCACTACTCCAAAAACACCTGATAAGTCCTCACCAGGATTTCAGCAGATAGGTGAGGCAGTAACAGCAGACCAGGAAGGCAAATAACTAATCTCTCCACATCTGCTGACTCTGACAGGGGAACACGTGCCAGGAGGACCCTCCTAGCCCAACCATGATGGGGCAACTCTAATTTGGCCCAAGTAGCTCTGTCCTGATAACCTTGCTAAATCCTGAATCTCTATTAACATGCTGAGCAGAGAAAATGAGGCATGTGTAGCACATCTTCTGAACAGGGTCACTGCATAATGGATTTAATACAAAGGAGGGCTGTGGATGTAGTCTACCTGGACTTCAGTGAAGCCTTTGATACTGCCTGCCACAGCAAGCTCCTGGCAAAGCTGGCAGCTCGTGGCTTTGACAGATTCACTCTGATATGGGTCAGGAGCTGGCTGGAGGGCCGGGCCCAGAAAGTGGTGGTCCCTGGAGGTGTTCAAGAAAGCCTGAATGAGGCACTTAGTGCCATGGTCTGGTTGACTGAACAGGGCTGGGTGCTAGGTTGGACTGGATGATCTTGGTTGATTCTATGATTTGGCCACAGAAATGCTGCTGCTGGCTGTGCAGTGAGGCAAGTGTCTGCAGCCCTGGAGATTAGCAGAGTAAGTGGCATCATGCATTTAGTCACTTGCTGCACCACAATTCCTGGGGCTCCCCATGAAGCAAAACCTTCTTCCTGGAAAAAGCTGTTCTAGTGCAGCCACTTTATCACAAAGGGCTTTAATCTCTTTTCCAATGGGGTTTCCTTCTTCCTAATCAAGTTCCTTCAGCTCCTGTGGACTTGGAATGGAAAAGATTAAGTTTAACCCTTTGACAGCAGAGAGATAAGGATAAATCTGTTTTTCACTCTGAGTGCTTTTCTGACAGCACCCAGGAGAGCTGCACTCTGCTCACAGTTCTCCCCAGGCTGAGCACCTGCTTTTCACTTAACTTTAGTCTTTCTTCTTTTTCTTGCCTTGCCCTCAGAGCTGGTGGGAAGATGCTTCAGCACTCCTTGTTTCCTATGCACTGTGCATTTTGCTCTCCCTTAGCGTGTCATTCCATGCCCTAAATTTCCTGCTGCTCAGAACACTGTGCCTGATGAGGGTTTAAAATGCTGCTAGCAAAAATACACACACACACACACACACATAAAAGCTGATTTCATCTTGGAGTATTTAAACAAGACTAAAATTAGAGCAGAGCTGTGGGGAAAAAAAACAAAAAGGAAAACAAAAGGCAAAGTAAGCAGCCGAAGGCATTAATTAACATAGCACCTATGTGGTTGCTTTTGTAAACAAGAGGGAGAGCCTGCAGCTTGCAGACGAAATGGGTCTGCAGCAGACATTTACAGAGCACCCAGGTGGAATATGGAGCCTAGAAGGACACCTTCGGTCCAGGTCATCCTGCTGATGTCTGGTGATGCTCTGCAGGCATCATCTACCTTTGAAGCAAGCCAAGGTAAAGCAAGGCAGTGGTGTAATAGCTGCCTAGGTGCCAGCTGCTGTACCTGTATGCTCCACTGTGTAGCCCCCACTGTGTTATACCTGCACTGAGTCTGTCCTGCTCCACAGAGATCCCTGTGAGCTGTGGGGAATCCAGATACAGGCAGCACTCCCTCGGTAAACAGCCTTTTGTGTGCCTCATCTGTGCAGCCATCAGGGCCTTCTTGTGACCACTGGCATTCTTCAGCCCGGATTCCAGTGGCAGAAGAACCCTACCACACAGATCTTCAGGCTGTATCAAGCAGATGCTGTTAGAAGCAGATCCGCAGCAATAAGACAAGGAGCAACAGCTACAAACTGGAACAGAGAAGGTATCATCTCAGCATGAGGAGAACGTTCTTTACAGTGAGGGTGACAGAGCCCTGCAGCAGGCTGCTCAGACAGGTTGTGGAATCTCCTTCTCTGGGGACTTTAAAAACCCTCCTGGATGCATTCCTGTATGAACTACCCTGAGTGGATCCTTCTTGGCAGAGGGGCTGGGCTTCGATGGTCTCCAGAGGTCCTTTCCAACCTCTAAGGTTCTGTGATTCTGTGACAATTTAACCTAAAACATACATAGGAGCCAGGGAGATGTCATTTTCCCACAGTGATGCAGATCTTTCAGGTCTCACCATTCCAAACATTGCAGGTCCCAGTCACCCTGCCAGTCATGCAACGAGCCCAGTCCTAGACCAAACGACTTGTCTCTGTTGCAGTGAGGCTTCCCGGAGCTCAACTGGGACTGCATGGCCCCTGCTGGGACCAAAAAGGGAGAGAGGGTAGCTCCTGGCTGTGGGGACACCTGCCCAGGGCTTGCTTGCAGCAGCAGCACTCGCACAAATGCAAGCCTGCAGCCCTCTCCCCGCTCCCTGCTCAGCGGTGAAATCCACGCACCTGCAGACTCAGCTTGCAAGGGCTCAATCGCACAGCGCTGAAACCTAATCAGAGGAGATTTGCCAATCAGCCAGGAAAACCACAGCTGAAAGTGCTTTGCATTGCTGATTCTGGCAAGGTCCTCCTCCTAGCAGCAGCTTCTAGGACACGGGGATCGGATTCTCTACTGCTGGCAAAACACCACACAGCTGGTTTCCAAACTACCTCAAGGAAGGATTAAATCTATCCAGGCAGGCCAGAGGCATCATCCTCAGATTTCCTGAGCAGAACACAAGCTCCAGCACCATGCAGAGAGCAGCAGCACAAGCAGAATGTTTGACCACAATAACAAGGATCTTCTGTACCCAGATGCTTACCTAAGGAGTCCTTCCAGGAGATAGTGAGAGGCACAAGATTATGATCTCTGATAAATGCATCTGCTGTGAACAAGACCACAGAGTTTTTTCTCATCATGCCTTGGTTTAAGATATTCCCAACCCAAGCAAATTAGTCTTATTAAGTTATTATGCCCCAGATGTTTTTTAAGTGAAGGATTATGATGAAGCAAGGACATGCCTTGAGATTTGCACTGGTGTCAGGCATACAGCAAGATTTCAGTGTCTCTAGAATGAAAAACAAGCCAGTGCTGAGCTCTTGCAACCTCTTCCTCAGTCCTGATATCTATAGTGCAAAAAGGACTCTGATGCTTACTCCATGTAGGCCCTGAAACACTGCTCCAGAGTACCCAAAAAAGAGGGTGCAGCATTCCTGACATGAGCCATCTGGGAGATCAGTGCCTTTTACCACAGGGGGCCGTGGGGAGAAAGTGTCTCTGGTGACCAGATTCAGCCCAGTAAACCTCCTAGCAACAAGAGCATTATCACAACGAGCTTGATGCCTGAGGAGGCTGAGACAGACACTCTTCCATCTGCTCCTCAGCTCTGCGAAGCTGCATTCTCTTCTCTCTGTTGTGTTCCAGGCTGATGCCATATTCCTGCTCCAGCTGACTTTCTGGCACAGACACAGGGCTGCTACCAAACATGTTTGTACTGACTGCTACTCATGGAGAGATGTTGACTCAAGGTTGTGCCATGCACAGACCATAGAATTATAGAATTAACCAAGTTGGAAGAGACCTCCAAGATCATCCAGTCCAACCTAACACCCAGCCCTAGCCAATCAACTAGACCATGGCACTAAGTGCCTCATTCAGGCTTGGCTTCAACACCTCCAGGGATGGTGACTCCACCACCTCCCTGGGCAGCCCATTCCAATGCCAATCACTCTCTCTGCCAACCACTTCCTCCTAACATCCAGCCTGGACCTCTCAAGGCTGTGTCCCCTTGTTCTGTTGCTGGGTGCCTGGCAGAACAGACCAACCCCAGCTGGCTACAGCCTCCCTTCAGGTAGTTTTAGACAGCAATGAGGTCTGCCCTGAGCCTCCTCTTCTGCAGGCTGCACACCCCCAGCTCCCTCAGCCTCTCCTCACAGGGCTGTGCTCCAGGCCCCTCACCAGCTTTGTCACCCTTCTCTGGACATGTTCCAGTACCTCAACATCTCTCTTGAATTGAGGAGCCCAGAACTGGACACAGCACTCAAGGTGTGGCCTGACCAGTGCTGAGGGACAGAATAACCTCCCTTGTCCTGCTGTCCACACTGTTCCTGATCCAGGCCAGGATGCCACTGGCTCTCTTGGCCACCTGGGCACACTGCTGCCTCATCTTCAGCTACCATCTACCAGTACTGCTCAGGTCCCTTTCTGCCTGACTGCTCTCAGCCACTCTGTCTCCAGCTTGTCTGACGGTATGTAGAATTCCAATTTCTTCCCTTCTCTTTACCTCGCCGTAAGATTATACAATTCTAAGACTCCAGGTTAGCCTGCTCAGGCATTCTCAGGTTAGGGCCACCACATGAATGCATTAAATTAGTGAGGATTTCTCCTCTTTCAGATAAACTCTCCTCACACACTACTTACACCAGGGGTTTGGTGGTATTTGTTCTTTGGATGGTCTTGACATTTGCCAGTATCTTATAACAAGATAATCCAAACTGAACTCGGGTTCTAGTCAAACCAGAAATTAATAGAGCTGGCAAATCTCCCTCCTCCCTCTGAGTACCACACACAACACCTCAAATCACAGTGGCATTTTTTATTGCCCCATGGTTTTGCCAATTTAGCTGTAATTTGCTGTTCTCCCTCAACCCATATCTCTTGCAGCCTTAAATTCCCACCCCTTGTTATGTGATTGCTTTCATCCTTTCTCACAGGATTAATTTCCTTTTTCCCTAGTCAGACCCTGCTGTCATTTATATTTTCCTCATGCTCCAACTGTTCTCACCCACTGTGGTGGCTGAGCTCTGCAGGAGTAACTGTGTGCCCTCTAATGCCATTAAGGGTTCTGCAGTCACCTCTTTGGTTTTTTTTTGTTTTTTTTTTCAGTTTTCTGTGCTATTTTCATTTAATCTTTAAATCTCACCCCCTTGCAACTTCAGCTCACTAAGGGGTTAAGTGAGATATAGTCAGTAAGTGAGGTAAATCCAAATAAAGAGATTTGGATCTCTCAGATCATCATGCTGCTGTGTCTCCTGGCTTCTTATATCAGTGTTTCAGGGTTTTCCAAACACAGGCTCTTGCCAGAACCCATCTGGATTAAACTACAACTACTTGAAGGGAGACTGCAGCCAGATGGAGTTGGTCTCTTCTCCCAGGCAAGCAGCAACAGAACAAGGGGACACAGTCTCAAGTTGTGCCAGAGGAGGTCTAGGCTGGATGTTAGGAGGAAGTGGTTGGCAGAGAGAGTGATTGGCATTGGAATGGGCTGCCCAGGGAGGTGGTGGAGTCACTGTCCCTGGAGGTGTTGAAGCAAAGCCTGGATGAGGCACTTAGTGCCATGGTCTGGTTAATTGGCTGGGATTGAGTGCTAGGTTGGACTGGATGAGCTTGGAGGTCTCATTTTGTTAAGGCTCTGTGCAAAGTGGAGAGAAAATGCTACCTAAACCCTCAACTATTCTGCCTTCAGATCTCATTTTGCATTTTTTTTCAGGCCATGAATTTTTATCATATCTTTGCTGAAGTCCTTGGGCAGGGAAGCCTGCCACCCTGGTCACCAGCCCTCATTTGATCCTGGCAAACACAAAGGAAAGAGACCTTGATGCTCAGTCTTCCCAGATCCCCTGAGATCCATCTTCTCCTCTTTTTGGGGTGAAGTGGCAGGAAGATGCAACAGAAGCCTAGCCCCATGGTCCCTGGTGCCAGCAGCATGAGGCCAGATCAGCTGAAAGGCAGTCAGCTCCTGCTGGCATGGGTGACACTCTGCCCCTCTTTCTTCTGTGAGCATTCAGAGGTGACAGACATTTCTCTGCACTGTTCTGGCCTCCTGAGTCCTGCTCTCTAGCTTCATATATGCCCCTTTTTTGGCCCAAGGGTCCCTAGACCACATTTTGGCCATTTATTAAGGTCCAAAGCTGTGCTGCCTGCTGCCTTCAGATGCTGGCTGTGGCATTTGCTGTACAGCCACGTGGTACCCTGAAGGCTCAGTCTCTAGAGTGCCTGTTAGTGTAGAAATTGATTTTCTGTAGACTTTAAGGTAAGAAAGAACCATTTCAACCTTCCCATGTAACCTTTTGCACAGACTTAAGAGCATCATCCGGAAGTTTCAAGCCCACAGCCTGTGTGAAGATGGCAACTTTCAAAAGGATGCTCAGTCTGGAGTAAAGATTGTAAGGGATGATGAAACCATCCTATCCTGAGGTGAGTTACTGTTGCGATCACTTCCTTGCTCACTCTGGGCTTTCAGCCTCTCCGTCATCCCATTCGACCTCTATTCCACTTCTCACAGTTTTATTCTCTTCTCTGTGTTTCCTCTGCCACTTCTATCATCCCTTTTAACGTGCAGCACCGATGCTGCACTCCACAGCCAGAACACCTGCCTTAGCTGCACTTCAGTGCTGTGACAGCCACTGTCCCCTTCTGCATCCTTAGGAGAGACCTAACGACCTGGCAGGGCTTGGCATTTTATATTTAACAAGCTCTTTGTAAAGGTGCAAAAGGTAATTGGGAGGAACTCTAATAAATGGGTTAGCTCAGTCACACAGTTAAGCTGTTCAACAGGTCACTTCAGTCATTTGTAATCTTTCCACTGCCATATCAGTAGTTATTTATAATTCATGCATCTCGTGACAGTAATGAGCTTAGGCAGCCTGCCCCTCATCCAAGTGTGCAGCTTGCTACTCACTGCTATTCATCAAGTTCATCTGTTGGGCTTCTTTGATTCATTGGTCTGCAGTCCCAGCTGAGGCAATCTCAACCAAACATTGCCCAAACAGAGAGGTTCGCCTGTTAATAAATAATCACTCTCATTAGGAGGTGATCAGTTAAAACTGGCAGTCCTTTCATGCCATGTTCACTTCCTGCTGCCCATTTCCCCTCTTCTCCTTTCTGCTGTGTGAGGGTCCAGACAGAGCATAGAAGACAGCAGGACCTGCGTTGGATGCTGTCGAGGCACCAGCTCTGCCTGGCCTCGTTGTCCTGTGCGGACCTCAGCAGCAAGCAGCAGCATGCATCTGCTGGTGCCTGCAGGAGCCCACCGCACACCCCCATGCTCCTGGTCCAACCCCAGGTGCCCAGTGGGCAGCAAACAGCGCTGGGCTGACCTGCTGGGGTAACTCAGCAGCATCCTGCCATGTGAGAAGGAGGCCCCACTGAACAGAGATCGAATATCAGGGGCATTTTTTGCGGGGTGCGGATGCGACCCCCTTTAAAGCAGGCATGGGCTGACCTCTGGCTGGAGAAGCTGAGACCCGTCTTCAGGAATCAGAGTAATCCCGGGTGATTTTATCCCACTCCACTTCCCTAAATCTGTGGCTGCTGCTGCTTGGTGAGAGGATTAAGGGCTGGCAGGGGATTACGTAGTTGCTGCAGCTCTCGGCGTGGAGCTCCCTCCCAGCGTGACCGCTCCTCGGGGCACGGCGACACACAGCACCCGTGGGTGCCTGCTGACACACAGCACCCGTGGGTGCCCGCCGACAAGAGGCCCTGCTGGGTTTTTGGCTACTCATCCTCTGTCAGAGACCACTGACGGCGCCTGGCAGCAGCAGCGAGGTTCCTGGGGCGGAAGCAGCCGGGGTTACCCCGGGGCTTGGCCCCGCGGCGGCAGGGCAGGCAGCCCAGCATCATGGCGGGGGCTGTGTGGGATCCCCCCCAGGGCAGCAGGAAGGGCAGGGAAGCCCCGCGTCCCACCGGCTGGTCCCCTTGCTGATGGTTGGCACACGGAGGATGGGGCCCTGGGCCGTCCTGTGGATGATGCTCTGCCTCTTCTGCCTCCTGCCCTCTGCCAGGGCCCAGACGAAGATCCCGCTGGAGACGTAAGTGTTCCTCTCCTTGGTGTGGAGTCGGCAGTGCCATGGGCATGGGTGAGCGGGTGGGAGAGCTGCCCAGACGCTGGCAGGCACTGCAGGTGCAATCTGCTCTAGAGAGGCACATGGCATTAGGGGAGGTGGCAGTTCTTTACCGTGGTGATGATGGTTCCTGGGTGAGGACACAGGTGTGGGAGCCACAAATTCAGTGCCCAGATCTAGCTCAGGTGCAATGTCTCATTTTCCTCGTTCATCAAGCAATGAGCAGTGATCCTCACCTGCTGTAGTTAAGCACTTTGACATCTATTAATGCTCTGCTTAATACAGTGGGTAGCAAAAGGCAAAAGCCAGTTGGAAGATGTGGTCATAAAACCTCACCACTGATGCAGCTGGCAGGGATTCAGCCGTGGAGGTGGATGTAAGCAGCTCCACTTTAGCCCAGTGTCCCTGGCAGATGTCGCTGGTTTGCAGCCTGCCGCAGACACCCTGGAGGTGCAAAGTACTTGTCAGAATCTTACCATAGGAGGCACAAGTACAGGTTATTTGAGTGAAGATGCATTTCTGCAACACACACGAGATCCACATCATCCACTGCAAGGTTTGCAGCTCCAAAACTTTGATCTCTATCATTGGTCCAGTGCACTGATGGCTGGAAAATGCCTTCATGTGCATATAGGCAGCCTGGGTAACAAAACCACGCAGACATTTACTCATGTGCATGCTTAGGGGATGTTGGTGAGGAAAGGCTAAAGAAAGCAACAAGGCCACAGCCTTCTTGCTTGTTCCTGCTCCAGCTGACTCCTCAGGGCATGACAGTCCTCAGCACAGGGAGGAAAGCCTGAGCTGCCACACAGACCATAACCAGCCATGTTCTGTGCATATACTGTGCCAACTGCAGCTGCACACGCAGGGAGTCTGGATGCAGCTCTTGGGTGCAGGTTGGCAGGGTATTCATGCTGCTGCCTGTCTTGGTGTGCACCAACAGCTCCTCTGGCATGGCTGCTGCTGGAAAGCTACCCCCAAGCAATGCAGCCCTCTTCGGCAGCCCAGCAGCAGGCTACCAGCTCTTAACAAACAGCTGATAAAAACTTCACCTTGCTGAGCTGACTTAGGCAAGTTTAATCCTTTAAAGATTAAAATGGTAGGTGTTGTGCTTGGTAGAAGTTGTTATGGGGCAGCTGCTCTGGAGCTGGGACAGCTCTATCTGCACAGGACCATTCTCAGCCAGTTTCAGGAGGAGATACATCCACTAAACTGACCAAAATCAACTTCAGCCCCTTCCTGAGATTAAGAAAATGCTTTTTATTAAAGAGTTGCCATGAAGACCCTTGCAGATGTGTTCACCAATGCAGCCCATGATTACCAAGGCTTGTGCTGACTTCACCCAGGGCAGAGCCTCATTAAATTTGGCTGCCAGCATTGTTCTTGTCTGCACTGTCAAGTTCTTCCTCAGCAAAAGGCTTCTGCTTTGTGTTCTACAAAAAGGATGCAGAGTTTCCACAGAGTAAACCCCAACTTCTGATAGTATCAAACCATGAAGTATAAAAATGGACTCTTTGTGCCCCGGGTAAATACTTTGTGGAAGTACCTTTTGGCCTTGAAATCGGTGGCATTCAGAAGGCAGCCTCTCCTCCCAGCTGGTTTTGCCACTGAATGCAAGTGCAGGGGTTACAGGCAGGCAGTGTATGACCGAATCCTTTCCTGATGTGATAGCCCTACTGAGAAAAGGCCTGGTTGCAATGTGATAGCCCTACTGAGAAAAGGCAGCCCACTTGGCACAGTCTGGAAGGCCTTCATGTAGAAGAATGATGAATAAACCACCAAAAAAAAAATGAGGTTTTCTCTCCTGGGACACAAACCAGAGCAATCTAGTGTTTCAAATCTACTTAGGAATTTAACTGAAACACAAAAGTTGCCCTTTTCAAATGAAATTTCAATAGGAGAACACATTGGCCAGGGGACAAAAGGGGGAAATGAGCAGGAACTGGACCTGCTCCAGAGATCAGACAGGGACATTTTGGAGACAGAACACCAGAGTCTTTTAAGCACCAGCTGGGTTAAATCACAGTTGAAGTGACAGAAGGCTGAGCTGGCCTGTGCTGCTCCCTGAGTTGTGCCTGTCTTTGCTGCACCATGCTCAGCTCCTCACCATCTCGTTTACAAGTCTTTGCAAAGCTCACTCAGCTTTAACTCCAGCAGTGCAAAAATCTTCTCAGTTACTATCAATGCTGCTAAGGTGCAAGTTCAGGATAGAAACTACCTCCTCTTTCCTCCTGGAGACCACTCTGCTCATCAGCCGGTCATGGTAGGGGCAGGAGTACTTGAAGCTGTGAGCATAGTGAGGATTCAGGGCTGGTTGCTCAGCCTTTGCTTCCTTGAGTACTGGAGACACCAGGAAATGCTGGTGGGAGAGGTGATGGTCAACCTGATATAGCTTTTTTAGGCTACCTTCACCATCTCTATGCATCTGTTCCTATGTTCACACAGCCCCCCAAAAAAGGGAAGAGGGGGGGAAGAAGCATTCAGCTGGTGGAAGATCACACTCAGTAGTTAAAAGCTCATTGCTAAGAGGTGGTTTTAAAAGGCACCACTTTCTCATTATGCTCCTTTTACAGACAGTGGATGGAGGGGCAGTTCAGAGCACAAGCCCTCTGTATGCTCCAAATCATAGAATCGTAGAATCAGTCAGGGTTGGAAGGGAGCACAAGGATCAGCCAGTTCCAAGCCCCCTGCCGTGGGCAGGGACACCCTAACCTAGAGCAGGCTGCCCACAGCCTCACCCAGCCTGGCCTTAAACACCTCCAGGGATGGAGCCTCAACCACCTCCCTGGGCAACCCATTCCAGGCTCTCACCACTCTCATGCTGAACAACTTTCTCCTCACGTGCAGGCTGACTCTCCCCACCTCCAGCTTTACTCCATTCCCCCCAGTCCTGTCATTCCCTGATAGCCTAAAAAGTCCCTCCCCAGCTTTTTTGTAGGCCCCCTTCAGATACTGGAAGGCCACAAGAAGGTCACCTGGGAGCCTCCTCTTCTGCAAACTGAACAGCCCCAACTCTTTCAGTCTATCCTCATAGGAGAGGTGCTGCAGCCCCCTGAGCATCCTTGTGGCCCTTCTCTGGACATGGTCCAGCATCTCCACATCCCTCTTGTAATAGGGGCTCCAGAGCGGCTGCAGTACTCCAGGTGGGGTCTCAGCAGAGCAGAGCAGAGGGGGAGAATCACCACCCTCACCCTGCTGGCCACACTTCTCCTGCTGCAGCCCAGGCTCTGCTTGGCTTTCTGGGCTGCAAGTGAACACTGCTGGCTCATGTTGAGCTTCTTGTCCACCAGCACCCCTAAGTCCCTCTCCTCCGGGCTGCTCTCCAGCCAGTCACTGCCCATCGTGGATTTGTGCTTGACATTGCCTCAACCCAGATGCAGGACCTTGCACTTCTCCTGTAGCTGCCTACCTGCCTCATTTTACAAGGGGGGAGCCTAGGCAGGCTTTCCTAGGCTAAAGTTAGCTGTTGGGATTATTCCACCATTGCTGTGGTGGCTTTACTCCAGGGTTCACCTTTGGGTTGGCATATTACTGTGCCTCAAAAGTGGTACAGTGCACTGGGAAATCAAGCCCTGAGGTTAAAGTCTACTTAGGACTGGAAGAAATTTGCTGGAAGCTATAGGCAAAGCCTCTGCACCCTGTAAAAGAGCAGTGTATTCTGGTAACTTTAGAAGGCCATTTATGCTATTAAATAAATCTCTCCTAAGTGAATCCTTGTTGAAGCAACTGCATGTAGGTGGAACTGTCTAATGTGAATCATCTAGCAGATTTCTGATGAAGTGCTCTGTCAATTTCGAGACCCATCTATTTTGATTTGGGTGGCTCAGTGTTCAGGCTGCTCCTCGACATCCTTATGTTCTCCATGTGGTATTGCTAGCATCAATTATTTACAGGCTGGCATGAATACAAGTGGTGTCTTACAGCCATGAGGTGCAGCATCGAGCCCTAGCATCTCCACTGAGAGCAGTGAATCTGTCTGGCTTGTTAGTCTGTGCCCCACACAGCCCGAGGAGCTGGATCCAAGTGGTCGATCTTGAAAGTGTCTTTCAGATCTGACATTAATTTCTCTTCAGCAGCCTCGACATTAGGTGTCTGGCCCTTCACTCCAGGCTGTGTCTGCACTCAGTGAAGACAAACAAGTGTCTGCAGAGAGCTATTTATTTCATTGCCCTAACAATAGAGGAGACCAGGTGGTATCTCAGACACCTTTTGTGCCTTTAAAGTTAGGTAAGACAAATTCCAGTCTGAATCAAAATGTAGTGACTGAGACTAGCAGAACTCGGTGTTTCTCTTTGATGATTGACGCCCTGGGCAAAAGGTCCAAGTGCTTGCTTCCTGCTTGTTTGTCTGGGGAGAGAGCATTGTCATTGTCACCATAGTGGCTTAAAGCAATACAGTGAGTTCATACCCAAGATAGTGGAGTTCTCCCTGCCTAAAGAAGTAAACAGTCCCGGTGAATTTGAATTATTTACACCAGTTTTTCTTTGTTCCTCTTTTTAGGGTGAAGTCTTGGGCAGATGCATTCAGTGGGGAGCTGTACTCCATTGTGACTAAGTATTCAGGCTCTCTCCTGTTGCAGAAGGTAAGTAAAAGCTGGGAAGACTCCCTTAGCTTCACATCATCTACCCATGTAGCCACCTAGGATTTTGCCTTGGGGTGGAAAAAAGCAAAGCACACAGGCCTCCAGAGACCTTGGAAAACTATGAAGGTTCACAGCCACAAGCACAGAGCAATGCTCTGTGGCCATCCTCGATGAAAAGCAGAGGGGAGGTCCATCTAATGCCTTTCCTGCTTTCATTAACCCTGGTCAAACACCACTTAAATTGGCTCATTTGAAAAACAAAACAACCAAAAACCCCCAAACAACAAAAACACACACAAAAAACCCCACCCCAAACAAACAACCCCCCCAAAAAACTTTGTAAGCCTATTCCTCATTGTGCTGGGTTGGTACTTCATGCACTGAACAGGAGGCAGCTGTGGTAGGATACAGCTGCAGCTGGGATTCAGCAGTTTTGGTGATGCTTCCAAATTGCTTATTCTACCATGGGGCACCCAGGCAAAAATTGCCAGAGGCAAAGTGATATGCTAAGGTATTTCTGGTGGGTGCTGGAGCTCCAGTGGGCAGGAAATGCAGGCTGGGATTGTTTGATGGTCAGGTGTTGATGTGTGATGTTGTGTAGGTGTGTTTCAACACAGCCAACTTGTACAGCTTCTGTGGCTGTTTCTAACAAATTAAGAGAGTTCAGTAGGGCTCAAAAGTCAGCAGAACTAAGGAGATCAGTGGCCAGCTTGAGAACACCATCACAGTGGAAGCGAACAGTGGAGTCTCAGGATGGCAGATGTGGCACTGAGGAGGGTGTTAAGGCAGCTCTGTGTGTTGCCCTTCTAGAGTACAACATCAGATCATTTCACCTTCCTCTGTACACGTTCTGCTTTGTCCTTGGGGATGTTGATCCCTTTAGGATGGGGTTTATGTGAGACCTGTGGAGTACTACTGAAAATTACAGTCGTGGTAACCAAATCTTGAAAGGCAAATTCACAACTCTGACAGCATTTGGTGTAATTCACTGGAAGGAAAGAAAACTGATTTCTGATGGAAAGGGCTGGATGTAACAAAATCCAATCCTGAGTTCACATCAAGGGGAGTCAAGGCAGAGCTATATTCTGCTGGTGCTCTGACTGCCTTTGCTCTTGGAGAAGGGTAGGTGTCTGGTTTGCCTTTGCATGTTTTGGGGCCTGGATGCAGCACAGAGCAGTTGTGCATTGCACATTCTCTGAGCACCCCTGAGTGAAGCATGGTGTTGCTCATGACTTGGAGAGATGTCCCTCAGATGCCCAGAACTGGATGCAATATTCCAGGTGGGGCCTCATTAGGACAGAGTAGAATGGGAGGAGAACCACCCTGGATCTGCTGGACACACACTTCTGAATGCACCTCAGGACTCCATTGGCCTTCTCGGCCACCCGGGCCCATTGCTGTGCCATGCAGAACTTAGGAAGGAATCTTGAACAAGGGGAATCTTGAATAAGGGGAAACTTCTTTACTGTAAGGGTCACAGAGCACTGGCACAGGCTCCTCGGAGAGGTTGTGGAGTCTTCTCACTGTTACCACTTCCAGCAGTGTGTACAGATGAGCTTGATCCATCCTTTCTCTGTTAACACTCCAGCAGAGTCATCTCCTAAACACGTGTCCTGCTGTGCTCTAACAGTACTGAATCAATTTAAATAGCTCAGGTTTACTTTTCAACCCTCAAGTCCCACTTCTTGACATTTTTCATTTCCCCTTATTTTCCTGGGACTAGGGAAATAGGTGAGGATGAGCCAAGACCTACTTCTTCAGTCCTTCTCTCAGCCTCCTTTTCTTTAGCAAGAACTGGTTCAGACACCTTCTCACAAATCACCATCTCAAAGCAAGGACCATCCTGATGCTTACAGAGCTGCAGGACAGCTTCAGGAGGATACAGAGAGATCTTTTGTTAGTAGGCAATATTTTTACCCCCCTGAGATGCACCTTGGCAGGCTCCATATAGAAGTCATATAGGGAAGGAATATTAAACAGCACCAGTAAAGGCTAGAGGTGATCTGCTTGAGAGCAGCCCCATGGAGAAAGAGCTGGGAGTCCCAGTGGGCACCAAGGTCTGCATGGCACAGCAATGTGCCCTGGTAGCCAAGAAGGCCAATGGAGTCCTGGGGTGCATTCAGAACAGTGTGTCCAGCAGATCCAGGGAGGTTCTCCTTCCCCTCTACTCTGCCCTAGAGAGGTCCCACCTGGAATATTGCATCCAGTTCTGGGCTCCTCAGTGCAAGAGGGACAGGGATCTACTGGAGAGAGTCCAAGGGAGGGCTACAAGGATGCTGAAGCGACTGCAGCACTGCCTAATGAGGAAAGGCTGAGAGCCCTGGGGGTGTGTAGGCTGGAGAGGAGAAGGCTGAGAGGGGATCTGAGCAATGTCTATTAATAGCTGAGGGCTGGGGGTCAGGAAGGAAGGGACAGACACAGCCTCTGCTCACTTGTGCCCTGAGATAGGACAAGAGGCAATGGATGGAGACTGCAGCACAGGAATGTTCCACCTCAATATGAGGAAGAACTTCTTGACTGTAAGGGTCCCAGAGCCCTGGCACAGGCTGCCCAGAGAGGTTGTTAAGTCTCCTTCTTTGGAGCCTTTCCAGCCCTGTGTAGATGTGTTCCTGTGCCACCTGCACTAGATTCTTTGGTCCTGCTCTGGCAGGGGGTTGGACTGAAAGACCTCCAGAGGTCCCTTTCAGCCCCTCACATCCTGTGAGCCTGTGATACAGCTTTATGCAGATCATTGCACTGCTGCGAGTTGTGGGCAAAGCCAGGCCTGGGGAGTTAAATGCACTGAAGCCTGGAAACCCAAACACGTGTGCTCCCCCAGGCACTCCTCTCTTTGGACCAGTGCCTGCTTTTCACAGGCATTCTCTGTGTGCATGAGCATGTGCAGACTAGCAGAAGGCCGAGGAGCACAGTGATGAGGTCCAGATGATTCATTCCTCAGTGCTTGTTGAAGTCAATGGGCATTTTTCCTTTGAGGAAATACAAAGAGACAGCAGCACCTTTCATGTTTTACTTCTTGTATCCTTTGTGCCTAACAGACTTGAAGCAAGTAGCTGATTGTTGCTGCTCTCAGTCTGTCAGTTAGTGAATGTTTTCCATGAGAACCTTTTTAATACTTAGCATCAATTTCCTGCTCTGGCTTTGAGTTCACTTTGGTTTTCTTTGATTTTTGTTATTGTTTTCTTTTCCTTTGTTTGTTTTTCTGGGATAGACATATCCCTGAATAATCCAAATGATCTTTCTTACTAGGCTTTATTGTTCCCACAGACCTGATGAATCAGTAGACATCATTTGAATCTAGATGGGCAAATTCTCACCCTGAATCAGAGAGCTTTCAGAGAGGCCCCAGGTGGTTCTCTGTCCCAAGCTGTCAAGATATCATTAAATTAAACCTCACAGGGACAGCAAAAGCTGAAGAGTGGCTTTGGTTTGATGGCTGGACCATTAGGCAGCAGAGGATAAGATAAACTTAGAATCATAGAATCAACCAGGTTGGAAGAGATCTCCAAGCTCATCCAGTCCAACCTAGCACCCAGCCCTCTCCAGTCAACTAGACCATGGCACTAAGTGCCTCATCCAGGCTTTTCCTGAACACCCCCAGGGATGGTGACTCCACCACCTCCCTGGGCAGCCCATTCCAATGCCAATCACTCTCTCTGACAACAACTTCCTCCTAATATCCAGCTTATACATCCCCTGATACAACTTGAGACTGTGTCCCCTTGTTCTGTTGCTGCTTGCCTGGCAGAAGAGCCCAACCCCACCTGGCTACAACCTCCTTTCAGGTAGCTGTAGACAGCAGTGAGGTCTGCCCTGAGCCTCCCCTTATTCAGGCTGCACACCCCCAGCTCCCTCAGCCTCTCTTGCACACTTAAGCCTGGCTCAAAATGCTGGCTGGAGTCTAAGACAGCTGAGAGCAATACAGTTGGAGTAAAGAAGGAATGTGAAAAGCTGAGTAGAGGAAGAGCAGTAACATCTCACAGAACTAAGGAACAGGAAGTTTGAACCTGTGGTGTGTCAGGTCTGTGCCACAGTCCTGCCGCTGCAGTTGGCCATGTATCAACCAAGATCCTGGGGCCATTGATGGCAACCACAGCAGGAGATCACCACAGCGGTTCTCAGCTTCTGAGACCTTGCCTCTGAGTGACAGAAACACCATCAGCACACTCCAAACTTTTCTTCTACTCTGTCAATGACACTTCTTAAGTGTTTCTGACAATCACTTCCTCCTGTAGCTGAAGTGCTGATTGCCCTCCCCAGTGGACAGGACTGGGAAAGGACAGCAAGGCTTGGTTGCCTCAGTTGCTGGGAATTACCTGTCATTATTAGAAAGCACTGCAGGAAACTACATGGCAAAGAACAGACCAATTAAAGAAGTTCAGTCAAGACACTTTCTTGGGTGAAGATGAAAGGAATGTCTTTCACACTCCTAATATAGCCTCACTAGCAGTGAGTACTGTAACACTGTGGGCTCCAATGGGCTAAGCTTCATGGAGGTGAGAACAAGGAAATGCATTTAGTAACATATCTCTGCTCAGAGATGAAGCTTAGGATACTGGATCTTGGCTATTTCACTCTTAAATCACCACCTCCACCAGGATCTTAACAAATTGCTTCTGCTGTTTTAAGAGAATGCTAATTCCTAAGGAGTGGAAGAATATTGAAAGACTTCTCTGTTAGATCAGAGTTAACTTTCTGGCCTCATTTTGACATCAGATCCTTTCAGCCAGTTCTCCCAAGCCTGCAGCTGATTCTTGTCCTGTAATTTATGATGGTCTGATAACCTGAACCCTCAGCTTGGGTTGCACAGGCTGATCTTTGCTGACTACAGAGATCTGGATTTTAGGAGGAAGTTCTTCACAGAGAGAGTGATTGGCATTGGAATGGGCTGCCCAGGGAGGTGGTGGAGTTGCCATCCCTGGAGGTATTCAAGAAAAGACTGGATGAGGCATTTAGTGCCATGGACTAGATGACTGGAGAGGGCTGGGTGCTAGGTTGGACTGGATGATCTTGGAGATCTCTTCCAATCTGGTTGATTCTATGATTCTATGTCAATATTTGCTGCATATGTTCAGCCGTAGTGTCTGGTACCAGGACTGAAATCACAGCCGTGGTATCTGGTACCAGGACTGAAATCACAGCTCCACTGCTTACCTTTAGGAACTCCTGCAGTGAATATTTGAGTGGGAGGAATACAGATACAAAATAGTTTGGTAGGTCATTTGCAGGAGGGAAGCTCAAGGGAGATCCAAGCTGAGAGCACAGCTAGCAAACTTTGCAGCAAGTGATGGGATTTTCTGGTCGGTTGGGCTTTGGGGTTTGCTTGTTTGGGGTTTTTTGTTTGGTTTTTTAGCTGGTTTTGGTGGTTTTCTTTGTCTTCCTGATTCTGGCTAATTCCTGGGGCTGAGATGCGTATGCAGTATTAACAGACTCCTGCTAATTGCCCGTGATTGCTTTTACCCTGTTCACATCTACCTGTCAATGTGTCAAAAGCACACTAAAACTAGCTGAGAGGCGCAGAGCCCTCTTGGGTCGTTAACTCCAGATGTGACCCAAGGTAACCGACGGCAGGTCACTTTGTGCAGCGCATGCCTGCCCCTGCTGCTCGGGTCCCCCCCTGTCCTAGCTTTCCCAGGAGAGATTACCCTCCTCCCGCTCAGGAGGACCTGATTAATGCCTCGCCTGGCAGACATCATTGCCCTCTCGACAAAACCATCACATGGAGCTAAATGGGACAGGCACCAGCTGGGATGTATGCCGTGGTCCTCGCATCAGCCAGGGACCTCAGTGGAAGGCTTGTTGCAGTAGAGCCTTCTTTTGGCAGCGTGGTTGTGCTAACCTTCATGCTCAATCCTACCTCCTCCTCCTCCTCCCCCGCCCATGGCGGCTGCCCAGTCGCGGCAGAGGGGACGCAAGGCCTGGCAGCTTTAATCCTGTAAAACCCTCGCCGTTAATCACGCCAGACAGAGCAAGCAGCCTTCTACCCTGCCTGCTGCAGGCTGCATGCTGCTGCTATTTCTGTCTGACGTCCTCAGCCTGCCCCATCCTCAAGGCATTTTTTACTCTGCCTGCACTCAGCTGCCCTCTTGGATGGTCAATGAGCTTCTTCAACAAAAGGATCTCCACTGCTCAGCCCAAAGACATGCAGAGCTCTCCATTCCCTCCTTTCTCCTAATGCAGGAGGTCTGCTAAAGCCCCTGCCACCCCCTTACCTTGTTCACTACCTCATTTGTACTGGTGCAAGAATCANTGGACATGGTCCAGCATCTCCACATCCCTCTTGTAATAAGGGCTCCAGAACTGGATGCAGTACTCCAGGTGGAAGAAGTCTAGCCCTAGCTTATTGCTGCTGTGGTGCTAACACAACTTGAGGATGGAGAGAATGTGAGCACACTGTATAGAGAGACTGACAAGGGACCAGGGAGCAGCTGTCTGGAAAAGGACTTGGGGGTGCTGATGGATGAGAAGCTGGACATGAGCAGGCAGTGGGAGCTTGCAGCACAGAAGGCCAGTGACAGCCTGGGCTGCATCCAAAGCAGCGTGGCCAGAGGTGGAGAGAGGGCATCTGCCACTTTGCTCTGGTGAGACCTCCCTTGGAGTGCTGCAGCCAGCTCTGGACCCCTCAACACAGGAAGGACCTGATGGAGAGGGTCCAGAGGAGGGACACAAAAATGACCAGGGGGTTGGAGCAGCTCTGCTGTGAGGACAGGCTGAGGGAGCTGGGGGTGTTCAGCCTGGAGAAGAAAAGGCTCCAGGCAGACCTAAGAGCAGCCTGCCAGTACCTGAAGGGGTTACAGGAAGGCTGCAAAGAGACTGTTTGCAAAGGCCTGCAGGGACAGGATGAGGGCAGTGGCTTCAGACTAGAGCAAAGCAGATTGGATGTTAGGAACAAATTCTGCACCATGAATGTGGTGGAACACTGGAGCAGGTTGCACAGGGAATTGGTTGGGGCCCATCCCTGGAGATATTGAAAGTGAGGCTGGACAGGACTATGGGAAACCTGCTCTAGTTAAGGATGTCCCTGCTGAGTGCAGAGGGGGTTGGACTGGATGAGCTTTGGAGGTCCCTTCCAGCCCAGATGATTCTGTGATTCTATGATAATTTCCATTGGCTGTCTTCATACTTCCACCCTGTAGGGGAGATAAGAGCCTGTCTGCTCTGAACTAGGTTAATCATACTGTGGCCTTTTACAGTTATTTTTTAACTCCTTTTCATTCTGCCTGTCTGTTAGCTTTTATGTTTTTGTTGGAGAGGAGAAATAAAGGCCATTGTACCCAGTCCTGAAAGGGCAGGTTGACAGAGGCAGGTTGCAGTTACCCATCTGAGAAATACTCTCGGATTTTTAATGCCTGGATTATATGAAACATGTTAAGAAGAAAGTGGTTGTCTCTAAAGCTGTCAGATCCAGATCCTTCTCATTACAGCATCTCTCTCAGTAAAGGGACCACTAAGTAGCCATGTTCATAATTCCTTGTTTCTGGGGAAGAAACATCCCTGTGCTGCTTTTGGCCCCAAATCATGCTCACATGTGCTGAATAAGTAGAATCATAGCTGCTACACTGACCTTGGTCTCCCACTGTAATAACTGAGCAGAGCCTTCTTGGTGCAGACCTGGCAACTTACCCTACAGACAGACTGAGAGAGCTGGGAAGGTTCAGTCTGGAGAGCAGAAAGCTCTGAGGAGAACTTATTGTGGTCTTTCAGTATCTAGTAGGCCTGTAGCTAGTGGGGTCCCACAGGGGTCAGTACTGAGACCAGTTCTGTTCGATATAATCATCAATGACCTGGCTGAGGGCACAAAGGGCACTATCAGCAGGTTTGCTGGTGACACCAAACTGGGTGGAGTGGCTGCCACGCCAGAAGGCTATGCTGCCATTCAGCCAGACCTGGACAGGCTGGAGAGGTGGGCAGGGAGAAATGGAATGAAATTCAGCAAGAACAAGGGGAGAGTCTGGCACCTGGGAAAGAACAACCCCAGGGACCAGGATAGGTTGGGGACTGACCTGCTGGAGAGCAGTGAAGAGGAGAGATGTCTGGGAGTCCTGGTGGATGGAAGGATGCCCATGAGCCAGCAATGTGCTCTGGTGGCCAGGAGGGGCAATGCCATTCTGGGGTGTGTTAGAAGGGCTGTGGTTAGTAGGTAGAGGTTCTCCTGCCCCTCTACTCCACCCTAGTGAGGCCACATCTGGAGTACTGTGTCCAATTCTGGGACCCCCAGTTCAAGAGGGACATAGAACTGCTTGAGAGAGTCCATCTTAGAGCCACAAAGATGCTGAAGGGAATGGAACATCTCTATTAGGAGGAGAGCCTGAGGGAGCTGGGACTGTGCTGCTGGGAGAGGAGGAGCCTGAGAGGTGACCTCATCAATGGTTATCAATATGTAAAGGTGAGTGCCAGGAGGCTGGAGCCAGGCTCTGCTGGGGGATGCCCAGTGACAGGATAAGGGCCATGGTGGAAGCTGAGGCATAGGAAGTTCCATGGAAACATGAGGAGGATTTTTTTCCCTGTGAAGGTGACAGAAGACTGGAACAGGCTGCCCAGGGGGGTTGTGGAGTCTCCCTCTCTGGAGATATTCAAAACCTATCTGGCTGTGTTCTTGTGTGATCTGCTGGATGTGACTCTGGGCAACCTGATCTAGTGTGAGGTGTCCATGCCCATGGCAGAGGGCTTTGAGCTGGGTGATCCTTGGGGTTCCTTCCAGCCCTGACAATTCTGTGATTCTATATGATGGCACTGTGGGAAGGTAGGACATGCACTAACAAGACATCTGTCCCACAAAAGCCCCAGAGCACATATGACATAGGAGGTGATATGACAGCACACAGCTCCATTCCCTTGCCCTTCCTTCTGCCGTAAGTAAACTTCAGGCTCATGATGCATATGATGCTATCATGGATGCCAGTACCAGGGGTACATGTAGGTTATGGAAAGCTGCTGTTCTGCTGCTCTCCTCTTTGTAGGCAATAATAGCTTCAGGTTCATTGCTGTTTTCAGCAGCCACAAGCTCACAGTTGAATGGATTGCTTTTACTCAGTCAAAAGTGCTTTGTGTTCACAGGCTCACAGGATGTTAAGGGTTGGAAGGGACCTCTGGAGGTCTTCAGGTTCAACCCCCCTGCCAGAGCAGGACCAGAGAATCTAGTGCAGGTCACACAGGAACACATCCAGACAGGGCTGGAAAGCCTCCAGAGAAGGACACTCCACAACCTCTCTGTGCAGCCTGTGCCAGTGCTCTGGGATCCTTCCAGTCAAGAAGTTCTTCCTTATGTTGAGCTGGAACTCCCTGTGCTGTAGTTTCCATCCCTTGCCCCTTGTCCTATGTCGGCACAAGTGAGCAGAGGCTGTCCCTGTCCCTTCCTTCCTGACCCCCAGCCCTCAGCTATTTGTAGATATTGCTCAGATCCCCTCTCAGCCTTCTGCTCTGCAGACTGAGCAGCCCCAGGGCTCTCAGCCTGTCCTCATCAGGCAGTGCTCCAGTCCCTTCATCACACACCCAAATTACAGGATGAAGAGGGCAGAAAGGCAAAATCAGGAGAAGGTGATCAAACAGAGCAGCTCTTTAACCACGTCTTTCTGGACCAAAAAGCAGTACCCAGCTAACAATTACAGCTTCACCCCTCTCTTCACAAGCCTTCTGCTCAGCAGGATTTTCTGCTTTCCCTTGGCTAGAAGTACAAGGATGTGGAGCCAACTCTGAAGATCAAAGAGGTGGATGGCTTGGAACTGGTGAAGAAGTTCTCGGAGCAGATGGAGAGCATGCTCCGCAGGAAGGTGGAAGCTGTGGAGGTAGGAGCACGCGGAGGCTACCAGCAGGACCTCCCTTTTCTGTCAGTCTTAGAGCAGGAGACATAAGCCTCTTGTCTGTAGCAGCAGTGCATGGGCACAGAGGTTGTGTGAGGACTGCCTTGTCCAACCAAATTCCTGCTGCTGCTGGTGGCTGCTCGCTCTGAGCTTTAAGTAGACACTGGTGGGAGGACGTGGGAGTTCAGACAAGGGAATGCTGCCTTCTCCTGCAGCTCAAAGTAGGAAATGAGATAAAAATAAAGCCTAGGAATAAATACGAGGGAATGAACACTCTTTTGGGAGCAAAGAGCTGTTTAAAGGGGGAAAAAAACCTCTCCCAAGTGAAAATGAACTTCATCCTTGCATAATGCCTTCTGGCCTTTGAAGACTAGCAGCTTGTTTCAGCTGTGTCTGTGGCTTGAGGGGAATTCCTGCAGCTCCCTGAGCAGGAGTCACAAGGAAGGTGTTTGGGTTTCCAGCTGCGTCCATGGGGAAGTGTGGAGGAGGTGGCAAGGCATATTTAGCTGCCCTGTGTTGGAGATCAGAGCAGGTAATCACTATGCCCCCCCACTTACTTCTTGCATCTAAGGATCCACCATATTCCCTTCTATTTATTCACTATGAAAAGCATATTTCTGCAGTCACAGAGCCTTGACTGTTTAAGGGTGGCTAATGTGGAAAAGCCATCCTGAAACACATCATCTGAATCTCAGAGAGAAACCTGGGCACGTTTAGACCCCAAAGCTTTGGCCCACAGCATGGAATTCCTGGCCAGAATTTTCCAGTGTTTGGATTGCCTTGTCCTTTGTGAAGGAGCAAAGAAGTACTTTAGCTGAGACTGTTGCTGATTGTGCACTTCTGAGAACATGTCCCTGTTTGGTTGGATTGCTTCCCAGTCTGTACCAGCTAAGAATTAGTGCCCTTAAGCATCATCCTGGAGAACAGGCAGTTATTATATTGCCTTCCATGAATGGGAAGAGCGATTGGCCACAGCACCACCGAGCCTCTGATCAAATCAAGTCATGGGCTTTGTCTCAGTAACAATACCAGGTGGAGACTTCCACATGGCCTTTTCTTTTGACAAGATACTGACATCAGGCTGGGTCTCAAATGCCTTTCCCATGGTTTGTTTTGGAAGGGTTCCTGGAAAAGGAACTAAAATCTTTGGCTGTTGTTTCTCTGAATGGACATGTTTCTGTTTGGGTATGTCCTGTGATACCTGAGACTGCTCAGGGGCTTAGCAGGGGCTCTGGAGTGACTAGGTGTGAATATACTTGGCAATAAATAGCTGTGAATAGAACTTCCAAGCTGTAAAGTTGCAGCACAGAGTGACAGGTCAGCAGAAAAGGAAGGAAAGAGGGAGATCTATAGCTCCATGGCTGTGTGTTGTAGAGAAGGAGGCAGTTGTGTGTCTTTTTGCTAGCTACATGAATGGCTGATACAGCTGGAAGAGCTTCTGGAGGGCTTTCCACAGCACCCTCTCATCTTTCCTTCTTGTGTGCTTGCATTAGAGGTTGGTGGAAGCAGCAGAGGATGCAGACCTGAACCATGAGTACAACTCCTCACTGGAGGTAGGTTTATCCTGGTCAGCAACCAAATCTTCAGAGAAACTACCCAAAAGACAGCCTAGCAGCACCTAGTCACCACAGCTTCCAAGACACCTTAGGAGTTTACCCTTGTCTTCAGGAAGCTCAGCTTGTCTAGAAACAGTAAGAGAAACGTCTTCCCTTGGCAGGTCTCAAACCTAGTAACATCAAGGAAATTAGGAATTTGCAGGAGGGGAAGGATTGGGGAAGATGTTAAGTCATGGTACATGGCATTGGGTGCACCCTCAGCAAGACTGCCAATGACATCAAGCTGTGTGGTGCTACTGACAGGCTGGAGGGCAGGGATGCCATCCAGAGGCACCTGGACAGGCTGCAGAGTTGAGCCCAAGTCAACCTCACGTAGTTCAACAAGTCCAAGTGCAAGGTCCATCATCTGAGTCAAGGTGATCTCAAGCACTGATACAGGCTGGGCAGAGACTGGCTGGAGGGCAGCCCTGAGGAAAGGGACCTGGGGGTGCTGGTGGATGAGAAGCTTAATATGAGCCATAAGTGTGCACTTGCAGCCCAGAGAGCCAACCAGAGCCTGGGCTGCAGCAAGAGAAGTGTGGCCAGCAGGGTGAAGGAAGTGATCCTCCCCCTCTGCACCACACTGGTGAGGCCCCACATGGAGTACTGTATCCAGTTTTGGAGACTGTATTACAAGAGGGATATGAATGTGCTGGAAGGTGTCCAGAGAAGGGCCACGAGGATGATCAGGGGGCTGGAGCACTTCTGCTGTGAGGAGAGACTGAGGGAATTGGGGCTGCTCAGTCTGGAGAGGATAAGGCTCTGAGGTGACCTTATTGTGGTCTTTCAGTATCTTAAGGGTGCTACAAGAAAGCTGGGGAGAGACTTTTTAGGGTGTCAGGTAGTGATAGGATTGGGGCAATGGAACAGAGATAAACATCAGTAGATTCAGACAGGGTGTTAGGAAGAAGCTCTTCACCATGAAGGTGGTGAAACCCTGGAATGGGTTGCCCAGGGAGGTGGTTGAGGCACCATGCCTGGAGGTGTTTAAGGTCATGCTGGATGAAGCTCTAGACAGCCTAATCTAGTATGAGGTGTCCCTGCCCATGGCAGGAGGGTTGGAACTAGATGATCCTTGTGGTCCCTTCCAACCCCCTGACCAATTCTATGATTCTGTGAACACCAATGTGGTCATTATGTGACACCCTGGTCCAACTGAGCTGCTGCTTTGTGGGATACTTGGCTGGGAAAAGAGCTAAAAATTGTGTCTGAGCAATGAGGATGATGCAGTTCCAGAGCCCCTCAGAAAAGCATTAATCCTCACGAGCTGGGCTTCTCCTCAGCTGCCTCAAGAGCTCACATCATCTTTCCTGCAGACACTCCTTGTCAGGACTTCCTGTTAGGTGAAAGTTTGGTGCTCTCTAAGCAATTTGGGTAATTGGCTTTCTGTTAATAATTGTTTCAACCAAGCTAAGGGATTATTGGTGGTGAAGGGAAGTGGAGTGGAAACTGATGTCCACAGCACAAGCACAGAGTGCTTAGCAGAAGTACAGGCTGCCTCAGCAAGGAAAAGGGTGGGAATGAAGCTGCTTCCTGAAGTCAAACTAGGTGTTGATTTCACCTCTGCTGCCTACCTGGGGCTTAAGAATTCCATTACAGTCATGCTAGTTGGGTGATGCTTCCCAGTCAGGGTGAGCTGAGGTACAAGACTGTGTATTCACACAGACAATTTGCACCCCCAAAGTACTGTTAGTGCTTGAACAGAAGTCCTTAACTAACCTCTGGCCTCAGGCAAAGTCAACAAAAAGGTCTTAAAACCATCTGATATCTAAGGGTGCATCCTGAAGATACCAAAGTGACTCTAAACGCTAAACCTCCTTTCCCAGGAAGGAAGCTGTGTTGTCTTTGAGCACCTTTGGCTCTGTCTCAGCTATCGATCAGTGCCTGCTGGTTGACACAGCAGTGAGGAGCTAAGCCTGGCAGGGTGTACAGCAGGAGTGAACTCTGGTAAACAACAGCTGTAGAGGCAGGGCAAGTAAGGTCAGCCCTGGCATGCCCTGTAGCAAACCCAGGAGCTACACCCACTGAGACTTTGCAGCTCTTTAGCTGGTCACTTATACATCTTTGAGGGACCACAGGAGTCCGTCACTGTGCCCCTTCGCTCTCGGGTGGCTCTTTTGCTTCCAGTTATGACCACACTTTTAATCATGTGGGCACCTGACAATAAGAAACTGGGCAAAAATCACCATTCAGACAGCCCAGAAGTTTTTAATTGGTAATGGCTCTTGTTTGTTGCCCATCTTGATCCTATCTGTAGCCCCAGTATTGAATACTCTGTTCAGTTTTGGGCTCCCCAGTTTAAGAGGGACAGGGATCAGCTGGAGAGGGTCCAGTGGAGGGTTACAAGGATGATTAGGGGACTGGAGGGCATAGAATCATAGAATCAATCAGGTTGGAAGAGACCTCCAAGCTCATCCAGTCCAACCTAGCACCCAGCCCTCTCCAGTCAACCAGACCATGGCACTAAGTGCCCCATCCAGGCTTTGCTTGAACACTTCCAGGGACAGCAACTCCACCACCTCCCTGGGCAGCCCATTCCAATGCCAATCACTCTCTCTGCCAACAACTTCCTCCTAACATCCAGCCTAGACTTCCCCTGGCACAACCTGAGACTGTGTCCCCTTGTTCTGTTGCTGGTTGCCTGGGAGAAGAGACCAACCCCACCTGGCTACAGCCTCTCTTCAGGTAGTGGTGGAGAGCAGTGAGGTCTGCCCTGAGCCTCCTCTTCTCCAGGCTGCACACCCCCAGCTCCCTCAGCCTCTCCTCATAGGGTTTGTGCTCCAGGCCCCTCACCAGCCTTGTTGCCCTTCTCTGGACATGTTCCAGCACCTCAACATCTCTCTTGAATTGAGGGGCCCAGAGCTGGACTTAACGAGGAGAGGCTGAGGGACTTGGGGCTTTTTAGTCTGGAGAAGAGAAGACTTAGAGGGGATTTGATAAATGTTTATAAGTGTCTGAGTGTCTGAGGGCTGCCAGGAAGCAGGGGACAGGCTCTGCTCACTGCTCCCTGGGATAGGACAAGGAGCAATGGGTGTAGATTGCAGTAAAAGAGGTTCTGCTTCAACACAAGGGGGAACTTCTTTACTGTAAGAGTCTCAGAGCACTGGCACAGGCTCCCCAGAGAGGCTATGGAGTCTCCTTCTCTGGAGCCTTTCAAGGCCTGTCTGGATGTGTTCCTCTGTGATCTGTGTTAGATAGGATTGTCCTGCTCTGGCAGGGGGGTTGGACTCGATGATCTCCCTGGGTCCCTTCCAACCCCTAACATTCTGTGATCCTGTGATCCAATTCTCCCTTTTTTGGTGTTTTAAAGGGTGTTTTTTTCAGGCAGTACTGGTAATAATCTATCTCATTGTCTCTTGTTGGCTTCCTCTTTCCTGTTGCCTTCATCAACAGTTTGATTACTACAACTCTCTCCTGATTAACGAGAAAGATGAAAATGACAATTATGTGGAGCTTGGAGACGAATTCATTTTGGAGCCAAACGAGCATTTCAACAACCTGCTGGTGAACACAACCTACAGTGACATCCAGCTCCCCACCAATGTCTACAACAAAGGTAATGGCCTCTGCTTCCTCTCTAGGTTGCTGTGGAAACTGACAATGTTAATATTGAAATTAAAGATGGGAATAGAGAAGAAACAACTGAGAGAACACAGGGCTGGAAAAATGCTGTGCCAAGGCATGGCCGTGCCTGTGCTGCAGTCTGTCACTGTGACAGGGCTTAGGTATAATCTGCTCTTGGAAGTCCTCCATCTTAGTATAGTCTCCTAGGGTTCATCTACCCAAATGAAGACACTGTGAAACCAGCTGTGATGTGACCTTATTGGCAATTGTTACTCCATATGAAGTGTCAGACCCACCAAAGTCTTTAGGTGGCAATTGTTACTCCATATGAAGTGTCAGACCCACCAAAGTCTTTAGGTGTCAAGGAGCTCATTGATTTCAGCTGACAATTTAGCTTCCAAGTCTGTTTGTGTTACAAGGGACACCATAGGAACACTCCTAATTCCCAGTGAGTGTGTCAGAGGAGCCTGGGGGTAATTCACAGCTGCTACTGGAACTTGACTGTTCTGAGCTGTCCCCAGCAAGCCCTTGTCACTTTGGCAGCTGCAGGAGCCTAAGGAAGCAGTCTCACCCATGCCTGGACTCTGGACTGTGTCGTCTCTACCTGCACATCCACCCCACTCCAGCTACACACCACAAACTGGTGCACCTCCAGGCTGGTCAGCACACTGCTGGATCTGCCAGCTGAGACACCAGTTGTAGGTTGTGCTAAGTCTACTGCTCTTTTTGGCCAACACTAAACTGCCTGCACTGGCTCCTTCCCTGCCTCCCCAACAGCTCTTCACCTTGCAAGGGGAAATCCTTGTTTTGGCACAGAAAAAAAGTGAAAGTGGCACTTTTTTCTCATAGATGGAGATCTTTTACAGTCTCCAGGACCAGTTAGGGCAGGCAGTGGTGTCTGTGATTACAACTGCTGTGTTGGTTAAAGGAGTTATCATAGAATCATAGAATGGTTTAGAATGAAAGGGACCTCAAGGATCATCCAGTTCCACCCCCCCTGCCATAGGCAGGGACACCTCCCACTAGAACAGATCACTCAAGGCCTCATCCAGCCTGGCCTTGAGCACCTCCAGGGAGGGACCAGCCACAGCCTCCTTGGGCAACCTCTGCCAGTGTCTCACCACTCTCACTGCAAAGAACCCTTTCCTAACATCTAGTTTGAATGTCCCCTCTGCCAGTTTAAACCCATTCCCCCTCATCCTGTCATTACAAGATCCTGTAAGTAGTCCCTCCCCAGCCTTCCTGTAGCCTCCTTCAGATACTGGAAGGCCACTGTAAGGTCTCCTCAAAGCCTTCTTTTCTCCAGGCTGCAGAGCCCCAACTCTCTCAGCCTGTCCTCATAGCAGAGCTGCTGCAGCTCTCTGAGCATCTTGGTAGCCTCCTCTGGACTCACTCTAACCATTCCATGTCCTTGTGTTGGGGGCTCCAGAACTGCACACAGTACTCCAGGTGGGGTCTGAGGAGAGCAGAGTAAAGGGGCAGAATCCCCTCCCTCGCCCTGCTGCCCATACTGCTCTTGATGCAGCCCAGGACATGATTGGTGTCTGGGATGCATGTGCACACTGCAGGCTCACGTTGAGCTTTTCATCACCCCCAACCCCAGGTCTGGGTTATATCTCTCTGAGTTATGTCTCTCTTCTGATTTAAATTAATTCCATCTGGTCTGACAGCACCAGACACTAAAATGTTGCTCACAATTAGCCACCAGCAGAGCTGGCTATGGGTAGCTACAGCAAAGCTACAGAGAGCAGGCTGCTGCCTACAGCATCATAGAGAAAGAGGTGGACAATGGCTGCTGTCAACAGGCAGCACAGAAGTGCTACCCAGCCAGCTGGTGTCACAGAACCACAGAATTCCTTAGATTGGAAAAGACCTTCAAGCTCCTTGAGTCCAATCATTAGTTTCACACTGACAAGTCCTTGACTAAACCAAATCCCTCAGCACAACATCCAGTCACCAGGAATCACTATGGTTGGAAAGGACCACCAGGATCATCCAGTCCAACCTTCATCCCAACATCCTTCATCACGAGACTATAGGCTCTCTGTGTCCTGCCTGTGCAGCTTGCCACAGTCAGCTGCTCTGGCTCTGGCTAGAAGGTGAGCAGGAGATGCAGGAGGAGGAGTACTGCTTCGGTGCCCAAAGCTCTTCCTGGGACCACTGCCTGGCAGTCCTTGCTCCCTCGCTTGCATGCAGCAGCAAATTTGGCTCTCCACAGTTGTTCTGGCTCCCTTCCTGTGTGACTTACTTTGTCTTCATTGCTGGGAAGGTCACAGTTCAATTTTTCTGCTCTTTTGACCAAAACTGGCTTTAGTAAAGTGACTAAACAGGAAGCTCTAGGTCAAAGCCCCATCCCTTTCAGCATCAGTACAGCTCATCCTACAAAGACCAGTTTCCTACAACTTCTTATTTCTATTGCTGCTGCTCTGCTTGGTCTCCTGGGGCAATGAGTCAACATAGACAACAAATGTACATTGTCTCTTAGGAGTTCTTGTGAGTCTGCAACTTCCTGCTGACTCTGATGTGGGCAGGGGCGGGCAAGGGAGGACAGCTCAGGCTTTGTGAAAGAAAGGACAGGCAAAGAAGAAACAAAGAATTGCTGGGGGGAGAGGAGAGAGAGAGAGAGAGATGGCATGTAAATCCTAGAGCTCCTCTGTCTTAGGCAATTACATTAGCAGAGTTTGGAACAGCCTTTGCAGAAATGCTGTCCCACTTCGTGGTGCATCAGGCAATTGCCTTGTAACAGCCACACCTTCCCTTTCAGGTAGCAGCTGAGTTCTGGCGCTCGTGTGCCAGTTGTGTCCAGCACGGCTCTGAATTTCCTGGGCCTCTCAGAGCTCCCTTCCTACCAGATTCAGTGCCAAGGGCAGAGAGACTGGGAAGAGATTTGGCAGTAATAGTGCAGGACCAAGCTGAGATCACCTCTAGTGACCAGCAGTGACCTGCCCTGCAGGACTCATCGGGAAGAGGCCTTTGATTCTCTGCCCAGTATCAAAGCTTTGTCCAGGGCTGCATTTCTCCTGCCTTGCCTTTGTTCCCATCTCTCTCCATCGCCAAGGGTGAAGGGTGACTTCCCCTCTTTTGCACGCTCTCTCCAGTATCTGTTCTTTCCCCCCACAGACCCTGACATTCTGAATGGTGTTTACATGTCAGAAGCCCTGAACCCTATTTTTGTGGACAACTTTGAAAGGGATCCCACACTGACCTGGCAGTACTTTGGCAGCTCCACCGGATTCTTCAGGCTCTACCCAGGTAAATGCGCAGCCCTCGGTTTCCTTTGTTCAGCACAGTCTTGCTGTGCCCTGTGGGACAGCAGTGTGCCCCTTAACTATGGCACAGCAATGTGCCCTTGTGACCAAGAAGGCCAATGGGATCCTGGGGTGTATTAAGAAGAGTGTGTCCAGCAGATCAAGGGAGGTTCTCCTCCACCTCTACTCTGCCCTGGTGAGACCTCATCTTGAGTACTGCCTTCAGTTTTGGGCTCCCCAGTTGAAGAGGAACAGGGATCTGCTGGAGAGGGTCCAGCAGAGGGCTAGGAGGATGATGAGGGAACTGGAGGGCATGGCTTATGAGGAGAGGCTGAGGGACCTGGAGCTGTTTAGTCTGGAGAAAAGAAGACTGAGAGGGGATTTAATAAATGTTTATAAACATCTGAGGGCTGGGGGTCAGGAGCAGGGCAGGGACAGGCTCTGCTCACTGCTCCCTGGGGTAAGACAAGGAGCAATGGGTGCAAGTCACAGCACAGAAGGTTCCACCTCAACACAATGGGGAACTTCTTTGCTGTAAGGGTCACAAAACACTGGCACAGGCTCCCCAGATTGGTTGTGGAGTCTCCTTCTCTGGAGCCTTTCAAGGCCTGTCTGGGTGTGTTCCTCTGTGATCTGTGCTAGATTGTGTGGTCCTGCTCTGTCAGGGGGGATGGACTCGGTGATCTCCTTGAGTCCCTTCCAACCCCTAATATCTTGTGATCCTGTGCCCTGGAAGAGCCTACCCTGGGAAGGCTGGTGGCAGCATGGGCCCCTGAAGAGGAGGCAGGGTGCAGTGAACAAAATATTCAGTGGATGGACTACTCCTGCCACTTATGCTTGCCACAGACACTGTTCATTCAGCCTAAGTGTCTTTTCCCACATGGACCAGCCTCTCAGGAATGTTGGCCTTGCAACTTCAGAGGAGTCTGCTTGAAGGGGTGTGTGTGCCTCCAGCAGGCTGCCCTCCAATATCCTCACATAACACTGTGGCAGGAGCTGTGAATCAGAATCACAGAAAACATCCCATTGGAAGAGACCTCCAAGCTCATCCAGTCAACCCAGCACTGAAGGGTCCCTCCACAGGCTGCTTAAACACCTCCAGGGATGGAGACTCCACCACTGCGTTCGGCAGACCATTCCAATGCCTGAGAACCCCCTCTGGGAAGAAATATTCCTAGCATCCAGCCTGAACCTGCCCTGCTGCAGCTTGGAACTTTTCCCTCTGCTCCTGTCCCTTGCCACCAAAAAGTAGAGGCTGCCCCCTCCTCACTCCAGCCTCCCTTCAGGGAGCTGTAGAGAGCAATGAGCTCTGCCCTCAGCCTCCTCTTCTCCAGCCTGCACACCCCCAGCTCCCTCAGATGCTCCTTGGCCCTTCACAGATCTCACAGACCGCTGGCATGCAGAGTCTTGCAGGGGGCTCCCTGCCTCAGGCTCCCCTGTGGGTTTTGGTGGTGGCCGCAGCCTCCCTTCAATCTGCAAGGCCACACGCGGCAGAAGCAGCTGGTGAGCCTGACTTGTCCACCCACCAGCTGTGAGTGGCACATAAGGTCACAGTACAAGAGGGAGGCCCCGTGCTTGGAGGAAGCCAGGAGATCCTTGGCAGCTGTGGCTTGGCCTGATGGCTTCTCGGTCAGATGGCTGCCTGCCCCTCCTTGGCGACCTGTCGTGTGCTGGGGAAGGGGAGGGCAGAGGTGACTGTCAGCAGAGCTTTTACCAGGCAGTCTGGGACACGTCACCACGACTGAGATTTTTATGCTCTCAAGCACCCTTGGGGAGAAAAAGATGTTGCTGAGAAGGACACTAAAGTGGCAGAAGGTTGAAAGCGAGCGTAGGTGCTCCCCGAGTCCCAACATACTATGCCTCGATAAGGCTTAAAATGGCAATTGCCTGCACGGTTCCCTGAGAAGTGCTGCAGCACATGCAGCTATGCTTGTGCTGCTGCTGACCACACCTGAGACCTCACAGGGCAGCTAGGTCTCAGCAGGGAACAGATTCCTGCCTGTCTCTGTGTGCTGATTGCTCCTTTTTCTGTTCTCTTCAGGAATAAAGTGGTTACCAGATGAAAATGGAGTAATCTCCTTCGACTGCAGGAATCGCGGCTGGTAAGATCTTTACTGATGATCTGGACCAGGGGATTGAGTCTAGCATCAGTTACTTTGCAGATGACACCAAGCTAGGAGCAGGTGTGGATCTGTTAGAGAGTAGGAGAGCCCTGCAGAGGGACCTTGCCAGGCTGGATGGGTGGGCAGAGGCCAATGGGATGAGATTGAACAAGGCCAAGTGCAGGGTTCTACACTTTGGCCACAACCCCAAGCAGTGCTACAGGCTAGGGACAGTGGCTGGAGAGCAGCCAGGCAGAGAGGGACCTGGGAGTACTGGTAGATAGTAGCTGAAGATGAGGCAGCAGTGTGCCCAGGTGGCCAAGAGAGCCAGTGGCATCCTGGCCTGGATCAGGAACAGTGTGGCCAGTAGGACAAGGGAGGTTATTCTGCCCCTGTACTCAGCACTGGTCAGGCCACACCTTGAGTGCTGTGTCCAGTTCTGGGCCCCTCAATTCAAGAGAGATGTTGAGGTGCTGGAAGGTGTTCAGAGAAGGGCAATGAAGCTGGTGAGGGGCCTGGAACACAGCCCTGTGAGGAGAGGCTGAGGGAGCTGGGGGTGTGCAGCCTGCAGAAGAGGAGGCTCAGGGCAGAGCTCATTGCTGTCTGCAACTACCTGAAGGGAGGCTGTAGCCAGGTGGGGTTGGTCTCTTCTGCCAGGCAAGCAGCAGCAGAACAAGGGGACACAGTCTCAAGCTGTGCTGGGGGAGGTCTAGGCTGGATGTTAGGAGGAAGTTTTTGCTTGCCAGAGAGAGTGATTGGCATTGGAATGGGCTGCCCAGGGAGATGGTGGAGTCACTGTCCCTGGAGGTCTCTTCCAACCTGGTTGATTCTATGATTCCAAGAGTTTTGGGTACAATTGGCCACAGCACTAATGTGCTGCTTCTCTCCCTCTTCCCCAGGGTGACACCTTGGTGAGCTGCTGTTCAGCAGCTTCTGCCCTGTGCTCTTCCTGTAAGAGGTGAAGGGTACATAACCCAAAGCAATAGCAAATGAGGAAGACCTATCACATTCCAGTGCCAACTTTCCATATGGCACCTAGCACATGCCACACGGAAATCACCACCAGCCTATCCTTCCTCAGTCCCATCCTCCTCAATTCCACATCAGGAAGATCAAGGCTGTTCAGGCTGCAGAAAACAGGGACTTTTCCTCAGCTTTCTGATCATGGCTAAAGGAAGCTTTATCACTTGCCACCCTCAGCTGAATCTGGACATACATCTGCAGTAGACCCAGCACTTGCCAGTGTGGGCAGTGAGCTGCTGGGGCTGACAGGAGAGGCAGGTTGGTAGGAAGGAATGCGTAAGATGCCCAGCCTGACCCTCCTTGTGCTCATGGTGCTTGTTAGGCTGCGGCTAGTACTAAGTGACAGCAGCAGTGTTCCTCCTCCCTTTACACTCACCCTACTTACTGGTGTTCTTTATTTAAGGTACATCCAAGCAGCCACCTCTCCCAAGGACATTGTGATCATTGTGGATGTCAGTGGGAGCATGAAGGGCCTGAGGATGACCATTGCCAAGCACACCATCACCACCATCTTGGACACACTGGGAGAAAATGACTTTGTCAATATCATTGCAGTAAGTATGTCTTGAGTTCAGTGCCAAGCTCTCCTCCTGCCTCACACCAACTCTTCAGCCCCCTTAGCAAGTGTGGTGGTTTTGGAATTACCTGCCCCATGTAAGCTAAATTTACAGCTTAGCACAATTTACAAGCACAAATATACACAGATATTTACAGTTAGATAGCAGTTAAAAGTAATACAGAAACACAAAATCCCTCCTGAAACAGTCAGATTGCTCAGAAGGCTCTCAAACCAACCCCTCCCACTCCTCCTCTTTCTCCCCCCTCCCCCTTCAGAAATAACCAGATCAATCTCTGTACAGCTAACATGATAAATCTGCAAAGATCTGAGGTGAGATGGCAAAAGACAGCAGTGTCCCCAGGTGGCCAGGAGAGCCAGTGCCATCCTGGCCTGGCTCTGAAACAGTGTGGCCAGTAGGACAAGAGAGGAGGACAAGGGACAACAACTCCACCACCACCCGGGGCAGCCCATTCCAATGCCAATCACTCTCTCTGCCAACAACTTCCTCCTAACATCCAGCCTAGACCTCCCCCAGCACAACTTGAGACTGTGTCCCCTTGTTCTGTTGCTGCTTGCCTGGGAGAAGAGACCAACCCCAGCTGGCTACAGCCTCCGTTCAGGTAGTTGCAGACAGCAATGAGCTCTGCCCTGAGCCTCTGCTTCTGCAGGCTGCACACCCCCAGCTCCCTCAGCCTCTCCTCACAGGGCTGTGCTCCAGGCCCCTCACCAGCTTTGTCGCCCTCCTGTGGACACCTTCCAGCACCTCAGCATCTCTCTTGAATTGAGGAGCCCAGAACTGGACACAGCACTCAAGGTGTGGCCTGATCAGTGCTGAGTACAGGGGCAGAATAACCTCCCTTGTCCTGCTGGCCATGCTCATGAATTATGTTCTTCCGAACTCTGCAGGAAAATGTTTACAGCAGCATGTTGTAGCTCAGATAGGTATTGGGCTAGAAGCATGTTCTAGCTCAGATAAGAATTGGGCTAGAAGCATGTTGTACCTCAGATAAGAACTGGTCTAGAAGCATGCACCCCACTAAGCACAGTTCCATGGCTGGGTGGTGATTCGCTGTGAAACCGCTCAGCCGTGCACCAGAGGCATCCTACGTTAGGCTGCAAAACCACTTGCAAAGTTCAGCTTGTGACTGGGGACTCACAAAGTCTCCAGAAGTCAAAAATATGTGTAAACAGTGCTAAAGGCAAAGCCAAGGGCACAAGCTAAGGCAGTACAGAGAAAATCTCTACAGTATGAGTGGAAAAAAGAGTAGGTTTGTATATGTAGATGTGACCAGACAGAACTCAGCAAACCCGCACAACTAGCAGGTTATTTAAATAGCAGAGTTATCAACCTGGTCATTTGCCACAGTAGCTACAAAGAACTCTGAAGGGAACCAGGTGTAAAATCGTGCTCCATGCTGAACATCCACTTAGGACTACACCTTATGATTTCTATTGTCACTAACAGCTCCTCCCATTCCATTTTCTCTTTGCAGTACAATGACTATGTGCATTTTATCGAACCCTGTTTTAAGGGTATCCTGGTCCAAGCAGACAGAGATAACAGAGAGGTGAGTACCAGGCTCTTGGTGGTGGTGTTCAGGTTACTGTCTGTAAGAAGCACATTGGGAGTGCACAGGGTTAAGATGCTGTGGCATGAAACTCAGGGACAAGGAACAACCAGCTCCCAGGAGCCTGTATGTTTGCATTTCAGAAGCAAGCACTGGTTCCATGATGTGTGCTGGTTTTGTGGCTCAGCTCTGCTCACAGCGAGCTGCTGTAAATGAGGTTAGCTGGCAACAGCAGCAACCTCCTTAGAATCATAGAATTGGTCAGAGTTGGGAGGGACCACAAGGATCAGCCAGTTCCAACTCCCCTGCTATGGGCAGGGACCCCTTACCCTAGATCAGGCTGCCCACAGCCTCATCCAGCCTGGTCTTAAACACCTCCAGGCATGGGACTTCAACCACCTCCCTGGGCAACCCATTCCAGCCTCTCACCACTCTCATGCTCAACAACTTCCTCCTCACAGCCAGTCTGACTCTCCCTACCTCCAGCTTTACTCCATTCCCCCCAGTTGTGTCACTCTCTGATAGCCTAAACAGTCCCTTCCCAGCTTTTTTGTAGCCCCCTTCAGATCCCGGAAGGCCACAAGAAGGTCACCTTGGAGCCTCCTCTTCTCCAGGCTGCGCAGCCCCAACTTTTTCAGTCTGTTCCCACAGCAGAGCTGCTTCAACCCTCTGAGCATCCTCGTGGCCCTTCTCTGGACATGCTCCAGCATCTCCACATCCCTGTTGTAATAGGAGCTCCAGAACTGGATGCAGTACTCCAGGTGGGGTCGCACCAGAGCATAGTAGTCACTGCAGTCTGCACTGCCTGCCAGAGCGTGCCAGACCTGGCCAGGCAAAAACAGCTTGCAGAGGGCAAAGGTTCTCTGTCTTTAAAATCCCACATCCTCATCCCTCAGAAAGGAGCAAAATCAGCTCTGTGCTGGGAAGTGTGCCTTCAGCTTGGCCTGATTCTTTGCCAGGGTGGATTCCCAGAAGTCTTTGTCTGAGGGTTTTCCTGTGCTGGTCCAGGAGTGCCCAGCAGTCCCAGGGCTGTATCCAGCTGCTCCCTCGCCCCCTGGGCTGACCTGTGGTGTTACCTCTTCTTACTGCTGTTGTGGGGGAGGGGTGGCGGTGTTATTTCCTCTTTTTCTTTGTATTAGTACCACAGTGGTGGCACAGCCTCCATGTCTCCAACAACCACATCTCTCTCCAGATTTCTTTCCCAGCTCAGCCCTGGGTCACAGAGGATGATGCCAGAGGGTGATGTCTCTCACAGTGTGTCCCAAAGGATCTCCAAGCCTTTTGGACACTGTCTTGCAGAGAGCACTCTTTGCCCATTTCATTTACAACCAGATCAACATCTCTCAAGTAGCAGACAAGAATTCAGGTGGTTTGCATTTTTCACAGTGCTGTTGCCCTTGCAGGCCCTGGGATGTTGTGAGGTTATTTCCAGACAGGGTGGCTAAGGGCAAGTCCAGTTTCTAGCAGTCATTGCCCTTGCATAATGTTTCATGGCCTGGCACTTGTTTGCAGCCTACGGGCTGAGAAATGCAGTCCTACCCTGGCTGCACAGGCAAAGGTGCAGTGTGATGGCACTGCCAATGGAACAGCTGTCTGAATTTCCCAGCTCCATCCATCACAGCCCTGCACTGCTCTGCAGGCAGTGGTGAAGGATCAGGAAGCCAGTGGGACTTCTCCAGGTTACCCTTTCCTGCTCTGGTGGAAGGGAACAGTCTGCCTGAGCCTCATGGCTGCCTTTTCTCCCTCTTGTCAGCATTTCAAGCAGCTGGTGGAAGAACTGCAGGCAAAAGGAGTGGGGACTGTGAACAAGGCTTTGACAGAGTCTTTCAAAATCCTGAGAGAGGTAAGAATGTTGGTGCTGATGGGCACAAATGTCCCTGCCCACTCTCTCTTTATTCCTTTATGTCTAAAACACATTCTGCAGTGGGGAGGTGATAGGAGCTTATCTCCTGAGCCCCAAAATTGCAACAACCAGTGTGCAGATGTGAGTCAGCTTTGGGGAAGGGGTTGTTTTGTGTATGATGCCCTGAGGTTGCTGATCCCTGCCCAGAAGGGATCAGAAGCCTACAAGGCTGTGGCCTCATAAGTATTTCCATAATGAGCCCCAAAAGTAGGCATTGCCCAGGCACCCTTGTTATAAATGGTGGCAATAAAATACAACTGATCAGCTGAAGGCAGCAGTCCTGGTGATAGGTACTGTGATTAGTGGACCTTGGTAAGTAGATGATGATGAAAGATTATCCTGAGGCTTCAGATTTATTTCAGTGTCACTTTGCTAAGTATCATTGCTCAGGGAAGAAATCACAGGTGCAGGGGAAATTATCAATCTGCTCATGTCCTTGTGGCAAGAATCACAGAAGATTCATTGCCTCTTGCAAGCAATTGGGACTTCAGTAGCCTGGAGGTAAACATACAACTTAACCCTGTTTCTGGAGGACTGGTAACCTAAAAAGGACCAAGAGCCAGCTGGGCACCCCCACCTCCTCATGGCACTGCCTATAGTGGGGTCAGGCTGTGATTTAGTTGGGGCAATTAATGAGGCAGGATCACAGAAACACCCAGGCTGGAAAAGCCCCCCAGGAGCACCAAGTCCAACCTTTAACCCTACTCTACAAGACTCACCTTAAACCATATCCACAAGCACCACATCCAAATGACCCTTAAACACATCCAGGGTGGGTGACTCCACCACCTCCCTGGGCAGCTCATTCCAGTCTCTGACCACTCTTTCCATTAAAAACTTTTTCCTAATGTCCAATCTAAACCTCCCAGTCTCAGCTTGAGGCCATACCCCCTTGTTCTGTCTAGTTAGCTGTGAGAAGAGCCCAGCAGCAGTCCCTCCACAATGTCCCTTCAGGTAGTTGTAGACAGCAATGAGGTCTCCTCTCAGCCTTCTCTTTTTCAAACTAACCATCCCCAGCTCCCTCAGTCACTCCTCATAAGATTTATTCTCCAGGCCCTTCACAGCTCTGTTGCCCTATCTGGACCCACTCCAGCACCTCCACATCTCTCTTGTATTGCAGTGCCCAAAACTGAACACAATACTCGAGGTGCGTAGCACAGCTCAAGGCAAAAGATTACCACCTGCTGAGTGCTCACATCCTTTTAGGACTGTGAAGTCTTCTCCTAGAGCCTCTTATGTCTGTATTAGTGACATGGGAGGAAAAATGTTTTCATCGGAGAGCCCTGAAACTAATCTGTGGTGCTGCAGTCATACAGGTGAATAAAAGGGAGAACTTTGGTGGAATTCACCACCTCCTTCCCATCGGGCAATATTCAGGTTCTTAGCTTTCAGTCATAGTTGTTCCTCACAGACCATCCTGTTGTTGTTCACAAGAGCACAGGCGAAAGAATGCAAATGCAAATTGCCTCATCTCCCTGCTGAAAGTGGCTTTGCTGCTTGCAGCAGACAACCAGTAATAATAGCTGTAATGAAAGGGATTGCAGCATTTCCCTGGTAGTTTTCCTCAGCCCAATTGCTTGTAGAATTAATAGCCCAGCAGAGACCTACCCAGTGAGGAATGAGGAGCAGAGGGAGGCTGAAGAACACGCTCTCTCACCATCTTTGTTTCCTTCCATCACAGTCTGGGGTGGACAGGGCACATTTTAATCCGTGACGCAGTTTGCAGAACAGTATCACAGTCACACAGTATCACCAAGGTGGGAAGAGACCTCACAGATCATCAAATCCAACCCTTTACCACAGAGCTCAAGGCTAGACCATGGCACCAAGTGCCACGTCCAATCCTGCCTTGAACAGCCCCAGGGACGGCGACTCCACCACCTCCCCAGGCAGCCCATTCCAGTGTCCAATGACTCTCTCAGTGAAGAACAGTTTCTCTCAGTTTCAGGAGAACAGTTAGCCAGAGCCTTCCTTGCCCCTCTCTTCTGTGCTCAATAAACCACTTAAACTCTCTAGTCCAATTCAGTCACACCACTTAAACTCTCTAGGCCAATTTAGTTACATACCAAGTGGTTCCAATAAGATAATGCATCCCGGGGAAACCATGGTCTGAAAGAAACACTTACAACGTGCTTTGACATTCTCAGGCATCCACTGCTACCTTCTGAGCTGCTTTCTTGTTTACCAAGCTTCAGTCTATCTTGCTGCTCTTCTTTGTCTCGAGCTTGTCCTCTTGCCCTTTTCCCATAGGATTTATACCCCTTTGTTCTGACTGCTGCTCTGCTCATGGCTGTTCCCAGGCTGTCTTCCCTGAAACGCTCTCCTCCCAACAGTGTGGAAGTGCCGCAGCTGAGAGCTATCAAGTGCTAAGCAGAGCAGAATAATTACCTTCCCTGTTCTACACACCACAGGCCTCTGAACACAACCTAAGACAATGGCAACGTTTCTTCAGACACTCTCATGTTAATTTCTACCCAGCCCCTGCAGTATTCCTCGCCAACCACCATTCAGCCTCCTGTTTGGTATATCAGCCTCTGCCTTTCCTTTCCAGTGTACATCAATTGTTAAGATAGATATGTCTACAGAAATGCCAAATGTAGGGATATGCAAGCACCCTTAATCCTAAGAGAGTCATACACACATAATTATGGGTGCACAGACAGACACGTGCAAGCATCCCTAATCCTAAGAGAGTCATTCACACATAATTATGGGTGCACCGACAGATGTGTGCAAGCATCCCTTATCCTAAGAGAGTCATACACACATAGTTATGGGTGCACAGACCGACACGGGCAAGCATCCCTAATCCTAAGAGAGTCATTCACACATAATTATGGGTGCACCGACAGATGTGTGCAAGCATCCCTTATCCTAAGAGAGTCATACACACATAGTTATGGGTGCACAGACATGTGCAAGCATCCCTAATCCTAATAGAGTCATACACACATAGTTATGGGTGCACAGACAGACATGTGCAAGCATCCCTAATCCTAAGAGAGTCATACACACATAATTATGGGTGCACAGACCATAATTATGGGTGCACAAACCCTAAGAGTCATATATACTCATATTCATGGATTTCTTATGTATGCATCTTTGAGGATTAGGTAGTACAAAATCTTTGCTGTGTCTTCCTTTCTCAGAGTCACAGAATGGTTTGGGTTGGAAGGGACCTCCAAAGCTCATCCAGTCCAACCCCCTCTGCACTCAGCAGGGGCATCCTCAACTAGAGCTTGTTGCACACAGCCCTGTCCAGCTTCACTTTCAATATTTCCAGGGATGGGGCTCCAGTCACCTCCCTGGGCAACCTGTTCCAGTGTTCCGCTATCCTCATGGTGCAGAATTTGTTCCTCACATCCAATCTCAATCTGCTCTGCTCTAGTCTGAAGCCATTGCCCTCATTCTGTCCCTGCAGGCCTTTGCAAACAGTCTCTCTGCAGCCTTCCTGTAGCCCACTTCAGGTACTATTAGGTTACTAATAGTCACTATTTGGTCTGCCTGGAGCCTTCTCTTCTCCAGACTGAACACCTCCAGCTCCCTCATCCTGTCCTCACAGCAGAGCTGCTCCAACCCCCTGATCATTTTCATGGCCTTCTCTGGACCTTCTCCATCAGGTCCTTCCTGTGTTGAGGGGTCCAGAGCTGGCTGCAGCACTCCAAATGAAGTCTCCCCAGGGCAAAGTGGCAGATCTCCTCTCTCCATTTCTTGCCACACTTCTTTTGATACAGCTCGGGCTGACATTGGTCTTCTGTGCTGCAAGCTCACACTGCCTGCTCATGTCCAGCTTCTCATCCATCAGCACCCTCAAGTCCTTTTCCAGACAGCTGCTCTGTATTATCTCATCCCCCAGCCTGTACTGCATCTGCTCAGAATATGTATTTCAAAAGCTGATGTTTTTCTAACCCTTTAGAGGAAAAGAACCCCCAAGTTCTGCCTCCTGAGCCCTCCTTGGAATGGTGTCTCCTCTTAACACTAAGCTACTTTCATGATGCTTCCAATCCCTGCTAAACTCAGAGATTGCATAAATTTTGAGGTTATTATGAGGAGGTCACTTCAAACTGGCTAAAGGTGAAGATAATTGTGAAACTGGTAACAAACTGGATTTCAGTGAGTTGTAAACTTCTGGGTAACTTGAGCAAACTGCTGTCATGGAAAGAATAAACACATCTGCTGCTTTGAGTAATCAAGGCAGATTGTGGCCTCTTATGCCCTGTCTTGGCAAGCATTTTATTAGTGCACTCACAAGGGGACTGAGTTACTCATTTTTCCAGCAGTGTGGTAGACATTTAAGGCCAACTTACCCTTCTAGCTTCCTGCCTTACTGTAACAGACTTTTTCTGTTGAATCACTCCTCACCTCTTGGGATTGCATGCAGTCCCAGGCAGCTCTCAGGTCATGAAGGAAGTAGCTCATAGAATCAACCAGGTTGGAAGAGACCGCCAAGATCATCCAGTCCAGCCTATCACCCAGCCCATGCCAATCAACAAGTTCAGCAATGCCTTCTGCAATTCTTTCCCTTCCTGCTGAGCAAAGATTATTCAAATGCTTTCAATTAACTTTTCTTTAATCCTGTCACTTTCTGATCCTGACTGTTACTAATTCTTTCATTTCTTTGTCTTTCTGCCACCCCAGTGTGTACCCAACCATTAAAATATTGCCCTTTTGGTGATGAACTATGGAAGCCTGACCATTTCCCTCTGCTTTTTTACTATCTGGTGACATCCTCTTTTTACTTCATTTACTCCATAAACACTTAAAGGACTTTCCTTGATTCCATTGACATTTTTATGAACCAGGATGTGCAAAGCTCAGGGCTGCCTATTTACCAGTTTATGCTGTTCCACTTTACCTCATCCCTTGTTTCTTTCTCCTTTTTGTAGTGCAAAATCTTTGACTGCTGTGTGTCTTCCTTTCTCAGAATCACAGAATGGGTTGAGTTGGAAGGGAACTCCAAAGCTCATCCAGTCCAACCCCTTCTGCACTCAGCAGGGACATCCTCAATTAGATCAGGTTGCCCAGAGCCCTGTCCAGACTCACCTCAATATTTCCATGGAGCACCAACCACCTCCCTGGGCAACCCGTTCCAGTGTTCCACAGCATTCTTTGCTGCTCTTCTGTTTCTCTCTACTCCTAATTTTCTACCCATGAGACCTTTTCAGTCAATTTGAGATTTTAGCAGTTTTGAAGGCAGATCTACATAAGAATGGGGCAGGAGAAGATGGGAAAAGGCTTCCCAGTAATCAGGCCTGATGTGTATTTATTAACTCATAAATAATAACCTGGGGGAGGGAAGAGATGCTTCTGTAGAATCCTGAAGTATCTTTAGGAAGTAGCCTAACAAATCATCTAATAGAATGCATCTTCTTTTTCTAGTTTCAAACACAAAAGTCCATTTTACTTGGACATTAGTAAATTTAGTTCCAAACCTGTACAATAACGCAAAGGGAAACGTGACCACAGCTTTCAGTTTGTTGTAAGATCTTAATTCATGTGGTGCAAAGCCCCAGATTCCATCACAGGATCACAGGATGTCAGGGGTTGGAAGGGACCCAAAGATACTGTTGGTAGTGAATTCCAAGGTGACTCATGGCTTTGAATGAATTAGTAGATGAAGGCTACTAAAGCCTTTTCCAGTAAGTCTGTTGCACAAAAGACCACCTCACTTCTAGCTCTGTAATTGTAGGGCAAGTTGAGAAACTTGAGGCTTTTCAGTGCTGGCTCTCAAACCAAGAGTGAAACACCTTTCACAAGCATGAGCTGCCTGAAATAGAGTTAGGCAGTGGTTGGATTCTATGATCTTAAAGTTCTTTTCCACCCACAATGATTCTATAATCAGCAAGTTTGCCTGCACATTGCTGAGTTCCATCACTGATGTTCCCATTGCTTCACTAGTAACTCTGTGCCAGGCTGTAACTGCAAAGTAAACAGCAGTGAGCAAACATAGTTTAGTTGAATGGACAGGGCTGGGTGCTAGGTTGGACTGGATGATCGTGGAGGTCTCTTCCAACCTGGTTGATTCTATGATTCTACAATAAGGGAGTGCCAGAGACTTTGACCCTGAATTACTTAGATCATCCTGTTACTCCTGGCAGTGTAATCAAAGTTATACATTGGCCTGTACCTCATTCACTGGCTGCAGCTCTAGCCTGTATCTTTTATGGATGTCTTGTTCTTCACCTCTCCTTCTTACACACTCCTGAGACTTCAGTCAGAACTGCCTTCTAGCCAATGCCAAGGTCCCTTCCAACCCCTAACATCCTGTGAAATGAAGGACTTAGATCAGAACACACCCCTGGAAATCATCTAATCCAGGTTTATTCTGCAAGTGGAACTAGCTGCAAAGCTCAGTTCAGTTGCCAGCTTTTGAGAATCTGAAAAGGTGGAGATCATGCAAACTCTGTCCTGGAGCTGCACCACTTACTGCAATTTTTACCTATTTGCTCCTTTTTGTTCTGCTACTTTGATTCTGAGAGAAGTAGAATCATAGAATTGTGGAATCAGTCAGGGTTGGAAGGGACCACAAGGATCATCCATTTCCAACCCCACTGCCATGGGCAGGGACACCCTACCCTAGAGCAGGCTGGCCAGAGCCTCATCCAGCCTGGCATTAAACACCTCCAGGGATGAGGCCTCAACCACCTCCCTGGGCAACCCATTCCAGGCTCTCACCACTCTCATGCTGAAGAAGTCTGGCACTCTCTTCTCAGTGAGCTCCTTCCAGCTGGTGGAAGGTTCCTTTAGTTTCTCCAACTCACCCTGCTCTCACCAGGCTGAACAAGCACTCCTCCTCTAGCTATTTCTCACATATCACATGCTCCAGCACCAGCTGACTCATCCTTACCTAGACTCACTCAGCTTTGTTCATATATGTTTTACAGTAGAGAGCTAAAATTGAACACTTCCTTGCTGTCGACTTGAAATTTTGTAGGTGTTTGTGTCAAATAACAATGTAGAAGCAATAAAGAAAGAATCTGGCTTTGCAAAGAGGATTGGGTAAGAGGCAGGAAAAGCTGGGAGAAGACAGTGACAAAGATCAGGGGGGGAAAGGCAAGTCATTGAGAAGGAGAGGTAGACAGCATCACTTTTGTTTGAGAAATAAAAAAACCTCTGCCCAGAATGTACAACATTCTACCTACCCAACACCACCCACTCTCTGCTAATCTACAGGCAGCTGCTCTCTGTCCCTGTGCTCACTTGAGACTCCTTGTGGTTTTCCTGCCTGATGGCCTTCAGCAGGATCTCATGTGGTTGCCAACTCTTTTCCACTTTGGTTTGCAGCTAAGAGCATCCTGCTCTTGTTCCTTTGTGCACCATCAGCCTTTGCCCTGAGTCTGCCTGCTGAGCATAGGGCTTGTGCTCATGCCTCTCCTGGAGCTCCNCCTGGCTACAACCTCCCTTCAGGTAATTGTAGACAGCAATGAGGTCTGCCCTGAGCCTCCTCCAGGCTGCACACCCCCAGCTCCCTCTGCTTCTCCTCACAGGGTTTGTGTTCCAGACCCCTCACCAGCCTTGTTGCCCTTCTCTGGACACCTTCCAGCACCTCAACATCTCTCTTGAGTTGAGGAGCCCAGAACTGGACACTGTACTCAAGGTGTGGCCTGACCAGTGTTGAGCACAGGGGCAGAATAACTCCCTTATCCTACTGGCCACGCTGCTCCTGATCCAGGCCAGGATGCCATTGGCTTTCTTGGCCACCTGGGCACACTGCTGCCCCATCTTCTGCCTACTATCCACCGGGACCCCCAGGTCTCTTTCCTCCTGACTGCTCTCAACCACTCTGTCCCCAGCCTGTAGTGCTGCTTGGGGCTGTTGTGGCCAAAGTGCAGAACCCTGCATTTGGCCATGTTAAATTTCATCTCTTTGGTCTCTGTCCACCCATCCAACCTGTCCAGGTCCCTCTGCAGGGCTCTCCTACCCTCCAACAGCTCCACACCTGCTCCTAGCTCGGTGTCATCTGCAAACTTACTGATGCTGGACTCAATCCCCTGGTCCAGATCATCAATAAAGATATTGAACAGGACCGGGCCCAGCACTGATCCCTGGGGAACACCACTAGTGACAGCTGCCAACTGGATGTGGCACCATTCACCACAACTCTCTGTACACATTTACTCTGTAGTGGGCACCAGTGTTTTCTGTTGGGTGGTTGTTGGTTTTTTTTCCCATTGTACAAGCTGTAGAAGGTTTTTGGACCACTGGAAATGTCAGACCTTGGGCAGTCTGTAGAGAGAGAACATAGAGATCTCTGTTGCTGCCTCGATATGACCACAGTGGCAGAGGTACCTTCAGTCTCCCTGCTGAATGTGCTGCTCTGATTATATGAAAGAGAAGCACACCTGAGCCCCTCCTCCTGAATCAGTAACTCACATGGATGTTTTGCCTAAGAATAGCCAAAACTATGCTTTCCAGTTTACAATTCCTGTGGGTGACCTTGGCCTTCCATATGCTCTCCATCTCCTGCCACTGCCTTTCATTCATCTTCTGCGCAGAGTTGCCGCATCTTCCCTGTGCCCTCATTTTTCACTCTGCATCAGTTTCTGTGTTCTCCTTCATTGCTTGGGCTTCTCCTTGCTCAGACCATGGAGTGGTGAGGTGCTGTGCAAGGAGAAGAGCCATACTGACACAGCCAGGAGCTGCAGCAAAGGAGCTGCTCATTTTTCTGCCTTGATATTGTCTGCTGCTTCCTCCTGTGACTGCTAATACAACACCTTGTGGGTGCTGTGTAACTGCTGGTGAACCTGAGGGCGTGAGAGGCAAATGGCTCTGCCCACAGGAGCATTGGATAAACAGCATTTGAAGGCTGAGCCTCCTGGCTGAACAGGCAGGATCCAGCTTGCCCTTAAGAGCAGGCCTGTTCAGCGCTTCTTCACATGTCCTTGGGTTCATGTCAGCGTTGGTACCAGAGGCCCAGCATGCTTCCACTTCACCTGAAATACCACTCATGCACAGATAACAGATCAGCTGTCATTGCAGAGTGTGGCCTTTCTATCTGCTACATTCATAACCTGTTTCAGCTCTGATGGCAGTAGCCTTGTCTTTTCCCCTGCTCCTGCCTTTCTCTACTCTTCTTTTGGCAGATTGATGGATTCATCCTGAAATAATGAGTCTGATTTCCACCCTCCTCTCACATTTTCAGCCATAAAAAGTGACAGTTACTGCTGTCAAATCAGAACTGGAGTGTTTATGGTCAGCCCATAGTCGTTTTGCATAACTGAATGTGACTGTGCAAGATGTGAGGCAGCAGAGAACTGTGTCCTTCCTCCACAGCACTTCTTTTCTCCTGGTTATTTTACTGCTGTAAAGCTTCTGGTGTCTGTGTGCAAGGCAGGGCTGCCTAAATAGAAAATAATATATGCAGCATACAAACACAGTCATTATTTAAGCAGAGTTATTTCTGAGCACAGCATGAGGTTTGCAAGAGCAAGGAAGGATCTAGCCCACCATGAATAGAAAAAGAAAGACCTTGGAGTGCTGGTGGGCAGCAGGTTCTGCATGGGACAGCAATGTGGGCAAAAGAGCCAATGGTATCCTGGGGTGCATCAAGAAAAATGTGTCCAGCAGGGCTAGGGAGGTTCTTCTGCCCCTCTACTCTGCCCTGGTGAGACCACACCTGGAATACTGTGTCCAGTTTGGGGCTCCCCAGTTCAGGAGAGACAGGGACCTGCTGGAGTGAGTCCAGTAGAGATCCACGAGGATGCTTAGAGGATTTGAGCATTGCCCCTATGGAGAGACACTGAGAGCCCTGGGGCTGTTTAGTCTGGAGAAGAGAAGGCTGAGAGGGGATCTGATCAGTATCTACAAATATCTGAGGGGTGGGTGCCAAGTGAATGGGGCCCATCTCTTTTTGGTAGTGCACAGTAATAAGACAAGGAACAAGTACAAACTCAAACAGAAGAAGAAGGTTTCACCTCAACATGAGAAGAAACTTCTTTACGGAGCCCTGGAGCAGGCTGCTCAGAGAATTTATGGAGTCTCCTTCTCTGCAGACCTTCAAAACCCACCTGGATGCATTGCTGTGTGGACTGCCCTGGATGATCCTGCTTTTGGCAGGGGGGTTGGGCTGGCTGATCTCTGAAGGTCCCTTCCAACCTCTAACACTCTGTGACTCTGTGATTGTGTGAGTTAACATGCTGTGACCAGCCAGACCTGGCCTATGACAACAAATGTTCTTCCTCTCTGCAGTTCAGAAGCGCTGGCCAAGGAGGTTTGTGTAACCAAGCTATCATGCTGATCACAGACGGAGCAGTGGAGGATTACGAAGCTGTGTTTGAGAAATACAACTGGCCAGACCGGAAGGTTTGTCTGGGCACTGGTAAATAGAAAGGCTGAGGAAAGGCAGTGTCCTGCTGTGGCGGGATGCGGGTGGCAGGCTGCCGGGGGAGGCCCAGAATCGATCAGGGTACTGACGAGGACTCAGTCAGCTGCCAGCAGCCTTATGGTCAGTGCAGTGCAGTACAGTACAGCTTTATTCCAGAAGTGCAACAGCTTATATACCCCTTTAGCAGAGGTGTGCACAACTAGCTGAGGTTTACATAAGTGGAAGGTACAGATTGGTTCAGGTTTATAAACAAGGTATCGATAGGTCACTCAATCCCCTGGTGTCCACCCCATGGGGTGGCAAGCTCAGCCCCCTGCAGGTGTGCGTGGGGTGCTCATTGTTTACAGCTTACTGTCCTGGGCCCCAGACAGCCCAAGGTCGGTTCGCAGCATGAGCTCTGATGTTTACCAGCTCATGCCCTGCCTAGGGAGAGTGTTCTCCCACAGTGGGAATAGAAGACTGTGAGCCAGGCTCTGGGGCATAGCTGAGCATTCGCATCCTCTACTACCCATGTGCATCCAGCGGGAGAAGCAAACCAGAGCAGCTAGGCAGGTGTGATGGTTTGGGTGTTAACCTCCTCCCCCCCACACTTTAGAAAATCACCCAGACTAGACTCAGCAGCTCTGGAAATTGAATGAAGCTTTATATTTACAGCTTAGCACAAGATACAAGTAGATAGTTACAGTATATACAGTTATATACAGAAATAGACAAGGTAAAAGGTAATACAGAAGCACCACAGCCCTCCCAGAAACCTGAGTCCCCAGGAGGGGCTCCCAACCACCCTTCCACCTTCCTCCCACTCCTCTACCTTACCCCAGATCTTGCCTTATGTTCAAGGTAGTTTTGAGAGTCGGCCAAGAGGATTAGGAAGCAGAAGGATTAGTCACACAGACAGCAGGTTAGGTTAGAGAGAGAAGTTCAGCCCAAAGCCCAGACAGTGACTTTGTTACCTATGTTTGTGTTCTTGTTCTTATACATCTCAGCAAGCCTATGAGTGCAATAGACATCACCATTGCTTTCTTCTTCACAGCCTGTAATCTAACTCTTCTCACCAAAACATTCTATCTAGGCTCAAACTAGCACAGCAGGAGCTTCCTGCAGTGATTTGAGAGCAGGTAGATCACAAGTGGCTATCTGTAGGTCAGTGAAGATTTAATGGTCGGGTTTTTTTTTCATGCACTTTGTTTTCTAAGGATGTGGGAATCAAAACGTCCTCCTGGTAGGGCAATCAAAACACCTCCTGGTAGGGCAATCAAAACATGCTCCTGATGAGACAATCGAAACTGAGCTGAATATTGTAAAACAAAAAAGAACTTCTGCAAGGAATTTCTAATCCCATCCAGCACTGTTTGCAATCGGTCCTGTTTGAGAGAGCTTTGGCTGTTACCAGTTCTTATGGTGGGCAGGGAAATGCCCATTCAACCTCTCTCCTTGCCTTCCAGCCCTATTTACGTTAAACTCTCTGATTAGAGGCTTGTACCAGCAGAGCAGATTGTGAAAGCAGAATAGGTGTTGGCTCATCCTAAACCCTCCCGATTTGTTTACCTCATCCTAGTCAGGAGCAATGTACAAATGGAGAGGACCAGAGCAGGGGGCTTAAAGGTGATTTCAGGATTGGCTTTTTTGTTGTTGGTCAAGCATGAGAGAAATGGTGAAGCTTTCTCTAAATGCCTGGTACAACCAGCTGCTCCCTTGGGGAAAGGCCTCCTGTGAGCTATAAACCCCTCTGCATGTGCTTGCTGAGTGCCTGGCAGAGCTGCTCTCACAAAATTAAACAGAATTGGCACTTCTGCCTTGTTATGCAGATGATGCTGGGTGCTGCTTAGCTTTCAGGGCTTATTGTAATGGGAAATTATGTTCCAGCCCACAAAATGCAAAACAAATGGAGCAAGAAGGTCCTGTGCCTGTGTGAAGGCACAGATATTGCCCTGCACTTCAAATTCATGTTCCCATTGGTGTAAACTGGATGTCAGACCTTGGCCATTTGCATTTTAACAGGCTCACAGGATGTTATGGGCTGAGAGAGACCTCTGGAGAACATCCAGTCCAACCCCGCTGCCAGAGCAGGACCAGAGAATATAGCACAGGTTGCACAGGAACACATCCAGACAGGCTGGAAAGGCTCCAGAGAAGGACACTCCACAACCTCTCTGTGCAGCCTGTGCCAGTGCTCAGGGACCCTTACAGTCAAGAAGTTCTTCCCATTGAGTTGGAACTTGCTGTGCTGTAGTTTCCACCCCTTGTCCTATGCCAGGGCACAAGTGAGCAGAGACTGTCCCTGTCCCTTGCTTCCTGACCTGCCAGCCCTCAGTTATTTACAGACATTGCTCAGATCCCCTCTCAGCCTCCTGCTCTGCAGACTGAACAGCCCCAGGGCTCTCAGCCTCTCCTCATCAGGCAGTGCTGCAGTCCCTTCAACATCCTTGTAGCCCTCCATTGAACTCTTCTCAGCGGATCCCTGTCCCTCTTGAACTAGGGAGCCAGAACTGGATGCAGTATTCCAGATAGGGCCTCACTAGGAGAGAGCAGAGGGGGAGGAGAACCTCTCTCAATCTGCTGTGACACATTACAGCCTAATTCTTCTGTCTTTGCATTCCAGGTCCGGGTTTTCACTTACCTCATTGGACGGGAGGTCACTTTCGCACCCAACGTGAAGTGGATTGCCTGCAACAACAAAGGTGCTTGTGATGGTTTAAATCAGAACAAAATGGGTCAGACCAAATCAGTGGCTTAAGCTGACTGTTTCTATTTTCCCAGTAGAGAAATGAGGGAAAAGTAACACACAAAAACTTGGGATTGAGAGAGTTAAAAAAAAATAGGCAAAAAAACCAAAAGAAACACCCAACAACTGAGATAAGAGTAGATTTACTGAACAGAATCAGATAACCATGGTACAAAATGCACAATTCCCTTGGCCTACTGGCAGAAAAAGCATGGGGCAAAGCAGCAGGAAGCAGAAGCAGGAGATCCAAAAGCCCAAGCTAGAATACTGCTCCCCCATCCCTCCTTGTCCCACTGCCATCCCAGCGGAAAGCACAACACCCAAAAACCCAGAATAGGAAGCCTCTCAGGTTGCAATCTGAATTTCAAGCTCCATCATACTTTGCTCCTGTCTAGTGGTTTGGGTGTTCCCTGCCCCCTCCTCCCCCCCCACTTTGGAAAATCACCCAGACTAGATTCAGCAGCTCTGGAAATTGAATGAAGCTTTCTATTTACAGCTAGCACAATATCCAAGCAGATATTTACAGTACATACAGTTATAGACTGAAGGTAAAAGGTAACACAGAAACACAACAGCCCTCCCAGAAACCTGAGTCCCCAGGAGAGGCTCCCAACCGCCCTTCCACCTTCTTCCACCCCTCTACCTTACCTGAGACTTTGCCTTACATTCAAGGTGAGTTTGGAGACTGGGCCAGGGGCGTTAGGAAGCAGAAGGATTAGTCACACAGACAGCAGGTTAGGGAGAGAAGGGAGGCAGCCAGAGTGAGAGGCAGCAACTCTGTTATCTTTGTTTATGTTCTTGTTCTTATCCATCTCAGCAAGCCTCTGAGTGCAGCAGCCATCACCATTGTTTCCTTTTCACAGCCTAGCATCTAATTCTTCTCACCAAAATATTCCAGCTAGCTTCAAACTAGCACACACTGCTGATTGATTTCTAGGTCCGTTTGTCTGATTAGAATTCTCCAACCTACCCTTATGTGATTCACACCCATACATCTGCTCTACTTCAGCAGAGAAATGCTATTCCCCAGACGTTGCCTTGTGCCCCAAGGGAGAATGGAGGGTTGGCCAGGGGGCTTAGGAAGCAAAGTGGATTAATCAGAGAGATGGAGAGTGAGGTTAGAGAGAAAAATGCAGCCCAGAGCTCAGGCAGAGAGCAACTCCCTTACCTATGTTTGGATTCTTGTTCTTATACATCTTGGCAAGCCTATGAGTGAAGTAGACATCATCATTTGCTTCTCTTTCACAGCCTGTGATCTAATCCTTCCCACCAGAACATTCTAGCTAGCTTCAAACTAGCACATCCTCCAGCACTTTTGTGTTTGAAGCTGGCATGGCTGCAGCACAGTATGGGTAACAGCAGCAGGTTCAACTCAACCCATAAAAGTGCTGTATGGGAATGGTTACCCAACCTGCACCACAGAGGTCACATGTGGGCTGAATCCATGGGGGCCACAGACCCCCTTTAAGGCTTACCCACTACACCTGAGGTTCCCAAGCCTTTGGTTAGAAGACAAGCTAAGGAAAATGCAGACCCTGGGAATGCACATGAAGTGTGCCTGTGTCCCATTAACACCAGTCCTCCACGCTGAGCATCTTCATTTTTCTATCACAGTGCTAAGGGATGCTATGACGGAGATTTAGGCTGACTGTAGTCCACCCCAATCTCTCTGCCTATTGTGTGCCAACTGATGGCTTTTGACAATTTGTCTAAACCTCTCTCAGAAAGCCTGCCATAGTTTGGCTCAGATGCAAAGGAAACATCTCTTCTTTAAAGGTTTTACAGCATTTATTACAAGGCCTGCAGGTTAACCCCTATATCCTGGCCAAATTCTCTCTGTGCCAGTGGTTTCACTGGAGTGCCAGAGTAGCTTGTTAATGCCACCCCAAACTCAGCATTCTTTCTAGCTAGCATGAAATGGCATGAATGGGAAAATCCATTCAGAGTGGATGAGTCACCTCTGTGCATTTGGGGCCAGCTACAAAGATCCAGCCAGCCCTCTCAGATTCTGTAAAGGTAAAGGAAGAGAGAGATGAAGAAAGCATTGCCTGTTTGGGCATAACTTGATGCCAGTGTGCCTCGAGACTGTCAGTGATGTTTGCTGCATCAGCATCCTGTTTAAACAGGGAAAGGAAGGGAAGCCTGAAGCTGGGAGCTGACTAACTGGGTACATCAACTCCTTTCCTGCCTGAGCAATGGCTCCAGCAGTTATGAAATGCATGGGTGTGTATGCTACTGAAAATAATTGACATGCAAGAGCTGCAGTGTGTCTGTGAGCTGGGAGGTGTTCAAGGCTTAAACATTCATCTGTCAGCACTCTGGATCACATGGAACATGTGTAGCTTTTGTTAGGTGAAACAAACCCCTGGGTTTTAGATAGCGTAGCCAGCCACAAGCGCAGCGACAGGGAATTCACCATGCTGCTGGTTCACCACAAAGGTGGTGAGAAGGAACTCTTCTGAATAACCAGAGAACATTCATAGAATCATAGAATCAGCCAGGTTGGAAGAGACCTCCAAGATCATCCAGTCCAACCTAGCACCCAGCCCTAGCCAATCAACCAGACCATTGCACTAAGTGCCTCATCCAGGCTTTGCATGAACACCTCCAGGGATGGTGACTCCACCACCTCCCTGGGCAGCCCATTCCAATGCCAATCACTCTCTCTGACAACAACTTCCTCCTAGCATCCAGCCTGAACCTCCCCTGGCACCACTTGAGGCTGTGTCCCCTTGTTCTGTTGCTGCTTGCCTGGCAGAAGAGCCCAACCCCACCTGGCTACAGCCTGCCTTCAGGTAGTTGTAGACTGCAATGAGGTCTGCCCTGAGCCTCCTCTTCTGCAGGCTGCACACCCTTTGCCTTACATTCAAGGTGAGTTTGGAGGATTGGCCAGGGCAGTTAGGAAGCAGATGGATTAGTTAGGCAGCAAGTTAGGGAGAAGTGCAGCCCAAAGCCAGAGAGCAAACTCCCTTACCTATGTTTGTGTTCTTGTTTTCATATGTCTCAGCAAGCCTATGAGTGCAGGAGCCATCCCCACTGTTTCCTTTTCACAGCCTATCATCTAATTCTTCTCACCAAAATATCCCAGCTAGGCTCAAACTAGCACACAGAGTCTGTCCAGTGTGGAAGATGAGCTTGGATATTGGAGTGGGCTAGAAAGCAGAAGGATTAGTTGCAGAGAAGAAGCCCAGGCACCTACTGTGACAGAGACACACATCACCCATCTTACTTATATTTGTGTTCTTGGTTTTATACATCTCAGCAAGCCTGTGAGTGAAGCTCTGGCCAGGCTGATCTAGGGAAGGGTGTCCCTGCCCATGGCACGGGGGTTGGAACTAGCTGATCCTTGTGGTCCCTTCCAACCCTGACTGATTCTATGAAGAAGCCATCACCACTGTTTCATTTTCACAGCCTGTCATCTCATTTTTCTCATTAAAATATTCCAATTAGCCTCAAACCAGCACACATTTCTAGTTAAGCCACTACCTTTGAGGATCTTTCATCAAATTGAGACCACTGTTTCCATGTAATCCTTGTAGTAGTTTTAGACTGTTGTGGGTCCATCTGCAGGCGGAAAGCTTTGGAAGCAGGCAGCTTGCACTTTTACCTTCTGCTTCCAGCAAGTAGAGGGAAGTAGTCACCATTCTTGGATGCAAAATCTTGAAGAGTAGAGCGCTGATAAAGTTCTGGAGGAGAAGTTGGCAGTTTGGGCTTAACATAAAATTGAACAGGCTAAGTGGGTAGCATGGTGGAATGCTTTGTGTATGTTTGCCATCAGGAGCAGAGGCAGGCTGAGCAGAGGGCAGCTTTGCCTAAGACCCGAAGCAGCACTTGAGGTCTAGTTTCCTGGCTTTATGCTTATTTAGAACCATGAAAGATGCACCAGCAGAGTGGCTCACAGGTCTGTCTCTCCACAAAGGCTACTACACACAGATCTCCACGCTGGCAGACGTCCAGGAGAACGTCATGGAGTACCTGCACGTGCTCAGCCGCCCCATGGTCATCAACCACGACCACGACATCATCTGGACTGAAGCCTACATGGACAGTGCGGTAAGGACCTACAGCACAAGTGTTTAGTCAGCTAACAGTAGGGCAAAGGTGTTAGACTCTCAGCTAGTATGTTAGGCATATAGAATCATAGAGTCATAGAATGGTTTAGGTTGGAAGTGGCCTCAGAGATATCTACTTCCAACCCCCTGCCATAGGCAGGGACACCTCCTACTAGAAGAGGTTGCTCAAGCCCTCATCACAGTATTACAGCCTCACAGTATCACCAAGGTTGGAAGAGACCTCACAGATCATCAAGTCCAAGCCATTACCACAGAGCTCAAGGCTAGACCATGGCACCAAGTGCCATGTCCAATCCTGCCTTGAACAGCTCCAGGGACGGCGACTCCACCACCTCCCTGGGCAGCCCATTCCAGTGTCCAATGACTCTCTCAGTGAAGAACTTTCTCCTCACCTCAAGCCTAAATTTCCCCTGGCGTAGCTTGAGGCTGTGTCCTCTTGTTCTGGTGCTGGCCTTGACCATCTCCATCGAGGGAGCATCCACAACCTCCCTGGGCAACCTGTGCCAGTGTTTCACCACCCTCAATGTAAATAACATCTTCCTAATATCCAGCTTAAATCTCCCCTCTGCCAGTTTAAACCCATTACCCCTCATCCTGTCATTACTTGGAAACTTGTCCCAACTTTCCATCTCAATATTTTATGTGCATCAGAATCTAAATCAGCTTCTGAAATTGATGTCAAACCAGGACATTGGCTGGTTGATAGAAATTACTGGTCTCTGGCTCTGCTGAGACAGAAAGCACACTCCTGCAGTGGAGACCTGTGTGCAGACGGAATCTTCAGGGGCCCAGGAATAATCACACAGGCACAGCATGACTTAGCAGTGCTTCTGTGAAAGCAGGTTACCTTCCCAAGGATTAGTCACAGGAAAGATTATTTACATCTCAGGATATGGGTCACAGAGATTTATTCCCTGTAGCTCAGTAGCTAGGCACATGCTGCTTCCCACTCAAAGTTCCAGATCTCCGTTTGGGAAGCAGGCTCAGTCTTTCATTCCTGGAGCTAACAAGTCCTAACATCACTGCAGAGGTCCTGTGCTCAGCAATGGGGGTAAAGGTCACATTGCAAAGGACCAGACAGTCAGCACTCCCAACACCCCTTGCTCTGGCTCAGCTCTGCCCTACCTTAAGACATTTGGCCCACAAGCAGGTGCTATTACCATGGCCCACAAGTAGGTGCTCTTACCATGGCCCACAAGCAGGTGCTATTACCATGGCCCACAAGCAAGTGCTATTACCATGGCCCACAAGCAGGTGCTATTACCATGGCCCACAAGCAGGTGCTATTACCATGGCCCACAAGCAGGTGCTATTACCATGGCCCACAAGCAGGTGCTATTACCACAGCCCATGAGCAGATGCTATTATGGACCACAAGCTGGTGCTATTACCATGGCCCAGGCAGCTTTGGAATTCAGAGAAGTGAGGGAAAGGACAAAGGACTAGTAGAAGACCACCACTGAACAAAACTTCCCCTGCACTTCCCAGGCAGAGGACATTCCTCCATCTCCATGTCCATCCCTTCTCACATCACGAGACGAGAAAGTTACAGATCTTACGTTGGGGCTCTCTCTGCTTTCAGGAAGATAAAGGCTTTTCTTTCTACACTGGACTCTTCACCCCAGAGAAGTGTCTGTATAATGATGACAGCAGAAACAACCTCAGAGTCTCGGGGCTGTTTGTTACTATCTGAGAGGGAGAATCTTCTAGAAACATTGAGAATGTTTCCATACACAGTCCTGCTGTGAGATTACAGTTATTTGCTCTAGTTTGACCAGTAGCAGCTTTAGAATGTCCAGAGAAGAACCTACAGTTTTAATTGTTAAGATCCTCAGTGAGAAATCTAATCTCAGAAATTTGGAGTAAAAGTAAGGCTGCTAACTTGAGTTTTGTGGCAGGACAGATGGAAGTTCAGCTCACTGGCTGCTAACTGGGGCTTTGTAGCAGGACACATGGCAGTTCAGCTCACTGGCTGCTAACTGGGGCTTTGTAGCAGGACACATGGCAGTTCAGCTCACTGGCTGCTAACTGGGGCTTTGTAGCAGGACACATGGCAGTTCAGCTCACAGGCTGCTAACTGGAGCTTTGTAGCCGGACACAAGGCAGTTCAAC
>WAAF01006223.1:44379-238246 GCA_013400475.1 Tricholaema leucomelas | reverse complement strand
GCTTTGTAGCAGGACACATGGCAGTTCAGCTCACATGTGGCAGTGCTCAGTGCTGTGCTCAGAGTCAAAACCATGCAAAGCCCAGGAAATTCCTTCAAGGCAGCTAGGCTTGCACCATCATGGTGCATAGATGTTCTGCTCAGGAGCCTCCTGCATGGAGGGACTGTTCCCCACCTCTGCGCCGTGGCTGACTGTTGAGTCTGCAGCTGTGGCACACACACTAGCTCTGTGAGGGTGACATGGGGATGTCTTCTGCTGCAGGAGCTGTGCCAGGTGTGAGCCTGAGACGTGCTACCTCAGTGTGCTAAACAAAACCTCTAGGGCTGCTGCTAACTACACAGTGAGACCCTCTGTTAGCAGCCATGCCACCCCCAGCACTGCTGTGTGCTGTCACACTGCCCAGGGCAGCTGCAGGGATTTGTCTGCTGCACTTTTTTTGCTGCCTCTTGGCTTGGCCTGCTGTTCTCTTCTTCCACCCCAACCTCTCCCCTCAATTCATTCCTGCGTTCATTTATTCATTCACCTGTTCATCCATGTTTCTCACTAGCTGCCACAGTCTGAGGAGGTAATGGCACCCTGGTGTTTCGTGAGCACACTGTGCCTCTTGTGCTGCTTGGTGTGTCAGTGCCAGTGCTCACAGCCACAGCTGGCCAGTACATCTGGAAGGGAGTGGGGGGAGACACACAGGGGGATGCACTGCGAGCTGCAGCACTGAAGAAGCCTTTTTACACTGACAAGAAGATGGAAGGAAATGCTGGATGTACTGGAGAGCTGTGCTGTGTTCTTGGTTCAGAGTAGGTAGGGGTGTCTGTGTTGTGCTATAGCTTAGTTCACTAGATCTCTTTTTGAGTGCTGGAGAAGTTTACTTGCTGTGTGTAGATGCAAGTGTTGGTGTGAATGGAAAGTTCCCACAAAGAATCATCCAGAGAAGTAACTCAAGATACCAGGCTCAAATCTCCATCAAACAACTGTACAGACTATTGGCTGGCTCCTTTGCAGCTCCTAACGTGTTGTTAACGGAGACAGGAGGCTCTTTTTTTGCCTTGCTACTCAGTCAAATAAGAGATAGAAAGGGGATGATACTGGCATCAAAGCACGTTTGGGAGACTCCTTTACATGTATCTTGCCTGTCTTAGCTCCTTTCATGTGTGTTTTTAGAGCATCTGCATTCTGCAGAAGTGGCACCATCTGTTACCTCACTATGGGTGCATGTCTTGTATGCCCTGTAGAGATAGCTCATCGTGTTTCATGTTTGTCTGTTCTTCTTAAGCTTTGTTGCTTGAGTAACAAGTACACATAAGCAGGCTCTCTGTGCATTTGTGCCCTTTAAATATTTGCCTTTAAATATTTGCTTATATTTGTGTTGCCTTTCTGTGTTCTGTGCTCCTTGTGTTGGTGGATTTCAGTCCTGTTGCTGAAGCACTCAAGCCTACACTCCCAATGGGCAAGTATAAATTGTCCCACCACTTCCACAGGCTCCTGTCTCTTTGTTAAAACAGCTCCTTAATTTCTCCTGCTTCAACACATGGCTTTCATCCAATCCTCATCACCCCACACAAGCAAGCATCCCTCCCACTATCCTCTTGGATACAAAGAACTGGAAAGTGCTGCCATCTTTTTTTTTAGAGGGTTGTGGGAGGCAAGGGGGTGGCTAATTGTAACCAACATCTGGGGCTCTTGGGAATTCCAGCACCTGTCATTCGGGTTGCCTGTGGTATTGCACTTGCTAACACATGGCTCCTTGTTCTGTGGCAGCTCTTTGCATCTCAGGCTCAAAGTCTGTTGCTTATGACAACAGTGGCCATGCCAGTCTTCAGCAAAAAGAACGAGACGGTAAGTGCCCTGCTGGCTTCACTCTCCTCCCAGCCAGCAGAAGGGAAAGGATGCAATGGACCTTTGTGAGGTTTTAAAGCCCTTGGAAGAAGAGCTGGCTGTTCAGAGACTGCAGCAGACCTCTGGCAGGATGTGTGGCCAGTAATTTCTCTGATAAAATGATAGTCTGTCCTCTCCTCCCAGCACTGTTTTGTCAGAATACCTGTTGACTAGGACACTTAGCCCTGGTTTATCCCTTCTGGTTTCAAACTGAGCCTAATTCACAGACCCATAAAGTTTCAGGCTGGAAGAGGTCATTATCTTGTCTAGCCTGTGCCTTTTATTGCAGACCTTTATGTTTCACAGAAATGGTCCTCCAGGAGCCAAATAACCTCTGTTTGGCAAAAGTGTGGGTGAAGAAAGACATCCAGCCCTGAGCTTGCCACTCTGGTTTCTCAGTCTTTGTTAAGAGCTGGTGTCTAAATTCCTCCTTCAGTTTATTTGGCCTCACCTTCCTGTCATAATGGCTTTGTCTGCTGGATTAAAAAGCCTCTACCCTTTGGTGTCTTCTCCTGGGAAGCATCTTCTGCCTTTCAGTAAAGTCAAACCTGCCTATATTTTGATAAGATAAAAAGGTTGTTTTTCACCAGGGCATTTCCTCTGGGTTTTGACACCCTTTCAACACTCTTTGCCATGCCCTTTCTAGTTTCTCAGCATCCATTTAAAATGCTGGAGAGTAGTTCATCACTGCTGCACAAAGCATGAACTCTTCATCCAAGTCCTGCAACCAGCTGTGTGCTTTCTCCACCTGAGGCTGGCCTTAATCTCTAATCATCTCTACCAGTGCTGCAGTGGGAGCCTCTATGCTCTTTTCCACCATAGTCTCCAGTTAATGCTCCCATATTCAACAATCAATTCCTCCTTTCATGGGGATTTCCTGCACCCTTTTTTCCTATATTAACAGTTTTCTACTTGACATTTGGTTTAGTTGGCCTAGGTTATCAGGTGATCCAAGCTGTTCTGCATGATTGCCTCACCCTCAGTGTTGTTTAAACAGACTGAATGCCAGGTTTTGCCCTCAAAATCGGTTGTAATGATTGCATATAACTTTTGAATTGTGGTTAGAAATGCTGGCTGGTACCAGAGAGAAATGCTGCTCTCCATAAACACTGTGTCGGCTCCTTGAGACTTTCTGAGCTATGTTAGTTTGGTTTGAATGAAGACAAGCCTTGAGAGAACACATGGGGGATTGGAAGGAAGGCAAGAATGTGTATTTAGGAAGAGATCTATCAACGTTTTGCTTCTGAAAATGGCTTCTCCTTTGTTTTTCAGAGATCTCATGGCATCCTCCTGGGTGTGGTGGGCTCTGATGTGCCACTGAGGGAGCTGTTAAAACTTGCTCCAAGGTATAAGGTAAGGCTGAAATGAATGCGTCCTTCCACAAGCACAGCTGGAAAATCATTCCTCTGCCTGTAGGAAGAACGATCAGTGTAAAGCAAGAGGTGTTGGACATGGTTTCTATACAGCACATGGGAAGTCATTCGCTGCCAGGAGCTCTCAGGCTGCTTCAGAAAGGACTGGTGATGATCCAGTAGATAGGAAACAGGTCGTGGAACCTTTGTGTCTCTTGACGGTCGTCTGCATAGATCCCTCAGAGATGGCACAGATCTGGCAGCCTCTCTCAGTAGAATTAAGGTTGTGTATTCTGTTCCCAGCAGACAACAGCTGTGGTGCCAGCTGGCAGGAAACAGCCTGGTCCCACTGTCAATGTCCTCAGCAGAAAAGCTGAGGACTGAATGGACTACAGAGAGCCAACTTTTCTCTCAAGCCTAGAAGTTCCTTTCTCCAGGTCAGCATGAAGATTTCTTGGCAGGACAGTGTGTAAGTTGGCTCTCACTCACTAGGTAGAGTATTTGCTCTCCAGAGCTGTTAGTCCAGCAACTTCCCATTGGCTCTCTGTTCCATGTATCTAAAAAAACCCCCATGTTCATCCATAGGAAACCTCTCCAGAGTTGCACCTTCTGGCTTCTGCTCTAAATTCTATGCAGCATCTTTTGCTCAGCCAGCCTGCACAGCAGGAGACAGCAAGCACATCTGTGGACCACCATGAAATGAGGCAACTTCAGCTAGAACTTCAAGTTTCAGTTGCTGTCAAACAGCAATCAGACAACTGCTACCAGCTAAGCAGCTGCCCAAAGGCTGATTGCTGAAGACTCGCAGGACTGAAAGCACTGTTGAAAGCTATGAACATGTGTGCTGCTTTCAGTCAGGAACAGTGTGGCCAGCAGGACCAGGACAGTCCTTTTGTCCCTGTACTCAGCACTGGTTAGGCCACCCCTTAAGTACTGTGTCCAGTTCTGGGCCTCTCAGTTTAAGAAAGAGGTTGAGGTGCTGGAACCACAAGGATCATCTAGTTCCAACCCCCCTGCAATGGACAGAGACACTCTACCCTGGATCATGCTGGCCACAGCCTCATCCAGCCTGGCCTAAAACACCTCCAGGGACAGGGCCTCAACCACCTCCCTGGGCAACCCAGTCCAGGCTCTCACCACTCTCATGGTGAAGAACTTCCTCCTCATATCCATCTGTGAGCTTCCTACTCCCTTGTTCATTCTCTCCTGTGCCTGTGTGGTGATGGCCGTAGAGACCTGGCGCTGCTCTTTCTCTGCTGTTTCTGACATTCCCCATGGTTCCCATTTTCTGTGCAAGGCTGCTGAGACCTTACTCTGTCTCTGGGTGGCAACTGCCCACAGGGACAACTAGACTTTAGGAGGGCCTTCTTCTTCTGACTGTGTACACAAATCAATGACCTGCCCACCCTTTTGTGCATCCAGGCATAGCCTACCTGCCTGCACAGAGGTCCAAAGATAACTGACTGGGGGTTCTGTTGCTCAATATCCTTAGCAGGAAAATACTGCTGAACACTGATGGTGCCAGAGGATCAGTGGCACCCATTACACAGCAGTTTCTAATTAAAGCACTAATTATTCTAATACCTCTTTCTGCAGCTGGGTGTCCATGGATACGCCTTTCTGAACACCAATAACGGCTACATCCTTTCACACCCAGACCTCCGTCCCTTGGTATGTATAGCTGTGATTAGAAAGCCCTCTAAGGCCCCCTCAGGAGCATGAGGGCCAGAGAAATCAATTCTGCATACACAGGTTCATAGATGCACACAACTGTGTATGATGTGTCAGGCTATCTGTCTGCCTGCTCTGCATAAGAGTGTATGGAAGGGCTGTGTTTGTGTGCACCTGCTGTACTCTGGTTGCATGTGGGTCTGTATCCGTGCAAGGCTTCACTGCCAGCTTGAAGAAACAATTCCTTCTGCTCAGGCAAATCTCCTACAAGAACATTCCATGTGAGTAGCATCCCAGTAGTAGCCACCCAATAGCCATAGCGGTGGAGAAGAGGAGGCTCAGTGGGGGATTTATTGCTGTCTACAGCTACCTGAAGGGAGGTTGTAGCCAGGTGGGGTTGATCTCTTCTCCCAGGCAAACAGTGACAGAACAAGAGGACACAGCCTCAAGCTGTGCCAGGGCAGGTTTAGGCTGGATGTTAGGAAGAAGTTCTTCACAGCAAGACAGATTGGCATTGGAATGGGCTGCCCAGGGAGGTGGTGGAGTCACCATCCCTGAAAAGTCTTTACAAAGAGGCTAGGGAGCTGAGGGTGTTTAGCCTGGAGAAGAGGAGGCTCAGGGATGACCTCATTACTGTCTACAACTACCTGAAGGGAGGCTGTAGCCAAGTGGGGTTGGTCTCTTCTGCCAGGCAAGCAGCCACAGAACAAGGGGACACAGCCTCAAGTTGTGCTGGGGGAGGTCTAGGCTGGATTTTAGGAGGAAGTTCTTCACAGAGAGAGTGATTGGCATTGGAGTGGGCTGCCCAGGGAGGTGGTGGAGTCACTGTCCTTGGAGGTGTTCAAGAAGAGCCTGGCTGAGGCACTTAGTGCCGTGGTCTGGTTGATTGGCTAGGGCTGGATGCTAGGTTGGACTGGATGATCTTGGAGGTCTCTTCCAATCTGGTTGATTGTATGATTCTCTACATGAAGTCTTGTAGCCCTTCACTGTCCACATAAAGCAAGGCATGGGACCAAGAAACCACTTGCAGCCAGACTCTGCTTTCCTGGTCAGAGAATGAACAAGACACATCTGTTTTTTCAAATTACAGATCAATTCTTTCAGGGCTAACTTTAGGAAGTTACCTGGCCACTTACTTGGATATTTTTCTTTCTTGCTTGTTTTTTTCATTGGTTGATTTGTTTTGTTTTACTGAATGCCAGTATAAAGAAGGAAAGAAACTAAAACCGAAGCCAAACTACAACAGCGTAGATCTCTCAGAAGTTGAATGGGAAGACCAGGATGAAATAGTGAGTATCAGAAAGTGAAATTAGCCTCTTTTGTACCTTCTTTGTGTGCCTGTATAGGATGGGCAGAGGGAGCAGCAGGCAGGAGCTACTCCTATTTTTTTTTCCAGTGCCTGAGTGGTCCTAAGAGAGGTTTGCAGTATGCAAGAGGATGAGGATGATACTCGCATACAAAGTGCTTGTCTATGAGTTCTCCTTCTCATGAAACAGGGCTCTCTAAGAGGGACAGGGATCTGCTGGAGAGGGTCCAGCAGAGGGCTACAAGGGTGATTAGGGGACTGAAGCACTGCTTTATGAGGAGAGGCTGAGGGACCTGGGACTTATTAGTCTGGAGAAGAGAAGACTGAGAGGGGATTAATATCTGAGGGCTGGGGGTCAGGAGTTGGGGACAGGCTCTGCTCTCTGCTCCCTGGGATAGGACAAGGAGCAATGGGTGTAAGTTGCAGCTCAGGAGGTTCCAGCTCAACGCAAGGAGGAACTTCTTTCCTGTAAGAGTCACAGAGCACTGGCACAGGCTCCCCAGAGAGGTTGTGGAGTCTGCTTCCCTGGGGACTTTCAAGGCCCATCTGGATGCATTCCTCTGTGATCTGTGCTAGATTGTGTGGTCCTGCTCTGGCAGGGGGGGGTTGGACTCGATGATCTCCTTGGATCCCTTCCAACCCCTAACATTCTGTGAGCCTGTGATCCTGTAAAGCACCCGCAGGAGCACTTTGGAGAGTGCTCTAGGGAGCTAGTCTGCATATACATAGCCCAGTACAAAGCCACGCTGGCCTAGGAGTATAGAAGTGTCTCATGATGTTACCCAAACATGTGAGATATAGCTGAAGGCACTCAACTAATGGGATCTGCAAAAAGGAAGAAAAGTACATTCAAGAAGAAACTAAAGCTTGCAGCCACTATTAATATTAGACAAAGAGCACAAAGGGACTTTGCCAGTTGAAAATAAAGGAATTTCCAGAAACTAGCTTACTGCATTGGTGTGGAGGCACTGGAAACAACAGCTGACCAGAGGAAATGAGGAGAAAATAACTTTTTTTCACTGGCTTTGTAGTGAAATTATTCAACAAGTGAATAAGAGTGACAAGAAACAGGTTGCACCTTAAGAGCTGGACGTTTCCACGTTGCACAGCTAGGAACACAGATATAATGAGAAGATGGAGAGGTTCCTCTGTGGCTGGTTTTCTTTTATTCAGAAGAATGAGAAGATAACAGATTCTTCAGTTACTAAGATAAGAACTGAATTTGGAGTAAGATAAAATTAAGTGTAGGACACCTGCTACTGGATTACAGGAGACACTGCCAAGATAAAAGGATCCGATGCTATAGATATCCACTTAAACAGGTAGGACAAATGAGCTGCCCAATAAGAGGACCAAAGTAGATACTGCTGCTAGTGCAGGCCCAGTACAAAGGGCCACACCAAAGGAACCTGGGAGGGGGAGGAGTGGCAAGTTGAGAAAGGAAGCACTGGAACTGAGTGTGAAACATGGAAGGCAAGACAAAAATAGAAGAGGCTCTACACGTATGGGAAGCAAATGAAGGTTGCCAATGGCATTTGCAGAACTCTTCTAGAAGCTCTGCTCCCTTTGCAGGTTCCTCTCTTTCTGCAACCACTTCTGGAGCTGCTTCTCTTTACCCAGTTTGCTGTTTTACCCACCTCACACACACACACCCCAAAAAAATAAAGGGACAAAAAAGGAAAGGAGATCTAGAAAATGAGAGGACTTTGCTTTGTAGTTGTGTTTATGTGGCTAACATGTTTCTATCTGACCAAATAACATCAACACCTCAATGCAAGTAGGGTGGAAAGCACAAGGCTTATGTCCCTATGCAATCACAGTATGACTGTGCAGTGAAATAAAAGGGCAAAAGAAGCAAGAAAACCAAAGCTACTTTGTGTTCCTGTGCTGCATCCTCCAGAAGAAAAGAGGGTTGCAGTTCCTGAGGGTACAAAGACATTCAGTGACGTGGGTGATATCTGCAGTGTGACTTCAGCAAGTCTAGAGACTCTGGAGATACACCCACTGCAGCGGAGAGCTGCCAACATTTCAACACTCAGATTTGCAGCTATGGTATTAGATCAATGACAGACTCAACATCAGCTGCAGCATAATCTCAGCAACACTGATAAGCAGCAAATCTTGACTGGAAAAATATGCCCAAGTGCTAATGATGTGTAATGCAGCCAGCTGCTAAAAAGAAACCAAGAGGAGGAGGATGGCACTGTCTGGAGACCAACTGATGCCCAGTAGTACTATCTGCAGCCTGACAGCAAGGCTTTTTGGGCTTGTGAAGCAGCACTGTCTGGAGAAGACCAACTGATGCACAATAGTACTACCTGCAGCCTGACAGCAAGGCTCTTTGGGCTTGTGAAGCAGCACTGTCTGGAGAAGACCAACTGATGCCCAGTAGTACTACCTGCAGCCTGACAGCAAGGCTCTTTGGGCTTGTGAAGCAACACTGTCTGGAGAAGACCAACTGATGCCCAGTAGTACTACCTGCAGCCTGACAGCAAGGCTCTTTGGGCTTGTGAAGCAACACAGGATTGTTCTCAGTGTGAGGAGAGGGGAAAAAAAAGAAGGGTTGAGATCCTCCCAGCAGTCTAGGAGCTGTCACCCAAACAGATTTTTCTCAGCCTTGACAGAACCACTGCAGAAGAAACTGGTCTTCAAAGATGTTCAGATGGAGTGGCAGAACATCTGGATGCTATGAGATCCCTCAGATCAACTGCATGTCTGTGTTGGTTTGAAGCACAGAAGCAGACAGGGGAAAGGAGTCAGTAGCACTTGTTTGGAGTGCTAGGGACAGCATATGGGTTTAATTTTGAAGAGGGGAGATTTAAAATGGATGTCATGAGGAAGTTCTTTACAGTGAGGGTGGTGAAACACTGGCACAGGTTGCCCAGGGAGGTTGTGGCTGCTCCCTCCCTGGAGGTGTTTAAGGCCAGGTTGGATGAGGCCTTGAGCAGCCTGTTCTAGTGGGAGGTGTCCCTGCCTATGGCAGAGGGTGGGAACTGGATGATCCTTGAGGTCCCTTCCAACATAAACCATGCTATGATTCCATGATTCTGTATGCTGGAGCAGGAGGGTTTGCTGCTTGGGGTGTCAGAAATGAGTGCTCAGCTTTTGCCAGACCATTTGTCCCCGTTGGATACTCCTTTTTCAAAGCACTGTCAGAAATGTCCTGCCTAAAAGGAATGAGCATTATGTGGGCTGCTGGGCACCAGCACTACAACTGACTGCAGGAAAAGCTACTGAGGGAGAAGCAGCAAGCCAGGACTGTGGCATCAATCTACAGCCACTGTCACCTGGGGGCTGGACACAGGAAGAGTAGCCTGCCTGTAGACTATCTGCAGCTAAGGAGATCTCAGATATCCACTGATTTACTTCTCCAGTGCCTTATGGAGCAGCAAGAGATGCTTGACATTCAAGAAGCTGTGGATGAAGTAACTCCAAACCCATATTAAATGCTGGAGCTGTCAGAGAAGAGCAGAGCAGAGCAGAGCAGAGCAGAGCAGAGCAGAGCAGATAGTGTGCTGTGCCTCTGGCAGGTGCTCAGACACTCCTAGCCAAAAAGCAGTAAGAGTACCAGGCAGTGTTTTGATTTCCAAGACGTGGGCCTTGGGAAACACCAGCTTTATATTCTAGGTAGCTAATCAAACATCAAAGAGCTACAGTAAACAGATTTGTGGCCCTGTAAAGCAAAAGCTGTCGAGTCTGGCCAGCACCTGAATGGAGGCCTGTCTCTGGAAGTAAGGGAGCAATTTGTGTGAGTGAATAACTTCCTTCCCACCTGTTTTTCCTATCCAGGCTAAAGCAATAGGCTGATATGCTCTGGCAGGCTGGACATGAAGCTAAAGTTTCTGCACTTGTGGAAAGATTCCTGAGCTCTTTCTTGCAAGAGGCTGAGGTTCACTGTGACAATTATAGTCTGCCTTTGGAACCTGGACTGAACAAAAGGAGCATCTCACTGCCTTCTCTGATGTCATACAGTCTTGTGTTGCTGCCTTAAGCAGCTGCCTTGTTGCCCCTCAGAAGTGCTGCTGAATGCAGGCTGTAATTTATAAATCAGTTTTAAAAATGCCCAAGAGCTTTGGAGTCAGCCTGGGGTAGGTACTGAGCTTCTCAAGTGTCTCCCAGGCTCCCAAAGCATCGTGCTAATGACTTTCTAGCTGCCAAATGGTGAAGTCTGAAGCTTGGATTGGCAACTTCATAGCTTCCAGATTCTTTCCTTTTGCTAAAAGGTCATATCAGCAAGCTCTCAGCAGGAGCCATTGTTACAGGTGTCACTTATCATCTTGACTGGGCAAGGACCCTGACCACTGAGAATAGCTTCCTCAGTTTAAAGGAAGCAGTAAAGAGCTGTAGCAGGAGATGGGGGGAAGAGGGGGTACAAAACACATACTGTCAGTCACACTTTGCCAGTCCCTGCATTTTAATGACAAGTGACTCTGTTAATTCCTGCCCTGCCTAATGCTAACCTTGTTCACCTCTGCAGTTGAGAACAGCCATGATCAATGGGGAAACAGGCTACCTCTCTATGGATGTGAAGGTCCCCGTGGATAAAGGGGTAAGCAATTATCCTTCTCTTCAGGTCACACAAGAGAGGGGATGGGAAATGGATGCTGAAGAACCACAAAGGATGTGGGTTTAATGCTCAGCATTTCTGAGTGGGAGGATTTTATTGTTTCACTGCACACACAACATGTGCTAAAGGCATAAACCAGAGCAGCGTTAGAGGTGCTCTTTACACCTAGTGACACTGCTCTAACAGAGGTATTACCTCTAACAGAGGTATCCAGTTCTGGAGCCTCTATTACAAGAGGGATGTGGATGTGCTGGAGTGTGTCCAGAGAAGGGCCAGGAGGATGCTCAGAGGGCTGCAGCAGCTCTGCTGTGAGGACAGATTGAAAGAGTTGGGGCTGTTCAGTCTGGAGAAGAGGAGGCTCCCAGGTGACCATCTTGTGGCCTTCCAGGATCTGAAGGGGGCTACAAAAAAGCTGGGGAGGGACTTTTTAGGCTATCAGGGAGTGCCAGGACTGGGGGGAATGGAGCAAAGCTGGAGGTGGGGAGATTCAGACTGGACATGAGGAGGAAGTTGTTCAGCGTGAGAGTGGTGAGAGCCTGGAATGGGTTGCCCAGGGAGGTGGTTGAGGCCCCATGCTTGGAGGTGTTTAAGGCCAGGCTGGATAAGGCTGTGGGCAGCCTGATCTAGGGTAGGGTGTCCCTGCCCATGGCAGGGGGGTTGGAACTGGCTGATCCTTGTGGTCCATTCCAACTTTGACTGATTCTATGATTCTATTGAAAATGCCTCACAGCTCTGGCTGCTCCTTGTGGTCCCTTCCAACTCTGACTGATTCTATGATTCTATTGAAAATGCCTCACAGCTCTCTGCTTGGTCCAGGAAAACCCAAAGCCATGTTGCTCATTGTTTATAGGGCTGTGAAATGAATCAGAGGCCTTCAAGGATTTAGAATGGGGAAGATTATACTGAGCTGACCTGGACAAAAAAAAAAAAGAGGCTCAAAGACTTCCTTAACTCCCTTTCTCTACTCAAAAACACTCCTGAGAACTTTGTCCCTCCATCTGTCAGAGTGAGATTTCCTTTATGACCTGCAAAGTGAGCCCCAAAACTGCAGAGTTCTGCAGTAGGTATATTTTATTACAGCGCTGGGTGCAGGCAGGATGGCTCCAGCAGTCCTGCACACCTCATGCTGGCACAAGCCACAGTTTATGTCACAAGAGCAGGCATATTCATAATAAGAGGTAGGGTGATTACAATTCTTTCTTGAAGTTCATTAACATAGGTATTTTTCCATTCTCCCCCCCCCAAATCCAAACCACCCCAGTGGTCTTGGGATGGTTATCTGGGATGAACATCCCCACACAGTCTTCCTCCCAGGGTCTTTCTCATCTCTGGTCAGCAGACTCCTCTTTATTGCTGATGTCAGGATATCTCTGCTTGTTATCTCCTTCCTGCTTCCCTTAGTCACTGCAGGCCTGAGCCTTTACAAGATTGCATATCACAGCTCTCCAACAAGTAACTGCAGACACCTGTACAGTAGCCACTGTTTAGGTTTGCAGATTGTCAACTGGTTACTATAAAGAAACATCTCTACAAAGTTTGGGCGTTTATGGTTTGCCACAGAGGCCCTCAAAATGTGCACCTGGTCTGTAAAGCCCTTTAGAATCATAGAATCATAAAATGGTTTAGGTTGGAAGGGACTTCAAGGATCATCCAGCTCCAACCTCCCCACCGTAGGCAGGGACACCTCCCACTAGAGCAGGTTGCTCAAGGCCTCATCCAGCCTGGCCTTAAACGCCTCCAGGGAGGAAGCACCCAGCATTCCTTGATTTTTCTTATATCATTTATCCAGGATCAGGATTAAGTTGCTCTGCAAATATTTTCAGACATTTCATGGGAAGTCCTCCTGAAATGGAGACCCTTGAATGATCCCTACCAGCTCTAACCTAGGGCTCATACATCTTCCTTTGGAAACAGTGCAAAATTGTCTTCTACATTTACCTTTGCTGCTACTTTTTCCATTCGAGTTTATTTAACTCTCCTAAAGATGTTGGCTTTCATCTCATCCTGTTAGGAAGTGTTCCAGAGTCCTGCCCGTTACACTGCCCAGAACTCTTCCATATTTCAAGGAAATTTTCCATCTTTTCTAAGAGAGAGCATTTTTTTTTTCCAGCACTCAGCCTGGCTGAGCTGCTCCCATGCTAAGCCACAGTCAGCAGCAGTTCCAGCAAACCCACTGCTCACAGCCCTGCTGAAATGCTGCCATAGAATCATAGAATCAACCAGGTTGGAAGAGACCTCCAAGCTCATCCAGTCCAACCTAGCACCCAGCCCTGGCCAATCAACCAGACCATGGCACTAAGTGCCTCATCCAGGCTTTGCTTCAACACCTCCAGGGACGGCGACTCCACCACCTCCCTGGGCAGCCCATTCCAATGCCAATCACTCTCTCTGGCAACAACTTCCTCCTAACATCCAGCCTAGACCTCCTCTGGCACAACTTGAGACTGTGTCCCCTTCTTCTATTGCTGGTTGTCTGGCAGAAGAGCCCAACCCCACCTGGCTACAGCCTCCCTTCAGGTAGTTGCAGACTGCTCTGAGCCTCCTCTGCACACCCCCAGCTCCCTCAGCCTCTCCTCATAGGGTTTGTGTTGCAGACCTTTCACCAGCTTTGTTGCCCTTCTCTGCACAAGCTCCAGCACATCTCTCTTGAATTGAGGAGCCCATGTCCTAATGAAGGCTCCCTTCAGCTTCCTCTGAATGCCTGCCCTGCTACAGCTTGTAACTAAATCCCTTTCTCTATTCTTGCTGTTTACAGCTATCAAGTACCTGTCAATGGCTTTGCCCTTCTTTTCCAGGGCACTGCCGGCGTCCGCATGTGCAACCTTTGCACACTTTTCAGTCCAAGCAGCTCAGCGATTATTTTTGTCCCTTTTGTTGCATCACTTCTGGTACACAAGCACCAGGGCTTCACTGGATTGTATGAGCACCGTTTTCCCTCTTGCTTTGTGGAGAGCAGCTGTTCTTTGCCACAGGAGATTTCTGAACAGGGAGCCCCTGCTCTTCTTTTTGCTGCTCCTTCCATCGTTTCTCCCTCCCACGCAGCTCCTGACCGTCTACCTTGGTTTCCCTGTTATTTAGTTGTTGTTTTATTCCAATTGCCATTTTTCCACGTGAATCCCACTCCTTCTTTTTGTCCAGTCTTTACAGTTTTTAGGGTTGTTGGGGCTTTTGCTCACTGTGCAGAGAAATGCTGTTTTATTTTGCCTTACTGTACCTAAGGGCTCCTAAGACAGAGTCTGCTTTTGCCTCTTATTAGATCTTTTTCCCCTGGTGCCCTCTTGTTTACTCTTTTCCTTTTGTTTACAGCACTGCAGCTGGTTCTCATTCCACATCTTATTTAAGCCCAGTTTAACTCATTATTTAGAATGAAACTTCCTGAGAAGCTGTCTCAAGTGCTGTATATAAACCCAGATACATTGCATGTCCTTTATTTCCCTCATCCGTTATCTTTGCTATTCTGTCAGAAGAGCAATTAGAGTTTCCCAGCAAGGTCTATTCTTTGTAAGTCTCCACTGCTTATTTCTGGGTGCTGTCCTCTTTCTCTGTCTCTGGGCACCTCAGTAACTTGTGTTCTTAGTCATACAAAGATCACTTACCCAGGGGGAGGAAAAAAAGCTAACAAAAGAAGTATCATTGTAGGAGATATTAGCTGCCTTATTCTGCAGCTCTGCAAGCCTTGCCAAACATAATAGGAGACTGGGAAACAGAAGCTGAGGTTTGCTATTATCAGAGTACACACCAAGAGGGGACCAGAAGTGAAACTTAGCAGTTCTCACTTGTACCCCACCAGCTGATGAAGCAGAGCAGTAGATTAAACAAAGAAAATGCTGAGAAAGTCCTGGGTTGATCAGAGGGCTGCAGCACCTCTCCTATGAGGACAGACTGAGGGAGTTGGGGCTGTTCAGTCTGGAGAAGAGGAGGCTCCCAGGTGACCTTCTTGTGGCCTTTCAGTATCTGAAGGGGGCTACAAGAAAGCTGGGGAGAGACCTTTTAGGCTGTCAGGTAGCGATAGGACTGGGGGAATGTAACAAAGCTAAAAATGGGTAGATTCAGACTGGATGTTAGGAAGAAGTTCTTCACCATGAGGGTGGTGAGACCCCGGAATAGGTTGCCCAGGGAGGTGGTGGAAGCCTCATCTCTGGAAGTTTTTAAGGCCATGCTGGATGAGGCTCTAGACAGCCTGATGTAGTGTGAGGTGTCCCTGCCCGTGGCAAAGGGGTTGGAACTAGATGGTCCTTGTGGTCCCTTCCAACTCTGACCGATTCTGTGATTTTATTCTATGACTCCTTCTCCATGCATCCCCCTCTCCACCATCAGATCAGATCAGACTGGCAAGGAAAAAAAAGCTTAACACCTCTTGTACCTTCCCCGCAGCCAGCAAAGCATCATCACATCATGTTCTTTGTGGGTATCACAGCACCTTTGGGGCAGCTCAGCTCAGTGAAAGACTTGGACCTTGTTGCTCAGCAGTGCACCATTACCATGCTTAGAGGGAGAGGGAGGGATGGCTGAGCTCTGCCACCTCCTCAGTAACAATAAGCCACATCAGCCCATCCTCTGCGTGCCCAAACTCACTGTGAAGCTGGTACTGGCTTGCTCCACTTCCACTGCCGTATGGTTTGAGCAGGTTAGAGCAGGCAGAGCTGTCCCTGGGGAACACTGAGTTTTCTCTGTTCACTCCCTGTCTCCCACACACATCCTCTCACCACAGTTTCCAGACTGTGGCTAGGATTTAAAACATATTAGGGTTCATATACCAGCATAAGGGTTGTATAGAAAACTTTCCCAAAGCTTCTCTCCTTTGGAAAAGAATTCCACTGAAATCAACACTTTCCTACAGGAAAAGGCCAGTCTAGCAAACAGTCCCAGTTCTGAAGCAGCATTCAATAATGTGAAATGGCAGTCTGAAAAATACACTCTCATGTGAATCAAAATGGCTTGGACTTGAATCAGCACTTTTTGTTTTCAGTTTAAAAATGNCCCCCGCCCCTGATGCTTTTTAATGGCATTGGAATATGTTAACATTTTCTCCCAGTTTGGAATGAAAGCCAATGTCAGGAATTTCCCACAGGAGTGGAGAGACTTGGTCCTGGCTGCCCACACATGCAGTGGGTATGTTTGCCATCCTGCCCCTTCTCTGACCCCACCTCTCCTTCCTACCTGTCCCTCTGAGCTCCCCTCCTCCTGCTAGGGATGATGAAGTGCAAAGCCATCGAGATCACTCTGTGTAGCAAAAGAGCAGCAGAGCCCCGGTGTGTTGGCTCAGAGGGTGTGAGAGGGGGAGCAGCTTCTCCACACCCTTTCCTTCAGCCTGTGCAGGAGCCCCAGAGCAAATGGTTTAACTGTAGCCCTGGATGGAAAGGCAAAGTGTCTGCCTGCATCCTGAAAGTCACAAGTTGCTGAATATGCTGAACACTGCACCTTCATTTCAGGCTCCACCCAGCCCTAGCAAGGTGTGAAGTGCTGGCAACCAATGGCTTTTGCTTAGCCCTGGGGACATGTATCCTCCGTACCATCTCCACTCTGCTCTTAGCCTGCCAGATGGTCTCAGACTCTCTTATTCATGTTCTTATTCCAGAAACGTGTTCTCTTCCTCACCAATGATTATTTCTTCACGGACATCACTGGCACACCCTTCAGGTGAGCAAAGACTCGCATCACATCAACACCGTGCATCAGCAGTCTGTCAGCAGGCACAGCAAGCTGGTCTCTTCTCTTCAGAAACCTGGCTGCAGCTCATGAGTAACTGACTTCTTTGTACCTATAAGCATTACAATATCTTTTTGAGGGCATCTCAAAAGGAGTGTTATGACTTTACCTGAAGCTCAGAGTCCAAAAGCTACACTTCAGCTTTCATTTCAGAGAGATGAGACACCTTCAGTTTTAAGTTCCAGTGAATGTAGTTTTGGTTCTGCTCTAAACAAAACATCGTTACAAAACCAAAAGTTCTGAACCATCCCAAAAGAAATCAAACCAAAAAATGAAATGTTGTGGTGGTTTTATTTTTTTCCCCAGCTGCAATGGCTTGAAATTGGCACATGTTTGAAAAATGTTACTGTTGACCTGAGCCTATAAAGCTGGAAAAAAAGCGTCACCAAAAATGTCTCCTAGCTCTACAGACAGGTTCCTCAGCCTCTTTGCTGAAATCAGATCTCACTTAATCCTCTTTTGCTGATGTTCTCTTCTTTAACAGCTGTAGAGGGAGTTGATATTTAAGAGTTGTAATTGCAGGGACTGCAGTGTCACGTTTAGGGATGACAGCTCTGCTTGCTGACCAGCCCTCTCCTCTCCTTCTACCTGCAGCCTGGGCGTTGTGCTGTCCAGGGGACATGGGGAGTACATTCTGATGGGGAACACTTCAGTGGAAGAAGGTAGGTTAACCTGGAACAGCCACACTCTGCTAAAGGTAGTCTCTCTGAACTTCACTGCTTCACTTCTCCTTCAGCTGTGTAGCCTCTCTGCCACCCAACTCAATGCTCTGTGTATTATCTGGTTTCAGGCTTGCATGACCTGCTCCAGCCGGACTTGTCCTTAGCAAATGAATGGTAAGTGGAGGAAATCCTGCCAATGACACTGGACTTTATAGTGAGATTTCAGCCAAGTTCCCAGCAATTGAGCTGGAGTTTGCCACTCTCTGTGGCCTAGAGAAAAAAAAAACAACCAGTTTTGTTCAAACTGGATTGTCTCCAGGCAATTCAGTTCCCCTTCTTGCCATGGGAGATCCCACCAAAGCCTGGCACATCGCTCTGCTAAGAAACAGCTCCTGAAATTTATCGTCAGTCTGTGCTCAGTCTTATTTTGTCCCTCCTTATGTTGCTCAGAGTTGTGCTACAAAACCTACAGTATGTCAGACTTGTCAGGAAATTGTGTTGCAAGCTTAGTAAGAGATTATTTTTGGTTGTCATTCTTCTGAACTGAGCCTAGGTCTAGTTTCTAGTGAGCAGGAAGGTGATTTATGAGCCGTGTTTCAATGGCAAGCACAATTTATGCTTTTGCTTTGTTTGGATATGTAACAGGGTGAAGCTTTTCATTTATTACTGTGGAGTTTGGGATTTTCATGAACCCAACATTCAGTCAACACCCAGGCACATGGATCCAGCCAAAATAACTATATTCAAGAAGCCCCTGCAGCCCTTCACACCTCTCATTACACCGTCAAGTTTCACAGGCAGCACATTTGAGACACAAGCAGTGACTTCTTCTTCTACTCCTAACTTGAGGTGTCAGCTTACCACACTTTACATATTCATTTCTCTTAGACTGCTCTCATAAATCACTCATTTCAGCCCCTGTTCTGACAGTGAAGCAATCCAAAGTGGAAGCAGCATTAGAAGGCTGGTCTCTTTTCTGATACATTCCTAACACATTCTCCTGCTTCTCCCCAAACGGTCCTGAGGCCCCTGCAGCTTGTTCCTCTTTGGGACAGCTTTTGTTGCCACCATATTGTATTGCAGTCTTAATCCTTGTCTCATTTTATTTCTCTGTCTCTTGGTTTATCTGCTTCCAATCCAGCTTTACCAGCATTGCACACGATTGCTTTTCAGGTCTCTCCATCATGGTGTTACTGTTTGTATAGACACAGGTACATATCTTCACGTAGGACACAGGTAGCTGCTGGATAAATCTGGGACTGCTGCATGGCACTGTGCTGGAGACAACAACAGCAGCCTTGCTAAGTGCAGCAGTCAGAAGTTTGGTTTGACTTACAGCCACATTGTTAGGTTCTGAGGGGGCATGGCAAAATCTTTGCAGCTGAAGGTTCAAGTGGGACCTGGACAGATGAGCACAGTCTAATGCCAGGATTTTTAACAAGTCCAAGTGCCAGGTTCTGGCACTTTGGCCACAACAACCCCATGCAGTGCCACAGACTGGGGACAGAGTGGCTGGAGAGCAGCCAGACAGAGAGGCACCTGAGGGTGCTGGTTGGCAGCTGAACATGAGCCAGCAGTGTGCCCAGGTGGCCAAGAAGGCCAATGGCATCCTGGCCTGCATCAGGAACAGTGTCGCCAGCAGGACCAGGGAAATCCTTCTGCCCCTGTACTCTGCACTGGTTAGGCCACACCTTGAGCCCTGTGTCCAGTTCTGGGCCCCTCAGTTTAAGAAAGATGTTGAGATGCTTGAACGTGTCCAGAGAAGGGCACCAAGGCTGATGAGGGGCCTGGAGCACAGCCCTGTGAGGAGAGGCTGAGGGAGCTGGGGGTGTGCAGCCTGCAGAAGAGAAGGCTCAGGGCAGACCTCATTGCTGTCTACAACTACCTGAAGGGAGGCTGTAGCCAGGTGGGGTTGGTCTCTTCTGCCAGGCAAGCAGCAACAGAACAAGGGGACAGAGTCTCAAGTTGTGCCAGGGGAGGTCTAGGCTGGATGTTAGGAAGAAATTCTTCATGGGAAGAGTGATTGGCATTGGAATGGGCTGCCCAGGGAGGTGGTGGAGTCACCATCTCTGAAAGTGTTTAAGAGGAGGCTGGATGAGGCACTTAGTGCTATGGTTTAGTTAGTTAGAAGGGTTAGGTGATAGCCTGGACTCGATGATCCTTGAGGTCTTTTCCAGCCTGGTTAGTTCTGTGGTTCAGTGAAGCCTCCTCGATGAATTTTTGTTTGCAGGTAGGGTTTCCCATGAATATTTGCTTGATTGTGGTTTCACTCTCCTCTTCCTACCAGGATTTACTGTATCACTGACATTGATCCAGACCACCGGAAGCTCAGCCAGCTGGAGGCTGTGATCCGTTTCCTCACTGGAGAGGAACCTGACCTGGAATGTGAGTCCCAGGCCTCCAGAGAGCACTGCTGGGGTTTTCCTATACCAGTCACAGGGGAGAGCCAACTGTGACAAACTGATTGGTGTCAGGCTGAGCTCCTGTGGCACCTGCTGGTAGAGGCAGGACTGAACTCTAACCCAGCTTAATTAACACATGCAAATGAGCTGTGAGGATTCGCTTCCTTGCCTCTGTTGGAGACTTTCTGTTTCCCATTTCAGAGCCGTCGTATAACTTGGCCTTGTTGAAGGGTCTCAGCCCAGGAACCTCTGAGAAGTGGAAGACTTGAACGGAGGGGACTAGTGGGGATGATGGCAGGAGGGGCCAGGGAAGCTGCTGTGATGACTCTGCTCCCAGGGGCCGCAGCCAGCATCCTCCGAGGGCTGCATGTTGCCAGCTAGGCAGATGGGGCTCTTTCAGATTTTGAGGGGGGAAAAAACTGTTAAGGAATTACTCTCTTGCCTGCTGCTCATCCTTTGCACCAGGAGCCATTCTGCAGGTGACTGGCAGCCACACGTGCTGCTGACAGCATCACTGTGCAGTGGGATCTCTGTTGGGGTGCAAAAGTGAGCAACTGTGCATGGGAACTCCTTACAGCAATTTAGCTTTAGGATGTCCCTCAGCTCACCTGACTCTCCACGTCTTCAGCCCCTTTAGTTGTGTCAGGTACAAGATGTTTGCAGAAACCTTTGGCACAAGGATGAGATTCCCTTAAAGGGAAAACCAAGGGTAACCCTCTCTTGCACAGTGTGTGCAGACTCCCTCTTGGCTGTCTTTGAAGGAGGCTGAAAGGAGGAGATGTAGGAGTCGAGGAGGCCAGAGAGGAGGAGGAAGGTTTCAGGAGAGCTGACTATGAGTAACATGCAGATTTGGAAGTGCTGTGGAGGAAAAATAAGCAGAATTTGGATATATCTTAAACGTGTGGGGCCTGGAGAGGGAAATATCTGCTGGTGAGCTGTGGGTTTGAGATCTAAGTGACAGAAGGAATGGAGAAATGGATTCTGACAACTGTGACGAAATAAAAAAGAGAGCTGGGAGCACCTGGGAGGAAATATTAGGGGAGATCTGGGACCTCAGTGCTCTAAGTGGAAGCAGAAACACTGAAAAGGTGAGGGGTGCTCCACCTGGAACCGCATAGAAGGGAGTCTGTGACAGCAATCACATTCTCACAGCACAAACTGAACACAGGCAGGGCAATAGGAAAGCCAAGCCAAGCTGGTCAAATAAATGGGATCTCAGAGCAGGACATTTAGCACATGGCATGCTCAAACCTTCCTGAACACCTCTCAGTCCCACTTCAGACTGGACTAGACTGGTAGCTTAGACTGGCTTGAGCATCTGGGGGAACCAGCACAGGAGGGTTCTTTTGTGAGATTCAAAGGACAGAGAGCTAACAGAGAAGCCAGTGAAGAAATCACTAGAGGCTTTGAAGAAGCTTGTTGAGTGGAATGGGCTGTCTGGTGTCCTTCTGTAGGGCACCTAGAAACAAAGTCAAAGCAGGGTTTTGAAGAAATGGTTATGGGCAGCCTGTTCAGCCAAGCAGAATGTCAGAGTGAAGGCCTGATGAATAATTTCATCTGAAAGCTTCTCGCTTGCCCACACTTTCAAATCAAAACCCTTCCACTGATTTTGCAGGAGGAGCAGTCTGACAATCTCAGATGCAACATCTGTTCTTGCTGTCAGTGACACCCAGGCTGGTAGGTCCTGTGCCTAGTCATGCAAGGGGAGACCTCTGTTTTGTGACATGTTGTTTGACTGCTCTGGGCCAGGCAGATGCTTCCATAATAAGAAACTCACTGAGACACGTAGCAGGGGATATATCTTTCTTGATTCTTGATGTCTCTTCTTCTTAGGTGATGAGGAGTTGGTCCAGGAAGTGCTGTTTGATGCAGTGGTCACTGCCCCCATGGAAGCCTACTGGACAACACTAGCCCTTAATATGTCCATGTAAGTCTATGAGTCTATGAATAAAACACCACTGAAGGTACATCCCCAGATGCTATTGGTTTATGCAGTGCCTGAAACAGTTAGAGATCATTACACACCAAACTAAAAGCTAGAAACACATTATACAACACAGTAAAAACTAGAAACACATTACACAACCCACTAAAAAACTAGAAACACATTACACAACATACTAAAAACTGGGAACATGTTACACAACATACTAAAAACTGGGAACATATTACACAACACACTAAGAAGGAGTTCAAAAAGCTGACAGAAATAGCTCAATAGCTTTATAAATAGCAACAAAAGTCTCTCTCAGGAGTGCAGTCCAGCAGCTTGGGCATTCTCAAGGGAGCCTCTATTTTTTTGTGTTTATATGAAAATCACTAGAGGACAGCTGTGATCCAGATGTGTCACACTAAGGGGAGCTTACATCAATTCTTGTGCTGCGTTTTCCTCTGCAGCTGATAGAATTTGGCATCTCATAGCCACTGAGACCATTGCAGTTTAAAGTTACTATGAGCTTTTCCAGCATGCATTAGTTATCCCTTTAAATGGCAAGCAGCATGGTTTGACTTCCTGTATCACTGCAACAGAAGTTCCATCCCATGTAGCAAGGAATTTGCTCCCTTAGCAGCAGTGAGTTAAAAAAGGGAGTTTGACCTTGTCTCTGCTGACAAGGCCTTTAGATTAAACCTCAGGAAGGGAGTGGACAGACTGGCTTCAGTAAACAAGTTTCTACTTTATTATTTCCAGAGAGGCAACTTTTACTTGTAGCATCTGGTATCATGTAAAAAAAAGATCTGCTTTCAGCACACAACATGCTACTGAAACACGTGTGGCCACAGGGCTCCTCAGCCTGTTTCAATTACCAGCATCCCTACCACTCTTGAGCAGCCTGCTAAGATACCCAACCATCAGGCACTTAGTGCCATGGTCTAGTTGATTGGACAGGGCTGGGTGCTAGGTTGGATTGGATGATCTTGGAGGTCTCTTCCAACCTGCTTGATTCTATGATCAGCACATCTTTAAATGGCTTCACCAGCACACACCTCTCACTTTAAGGCAGGTTCTCCACCATGTAGCTGTCTCATCTATACCCTTGATACCTCCAGTAAGATGTTTCTAGATCAGTCTGCTGCTTCAGAGCCCACCCATCCTTGGCATGCCTCAGACAACTGTTCTCTCTCTGCAGTCCCTCTCCTTCATGTCAGCCTTATATGGGCAGCCTGGAGCAGGGCTGGCAGGAGGAAATGAGCTTATGGTCTGCTTAGAAATAAACTAAATGAGCAAACTTCAGAGGTGTGAATCTAGGCAGAGATCTAAGCCTACCAGCAGTTAGCCAGCAACAACCTGTTGCCATTAGCAGGTAGGAGCAAGTGTCTCTTGTGGTGTAAATAGGTTAGAGTCACAGAATCTCCTGGATTGGAGGAGACCTTCAAGATCATTGAGTGCAATCACAGATCACTGAGCCCAATCATACCACAGATCAACAAGGCCATTCATAGTATTGCAAATCATCTTGGGGAACACATCTCCAAACGTAGCTTCTGTTTTGAAATGCCTTCACCTTGCTGCAAGGAAATTCCTGTTCCTCTGAGAACTTCTGCTTGTGTGTTTGTGTTTCACAGGGAGGCTGAGGCAGGTGTTGAGATGGCATTCCTGGGCACTCGAGCTGGACTCATGAGGAGTGCCCTGTATGTGGGCTCTGAGAAAATCTCCAACCGGTAAGTCCCTGAACTGCATTAAGAGCTTTGCCTCAGTGACTCTGAAGGGGCAGCACAAAATCACTACCAGCCTTAGAAATGTCTTTGTGGAGACACAAAGAGAAAACAAACAGCACTGTGGTGACATAGGTGCTGCTTCAGAAAGTTCAGGTATTAGAGATCTTTTTCCCTTGTCCCTTTGAGTTTTTTGTTTTAAAATACTGTCCCAAAGTGCATTTATTTCAAGGGAAAACCTTCAGTCATTCTCTGACTTCAGTCAGCCAACCAGAGAAAATGTCCACAGTTACTCTGTATCCCCAGGACCATTTTGCAGTGCAGAGGCTTTGCACTCTAGTGCCCTGCTGACGTTCCAGCTTGGCTAGTTTTCATCTTTCTGCCTCAATTCCTCTTCCAGGTTTATTCTGTTCTTACATTGCCCACATGACAGCAGTCTCCCGGTGCCTTTCACTGAGGCATTAAGTGATGTTGACTGACATCTGTCAGATAGAATTCATTCGTTTTTCCTCTCCCTCAAGGCAGAGTGCGTGTTCAGTGGAGAGTTTTGACGTGGACAGGCTATAGTTTGCATTTTTGTTGCATTCTGAATATGCAGGCTGGTGTATTCTGCTCTAAGAAAGGATGGGCAGCAAAGGCCCACCAGCAGGTGAAGCAGGAGGGGACAGTGTCGGTAGCGATCCTTAGCTTTTTGGCAGCCGTTTCTCTGGCTCTGAATTCCCCAAACAGGAGTCAGGCGTTCAAGGCAGAGAGCTCGGCTGTGCCGGGAAGGTGACACCCTGTCAGCAGCTTCTTGTGTTTTCAAAACAGTCTGCATAAGTCAGAGCAGTCAGGCTCTGGTGGCAAGGCAGAAAACAGCCTGTGCTATGGGATGCTGAGATGATGATTTCCTAACCCACACTGCTCACCAGGAGCATCCTTCGGTGTTCTTGAACAGCTGCAATCACCACACGGCAGTGACAGACTCCCACACATCACAGGGGTGCTTCTGGACGCCCCTGAAAGGAAATAAGAATATAAATGAATAATTATTGTTATGTCAAAATGCACAGCAAAAGGAGAGGCTGAAAAAGAAAGAGGATTTGTCGTCAAGGATGTAGGGACCTCCAGGGAAGCAAATGACCTGACACTGGTGACAGCTCTCCTGAGCACTGACTGCCTGCCTTGTCCTGCTTTCAGATCCCACCTTCCTGCCTTTAGGAGCAGCCGTTTGCTCAAGTCTCGCACTCCATGCACCTCTAGGGATGCAGTATTTAGACACAGCGACGTGACTGTCGATCCGGGGTGGGCTTTTCCGGGCCTGGAGGGCTTGTAGCAGACTACCGAAGTCTTTTTTCTCAGCTGCCCCGCATTCTCCTGCGGTAATGGATGGCTTTCCACCGGGCGCACACCGCCTTGGCTCCCCTCCCCCAGAGGCCCTGCCGCCGGCAGCAGTCGGTCCGCGGCTGCCCCTCGCCTGCCCCCGGGAGCGCCGCCGGCGCGGCCTCGAGCCTCGGCCAATGCAACAGCGGCACCTGGCGGGCGGCAGAGGCGCTGCGGCCCTGCTGCGGCCCCGCTGCGGGGAGGGGCCCGGGGCCCGCCCGGCCGCCGTTCAGAATCGAGCGAGCGGCCGAGGTGCGCTCTGGCTGCCACATCTGCCGGGGGCATGCGAGGCACAGGGCGGCGCGTCCGAGTCGCTGTAGCAAGGGAGAGCTGAAAAGCTGCCGCAGAGTGCCCGTGGCCGGCAGTGCTGCGGGAGGACGCTAGCGCCTTTTGGTCCCCCGCGGGCCTGCTGCAGGGGAAGCCCCCGGAGATGAGCCCAGCCCTAGGGGTCCCACTGCATTGCCCCAAGGAGGGCTGCCGCTCCTTCACACTGTACAAAGGCTGCCCTGGGTTTTCTCCCGGCAGGAAATTCCTGACACAGAAGGATAAGGAAAGTATCTTCACCATGGACCACTTCCCTCTGTGGTACCGCCGGGCAGCTGAGCATCCCCCCGGGAGCTTCATCTACAGCATTGTCTCAGAGGATGATTCAGGTAACCCCAACCTGAACACCAAAGCAGACACGAGGGGAAGAAAAAAGATTTTCCCATCTTGCACTCCATCCCACGTCCCAGTCCCTTTATCACTGCTTTCTGCTTTGTGGGGAGTGCTGAGACCTCGCCTTTTGGCATCACCTTTGCACCTAGCATAGAGGCAAAGCAGCTGTCAACGAGATGCCAGCCACAGCAGAAAGACAAAGCTACAAGCTGTAAGGAAGGCAGTCCTGGTTCTGTAACATGAGATTGCAGAGGACGTGAGGGTAAACACAGAGTCCAAGCAGCCTGAAGGATTTAAGGAGGCAGGGAGTAGGAACCTACAAGATCCTTGGGCTGGAGAATCTATGAACCATGAGAAGGAGAAGGGAAAAGTATGGCTCAAGGGCTTAGACATGTAGGCGTGAGCAGGTGTGGGGGGTAACATCATCGGGAGGACTGGATGAAGATAACAGCTAGGACTGATAAGGCACCAGCAAGCACTCAGCCAGGAAGTCTAAGTTTGGAGGGTGTCCTTTTTTCCCACGACAGGAGAGGATGTTTTTGCTATGGAAGATGGTAGAGGAAAAAGAAAGGCTTTTCTGTAGCACCCTCTTGATGAGGCTGTCTTATTACTTTTCTGTCCCATCATGCTACTAGGCTGGCACCTCCTGGCTGGTTAGGGAGCTCAAACATGAGAGTTAGGCAAGGTATGACACTCCACTGGTTCTTGCATGGGATTTTGGTCCCTGTGAGTTTAAGGGGCCAGCTAGGACCTCCTCAAAAGGCTGGAAGAGAGCAGAAGAGCCTAGAAAGAAACAGTCAAAACAACATACTCATCTGAGACTCATACACAGAAGGCAGAAATCCCCTCTGTGCTGCTCCATGGCCCTCAACACTCCATTGCTGTCATGGAGCTCAGCACTTTAGCTGTTAAAGCTTTTTGTAGCACGGTGGTGGGAAGCTGGTGGGTGGGAAAGCAAATAGCAAAGAGGAGAAAACCAGACTAGGAGGCAAGGGATGAACCAGGATGTAAAGAGAGAGAGGTGGAAAGAGAAAATACTTGAAACCTTCCACAAAAGCCTCTCTCTGCCCAACACCCTTACATCTCACTTAAAAGACTAGTGGAGAGGGAGGGAGAGGCATGGCAGGAAGGACCTTTTCCTTCCCTGCATACCACAGCATTTGCTCTCTGGAACAGAACACAGGTTAGAAAAGCAGGCAGTGGCATGCTATGGGGCTTCTGAGGGCAGCTGTTACCCAGGCCACAGCAGTCACTGCTGGCTAAACGCTGGGTTTGGGGCTTGATGTGGCATTCTGAGAAGTCTCAGGTAGCTCTGCTTGGACAAAGACAGAAGTAAAGTGGCTACTACTGTTTTTTTTGTTTTGCATTACGTGGTTATTGGTCAGAAGCTTTAAGTCCAGGAGCCCATTCATCTGGAAACCCTACAGGCATATTATAAGTAGTAGTACCTGGCCTTGAAGACTTTGTGCTCTAAATTGCAAAGGAGATTATTAATCTCTTTAGGGGTGAGCAGCTGAGCCTAAAGAGACTGATTGGGATCACACAGCACACCCGTGAAGAGCCAGGAAGAAACACTCAGTGCTTCTGAGTCATGGTGCTCCACAGCCCAGGCCCTTCCTTACCATGTGATGAAGCAGAGCTGCTCCACCTTTTAGCCAGAACAGACCACCCAGCTTTTATTAAATGCTTGATGATTAGATGCTGGAGTCTCCCTTTCATGCTTCCCACATGACTCAGTACATGCCTGCCCTTTGACAAGGGTTTTCATGGCAGATGAGCTTTTCACCAAGAGGAAAGAGCCTGGGGATCTCCCTCTTGGAGGAGGAACCAGCAGGGAATAGCTGCAGGTCATCAGAATAATTCAGTCAGTGCTCCAAAAGGCCCAGAGAGAAGACAAGAGCAGGGAAAGCTCTGCCAGTCAAATTGAACTGTTCTTGCAGCCCAAGTCTCTCAAGTGTTGGGTGTTTGGGGTTTTTTGGGTTGCTCCTCCCTTCCTCCCTCTCTTCCCTTCCTTCCCTTCCTCCCTCTCTTCCCTCTCTTCCCTTCCTTCCCTTCCTTCCTTCCCTCCCTTCCCTTCCTTCCCTTCCTTCCCTTCCTTCCCTTCCTTCCCTTCCTTCCCTTCCTTCCCTTCCTTCCCTTCCCCTTCTTTCTTTCTCTCTGTTTCATGAGGGCTCAGCAACTTCTGACATCCTTGAGCAAGTTAATCTGAGCTCAGTTGTTTAACAAAATGATTAAAATGAGTGAGAGACCTGCAGGTCAAACTGCAGTGAACACAGAATCATGCTCAGGACACAAGAATGATGAAAGCTTAGCTGGAAATGCTGGAGCTCTTGCAAAGGAAAGAAGCCCTGACCCATCTGTCTGAGCAAGAAATTTCCATGCAGCACATGAGGAGCGAATCAGTTGCAGGCTAAATCGATCATGCTGACCTTCAAAGTCTCCCTTGGCAGTTCCAAAAGAGGTGCCCCAGCTGAAGCTAATCTAATGACTTAAAAAAAGCCCCAACAGCACAGAAAGGGAATCTGTCACATGGGCAAGTGCAGGCTGAAACAACTGCACTATCAAAGAGAGAGGAGCTGGGGTTGTGTTGCTTAAACCTATCCAGCCATGCTATTTTAAATGCCCTGTGGGAGCTAGGGGATCTGCACAGGGCTGGCAGATGTGACACAAGACCTACAGGACACTTAAAGCAGCAGCTAAAGGATAATTGGGAGACCCTTGGGCATAACAGAGTTTAGGCAGCAAAGCCCCAAAAGACTGTTTCTAAAATGGAGTACCCCCCAGGAGTACCTGGGAGTGCTGTATCTATCTTTCCAGTTTGGAGTGCTAGTCTGGCTTGGTTAGCAGAGCTGGATGTGAGCTTGGTCTTTGCTGTGTGAGAGTCTGCCTCAGAATTACCTGCCTTGCTTCTCCTCTGCCTGCAGAGTTTAGCTGGTACATGAAACAGAGCAGTTTCTGGCTCAAGAGGAGCTCTAGGTGCCCATAACTGAGGAGGCCATTCCTTTACCTGTTGTGCAGAGCATGCTGCTTTTACCATGGCACATCAGCTAGAAGGAGAAAAAAAAACCCTCTACTCAACAGCTATGAGTTTGCTTTTGTGTCCTGACAGATGCAGTCCTCCAAACTCCTGGGTGGTTTAGAGCTGAGGCATAGGTACACACTGGTCTGGAGGTGAAAGTGTGTGAGCAAGCTGCTCCCACTGCTTTACCCCTCTCTGGTGGTAAGCTAATCAAGCTTGTTGTGTTTGTGTCTACACAGAGGGAGGTGGCCCACCAACAGTGGTGACAGTGAGCACGGCTGTGGCTGTGTCTGTGGATGGGAAGATGGGTATTGCTGCAGGTAGGACATCTTGCTTTCTCCTTTCATCTTTCCTGGTCTCGTTGCACCTTGTGTGGAGAGTGGGAGCTGGGAGGTGTTAGCTTGTCATGGAAGGGAAGTGATCAGAGGCACAGCAGCCTGTGGTGTTGCAAACTAGGTTGAACAAGGACTGTTAGAACAAGTATTGGATGGCTCAAGAGGTTTTCTGAGAGGGAGACTGTGTGCTTGAATGGAAGCTTCCTGTCTTCAGTGCTGGTGAATCTGTGGATTGAGACTGCTGCTCTGGAGCATGAGTAGGTTGAGAAGTCCTTGCAGGTTTTGCACTGTTTGCAGGAGGCACTTTTGGGTGTGGAAGAACAGCACCATGGTGTATCTCCATCGTTACCCCAGCTGGATGTTCTGCTGGTGGAACAGTCTTGTGGCTAGATTTCCAGCTCAGACACAGAGGTTGCCAGATTTACCTTTGTGTCTGAGTTTTAAACCCCTTTTTGGCAGACCTTCACTAGACTTTGTGTCTGCCTTTGGCAAATCCACAAGGAGCACTGTTTCCAGCACAACCCCAAAGCTTCTGAAGGGTTAACCATTTTCTGCAGCAATTGCTTCAGCCTTCATGGGAGCACAGGAACCAGCCAGTTAATGGGACAAGTAACATGAATCGGTGATGCTGGCATCCTGTCCAACTTAAACACTCTGTGTGGGAGTACTGGGGTGAGAAAAGGTGTAGCGTGGTGCAGTCTTTTTAGATGTGGAAGCTTTGACTAAAGGAAGAGGTTGATTCCACAGGTAATGGAGTAATTATCACCAGAAACATGTCAAGATGCAAAGCTGCTTGTAAAGGAATGGTTAATGGTAATGGAATCCTGTGTGGTGGAGAGAGTGGCTGAGTAGAGTACAGGTTAGGGATTGCCCTGCTGGAAAGCAGCTCCGTGGAGAACGACTTTGAAGTGCTGGTGGGCAGCAGGTTCTGCATGGGACAGCAATGTGCCCTTGAGGCCAAGGGAGCCAATGGTGTCCTGGGGTGCATCAGGAAAAGTGTGTCCAACAGGGCTGGGGAGGTTCTTCTGCCTCTCTACTCTGCCCTGGTGAGACCATGCCTGGAATACTGTGTTCAGTTTGGGGCTCCCCAGTTCAGGAGAGACAGGGACCTGCTGGAGAGAGTCCAACAGAGAGCCATGAGGATGCTTAGGGAACTGTGAAGAGAGACTGAGAGCCCTGGGGCTGATTAGTCTGGAGAAGAGAAGGCTGAGAGGGGATCTGATTAATGTCTATGAATATCTAATGGGTGGGTGTCAAGTGGAGGGGGCCAAGCTCTCTTTGGTGATGCACAGCAATAAGACAAGGACCAATGAATGCAAACTGGAACAGAGAAGGTTTTACCTCAACACAAGGAGAAACTTCTTTATAGCGAGGGTGACAGAACTCTGGAGCAGGCTGCCCAGAGAGGTTGTGGAATCTCCTTCTCTGGAGACCTTCCAAACCCACCTGGATGCATTCCTGTGTGGACTATCCTGGCTGATTCTGCTTTTGGCAAGGGAGTTGGACTGGATGATCTGTGGAGGTCTCTTCCAACCTCTAACGCTCTGTGATTCTGCAAATAGATACCAAACAATGACTTTAATATAGGAGTATGCAGTAGAGAGAAGATGATATAGGAGGTAACTTCAGCTCAGGGAGTCAGTCACTGTTTTTGTCTTGGCAAGGCAGGACACAATGAATGACTTTCAGTACTACTAGCCAGTAAAACTATGGAACTTTAACTTCATTTGATGAAGTGTTCCTCACTTTCCAGGCTTTCAGTAAGTTCCAGTTTACATGGTACTCTCCAAGTGTCACCTGGGCATTGGGGAAGTAGCTACAAGCTGAAGGATCCATAGAACCATAGAATCAGCCAGGTTGGAAGAGACCTCCAAGACCATCCAGTCCAACCTAGCACCCAGCCCTGTCCAGTCAAGCAGACCGTGGCACTAAGTGCCTCACCCAGGCTTTGCTTCAACACCTCCAGGGACGGCGGCTCCACCACCTCCCTGGGCAGCCCATTCCAGTGCCAGTCACTTCTCTGTGAAGAACTTCCTCCTAACATCCAGCCTAGACCTCCCTTGGCACAACTTGAGACTGTGTCCCCTTGTTCTGTTGCTGCTTGCCTGGCAGAAACCAACCCCACCTGGCTACAGCCTCCCTTAAGGTAGTTGTAGACAGCAAAGAGGTCACCCCTGAGCCTCCTCTTCTGCAGGCTGCACACCCCCAGCTCCCTCAGCCTCTCTTCATGGGGCTGTGCTCCAGGACTCTCTGGAGGGGTGCTATGAAATAGCATTTTCATTAACATGCCCTTATTTGAAACCCAAAGCCAGAAAATTATTATGAAGCCTTTCCAGAGACCCCTGTGAAAGAGAGCTGGCTTCAGTAACATACATGTTAAGCAGATGCTTGGTCATAGAAATTGCTCATAAGACAGGCAGTAGCTGGCACTGTTATGTATGAGACTGGGGACAGAGTGTCTGGAGAGCAGCCAGGCAGAAAGAGACCTGGGGGTACTGGTAGATAGTAGTTGAACATCAGCCAGCAGTGTGGCCAGGAGAGCCAATGGCATACTGGGCTGGCTCAGGAGCAGTGTGGCCAGCAGGACAAGGGAGGTTCTTCTGTCCCTGTGCTCAGCACTGCTCAGGCCACACCTTGAGTACTGTGTCCAGTTCTTGGCTCCTCGATTCAAGAGGTGCCGGAGGGTGTCCAAATAAGGGTGATGAATGTGGTGAGGGGCCTGGAGCACAGCCCTGTGAGGAGAGGCTGAGGGAGCTGGGGGTGGGAGGCAGCCTAGAGAAGAGGAGGCTCAGGGCAGACCTCATTGCTGTCTACAACTACCTGAAGGGAGGCTGTAGCCAGGTGGGGTTGGTCTCTTCTGCCAGGCAAGCAGCAACAGAACAAGGGGACAGAGTCTCAAGTTGTGCCAGGGGAGGTCTAGGCTGGATGTTAGGAGGAAGTTGTTGGCAGGGAGAGTGATTGGCATTGGAATGGGCTGCCCAGGGAGGTGGTGGAGTCGCTGTCCCTGGAGGTGTTCAGGAAAAGCCTGGCTGAGGCACTTAGTGCCATGGTCTGGTTGATTGGCTAGGGCTGGGTGCTAGGTTGGACTGGATGATGTTGGAGGGCTCTTCCAACCTGGTTGATTCTCTGGTTCTGTGATTCTGTATGCCCAGCAGAGAACTCAATAGCATTTAAACTCTGTGCAGCAATGGAGCATTTTTTCTAATCCTGAATCTGGGAGGGGAAAACAAAACCACCACACTTTGGTTTTTCGTTTTTTTGGGGTTTTTTTTGAGATTATCTTTCATGGTTCTGTTGCTTCCCTTTCCCTACCTGTGAGTTAGAGCAGAGACACACAAGCAGTTCACCTCACACTCAGCATTAACTAGGGAAAGGCTTTTCACGGAGAGAGTGGTTAGGGACTGGAATGAGCTGCCCAGGGAGGTGGTGGAGTCACCCACCCTGGATGTGTTTAAGGGTTGTTTGAGTGTGGTGCTTGGGGATATGGTTTAAGATGAACCTTGTAGAGTAGGGTTCTAGGTTGGACTCAGTGCTCCTAAGGGGCTTTTCCAGCCTGAGTGTTTCTGTGTTTCTGTGATTAATACAAGGAAGGAAACTTCTGGGTGGAATAGCTGGAGCAAGGAAAAAATGGCAGGAGGATCTGCCCCTGCCAGAGACGTTTCCACTCTGTTAGCAGTGCTTTTCCAACCTTTGTGAGCATTTCCTCTCCCTCATTTATGCTGCATGCTGAGCCAACTCTCTTTGTGGACATGCTGTGAAGGGGCAGCATCCTCTGCAGAGGGAAATGGTGGATGGAGAAAGCAGAAGAGGACAGGGAAGCAAATCCTGTTAAAAGAAAAGCAGTAAACCCAAGCTCTGTAATCTGTGGAAATGACCCAGGACAAACCAGTTTCCTCACTGGTGATCACACAAGTTAGATTAATTCTCAAATGATTTTATTCCTTAAAGGTCCTTGCTAGCAGCCTACACATTAGCTGGCCTGACCACAAACATCTTTTGCTTNTGAGCATCCCAGTGGCCCTTCTCTGGACACACTTCAGCACCTTCACATCCTTCTTGTAATGGAGGCTTCAGAACTGGATGCAGTACTCCAGGTGGGGTCTCAGCAGAGCGGAGTAGAGGGGGAGAATCACCTCCCTCAGCTTCCACACATGGTGGATAGAGCTGGGGGTTTTTCATTCCCCATTCCCTGTGCACTGAGGAAGATGACTCAGCTACAGTATGGGCTCTATTACAGCACTGAGGCAAATCACTGCTCCCCAAGGGTCCAAAGTCTTTCAGGCCTTCACCTGTACTCCCCACTGACTTCAGCAGGAGTGGAAGAGTTTGTCAAGTTCTGTCCCATCAGCTGGCTTGGGTGCAAGTTTACACCAAGATTTGAGGGTTTCAGGGAGCAGAAAGGTGCACAGTCTGCATCCCCATTTGATTCAGTTCCAGCAGTGACAATGTCCATCATCTGAATCTTTTGGTAGTCTGGAAAAGAAAAGAAAGGAAATAATTGTGTTCAGCCTACCTCTATCTATTGCAACAGGACAAGGGGAAATGAAGAATAGGAGAAGAATAGGTTTAGATTGGGTCTTAGGAAGAAATTCTTCACTAGGAGGCTGGCAAAACACTGGCATGGATTGTCCAGAGATGTTGTGGCTGCCCCCTGCCTGGAAATGTTCAAGGCCAGGTTGCACGGGGCCTTGGGTGAGTTGAGAGATGTCCCTGCCCATGGCAGGGAGTTTGGAGTCGATGAGGTCTCTTATCTACTAGATGTAGATTAGGTCTCTTCCAGCCTAAGCCCTTCTCTGATTCTATGAACACTGTTTGATCTCAAGAATAGCAGCTTTGAGAGTAAGGGTATAGGTCTCCCTTCATTTCCCTTCCCACTAATATATGTAATCATCCTGAGTGGCTAGGACCTGATTCTAGAGAACTTCACCCCACAGCAGAGGATGCAGTGCAGATGATGCTGGGCAGTGCTGTGATACTGCACTGGGTACAGGAGAGAGGTGAAAGGAGGGGGCTGAGTGGAGATAGGGTAAGAGGCAATCAGAGAAGAATGGAATGCAGATGGTTGCTGTTGTTATTCTGATGCCTCAGTGGGACTGATCCCGTGTTCATTTATGGCTAGGGTACTACCAGAAGTTTGGTACCCTGCACTAGTTCCCAGAAGGTTAAATATCTGGGTAGGGTTGTGGTTTGTGGGTGGAAGCAGTCCAAGTGCTACAAAAGGGAAAGGAGAGAGGCTTCTGAAGTGCCCCTGTAAAAGTGCAAGTGGTACAAAGCAGCTTGTCACTCTGCCACTGATTGTTACTGTCACTTGTTTGACTCCCTGGTGCTTGGGGGTGGATTTGTAAGCACTCTGAAATGTTCACTATGCATGCAGTGAAAAACTAATCTCTGGGGTTTACAGCCATGCCTGTGGGGAGAGAGCATCCCCAGCTGCCCCCATGGGGAGGATGCCAGTGACAGGGAGCGTTGGGCCTCTTTTCTTCTGGCAGCTGAATGGCAGTCCCCAGCCAAGGCAGAGAAGGGCAAACTGGTGAAATCAAATGTCCAGGAAGCTGACACAGGCCTGGAGAATGGCATGGCATGAGGGAGCTGTCAGCTGGGATTAGAGGGCTGTCAGGCTGGAGGGCTGAGAGCAGGGATGGAGGAGGCGTACAAGGGCCTCCTTCCTCCCATTTTGGTCTGACTTAGCTCAGTACGAAATCACAGAATGGGCTGGGGGGAGTCTGAGATGCTCCTCTCACTGATAGAGATGCTGCTTCACACAAGGACAAGTGAGGAGGTGGCCATGCTCAGGAGGGAAGCGTCCTCTGACCTGCCCTACCTTCTCCCCTTTTCACCCATCTCTCTCCTTCCCCTCTGCACCAGGCTTCTGGGGCACAAGGAGCACACACAGGGGTTAAGGTACCCACAGGTCTCTTGGAGAACACTGCAGAGCCAAGGCACAATCTGCTTGTGCAAGCTGAGTTGCTGTGGGTTGTTTCCTGAGAGGCCACACAGGCAAACCTACCCTTGCCTTGGCTCTACCTGTTTCTTTGAGTTAATAATATCTGCCTCCTGTATTGTGCTTTGGCACTTCAAAGCATTATGCAAACATTAACTAATGCCTGGATGATTAATTCTAATTAATTAGAAGGCAGCCAATCTCCTGGGATGTCAGTGCAGGAACTTCCACAGGCACTAAGTTTGTTGGAAATGAAAACACAAGGAATTGTGATGGCACTCTCCCCAAGCCAAGTCCTGCCCCAGATAGCTCTGTCATCTGCTCCCCTCCCATGAGTCAGTAGCCTGGGGGCTCTCTGGTCCTCAGGGGGTGCACAGCAGAAATCACAGGGAGCTGCTGACAGAAGCTCTTAGTGACTGCCCAGTGAAGCTGCTGAGATCTGTGCAGGAGCTTAGCTGTCACTTTGGGCTGGGTATGACGTCCCTTGCACTGCCTGATCTTCTCCCTGCTGAAGTTAGGAGCCTGTCAGCTGCCTGCCAGTCCCAACAGGGGCAAGTAGAGGCTTCATGCCATTAGGTGCCTGGCCATGGCTGTTGTCTATCACGGATGAAAGCTGATGTCTACAAACCATGGGGAGTGTGCAGGCTCCCTGGTGCCCAACAAAAGAAATCCAAATGGGGATTTGAGAGATGCAGGATACCTCTTTCCCCTGTTTATATGAGGTGTCCCTGTGCTAAGGTCTCTTGCTGAGCAGTGTGTCTGTTTGAAGTCACAGACATAAGTGGAGATTCAAAGCCCAGGTTGGTTCTGAGCCAGAAGATGTTGGTGAGGAGAGGAGGTTGTAGTGAGGTGGGTGTCATAGAGTTATCAGAGTTCTATCTGTCTATCATAGAATCTGTCTGTCTGTCTATCTATCATAGAATCATAGAATCTGTCTGTCTGTCTATCTATCATAGAATCATAGAATCTGTCTGTCTGTCTATCTATCATAGAATCTGTCTGTCTGTCTATCTGTCTATCATAGAATCTGTCTGTCTACCTATCATAGAATCATAGAATCTGTCTGTCTATCTGTCTATCTATCTATCATAGAATCTGTCTGTCTATCTATCTATCTATCATAGAATCTGTCTATCTGTCTATCATAGAATCTGTCTATCTATCATAGAATCATAGAATCTGTATGTCTATCTATCTATCATAGAATCTGTCTGTCTGTCTATCTGTCTATCATAGAATCAGTCAGAGTTGGAAGGGACCACAAGGATCAGCTAGTTCCAAGCCCCCTGCCATGGGCAGGGACACCTTACCCCAGATCAGGCTGGCCAGAGTCTTATCCAGCCTGGCCTTAAACACCTCCAGGGACGGGGCCTCAACCACCTCCCTGGGCAACCCATTCCAGGCTCTCACCACTCTCATGCTTAACAACTTCCTCCTCACAGCCAGCCTGAACTTCCCCACCTCCAGCTTTGCTCCGTTCCCCCCAGTCCTATCACTGCCTGACACCCTAAAAAGTCCTTCTCCAGCTTTCTTGTAGGCACCCTTCAGATACTGAAAGTCTCTTCTTAGTAAGAATTGATAGAACAAAAGGAAATGGCCTGAAATTGTGCCAGAGGAGGCTTAGGTTGGATAGTAGAAAAAACTTCTTCACTGAAAGGGTTCTCAGACGCTGGAATAGGCTCCCCAGGGAGGTGGTTGAATGCCTGTGCTGGAGGTGTTTAAAAGCCACGGAGATGTGGTGCTGAGGGGCATGGTGTAGCACCAGCTTTGGTAGAGTTAGAGAATGGTTGGAGTGGATGAGCTTAAAGATCATTTCCAGCCAAATCAATTTGATGATTCTACTTAAACTCACTGTTGGTTCTTATCTGCAGTGATTGAACTGCAGTGAAGTCATCATCCTAATGATGGCAACAGTATAGACAGAGGTATCTGGGAACATTTCTAGGCCAGCTCAAAGAAAGGTGAGAGAAGAGGAGTATTGTCTCTGTGTGACAGAGAGGGTTTGAGGACACTGAGTTATTAAGGTCAGTGTTTTCAGAGGAGCTCTGTACTCCCAGCAGGAGCAGATTGTCAAAAGAGCTTAGATCTCTTCTTTTAAAGCATTTGAAATCAATCAGCCTGAAAAATAGATAATGGGAAGTATAGAATCATAGAATCAGTCAGGGTTGGAAGGGACCACAAGAATTAGCTACTTCCAACCCCCCTGCCATGGGCAGGGACACCCTACCCTAGAGCAGGCTGGCCACAGCCTCATCCAGCCTGGCCTTAAACACCTCCAGGGACGAGGCCTCAACCACCCCCTTGGGCAACCCATTCCAAGCTCTCACCTCTCTCATGCTCAAGAACTTCTTCCTCTTCACATCCAGTCTGAATCTCCCCACCTCCAGCTTTGCTCCATTCTCCCCAGTCCTCTCACTCCCTGACAGCCCAAAAAGTCCCTCCCCAGCTTTTTTGTAGGCCCCCTTCAGATACTGGAAGGCCACAAGGAGGTCACCTCAGAGCCTCCTCTTCTGCAGACTGAACAGCTCCAACTCTTTCAATCTGTCCTCACAGCAGATTGTACTTTTGCCATTGTACAGCTGGTCAAAATGCAACCTCCCCCAGTCCAAGAGAGACTCTTCATTTCAAAAGTGATTACAGGCTTGCTTCGTGCCTCTCTGTCTTCTCCCTTGCTTCCCAATTTTGGCTACCTACTGCCTGTCACCTGTGAGCAGAGGTAGGAGCTGCAGGTGGCTTTTGCAGCAATTCTGTTGCCTGTCCTTCTTCTCCCTTGCTTCCCAGTTCTGGCTACCTACTGCCTGTCATCAGTGAGCAGAGGTGCTGCAGGTGGCTTTTGCAGCAATTCTGTTGCCTGTCCTTCTTCTCCCTTGCTTCCCAGTTCTGGCTACCTACTGCCTGTCATCAGTGAGCAGAGGTGCTGCAGGTGGCTTTTGCAGCAATTCTGTTGCCTGTCCTTCTTCTCCCTTGCTTCCCAGTTCTGGCTACCTACTGCCTGTCATCAGTGAGCAGAGGTAGGAGCTGCAGGTGGCTTTTGCAACAATTCTGTTGCTGTGGCATCTTTCCAAACTAATCGACACACAGCTCTGTGTTCCTACAGTTTTGTTTCTTGGGTGGATGAAACATTTCAACCTCCTCTCCCAAAAGTGACAGCTGCACCTGTTGGAGCTGCTGAAATGCATGGAAATTAAAATCGTAGAATGGTTTAGCTTGGAAGAGACCTCAAAGTTCATCCAGTTCCAATGCCCCTGCCATAGGCAAAGACACCTCCCACTAGAACAAGTCGCTCAAGGCCTCATCCAGCCTGGTCCTGAACACCTCCCTGGGCAACCTGTGCCAGTGTGTCACTACCCTCACTGCAAAGAACTTCTTCCTGATCAGCTACAGCAGCATAAGCACCTTTTACATGGCAGCAGTAGGCAAGCTGGAGAACTGAAATTGTTTTACTAGACTGGGTCAGAAATCAGCATAATTCTACTCATACAGAACCTGGGAGCAACTGGCTCCATGAATGTGCACTGTGGTAATCAGAAGCAGTGCTGCCCTTCTTCCTTTTAATCACAGGAATCACAGAAACATCCAGATTGGCAAAGCCCCTCAGGAGCACCAAGTCCAACCTAGAACCCTACTCTACAAGATTCACCTTAAACCATGTCCCCAAGCACCACATCCAAATGACCTTTAAACACATCCAGGGTGGGTGACTCCACCACCTCCCTGGACAGCTCATTCCAGTCCCTGACCATTCTGTCTGTGAAAAACTTTCCTAATGTCCAATCTAAACCTCCCCAGCCTCATCTTGAGGCCATTCCCCCTTATTCTGTCTCAAATCACCTGTGAGAAGAGCCCAGCAGCAGCCTCTCCACAATGTCCCTTCGGGTAGTTGTAGACAGCAACGTTGAGGGTTGTGCCAACATCATCCCAGCACAGGGAATTCTGAGTTATCACCTGGGTGCCTTCATGCAAAGCAGGCTCTCCTCTGCATCTAGGGGTAGAATCACAGAATGGGCTGGGTTGGAAGGGACCTCCGAAGCTCATCCAGTCCAACCCAGCACTCAGCAAGGTCCTCAACTAGATCAGGTTGCCCACAGCCCTATCCAGCCTCACCTTCAATATCTCCAGGGTTGGGTTCCAACCACCTTCCTGAGGTGAGCAGTGAGATCTCGCTTGTAGGATCTGATGAGACATTTCTCCAAGGCATTTCCCCTTCTGGAACCTGTTCCAGACTGGAGCCCGTTCTTGCCTGTGCATATCAGAAATCGATTTAGCCTGGAGAAGAGGAGGCTTAGGGATTATCTCATTGCTGTCTACTACTACCTTAAGGGAGATTATAGCAAGATAGAGTTGATCTATTCTCCCAAGCAACCAGTAACAGAATGAGGGGACACAGTCTCAGGTTGTGCCAGGGGAGGTGTAGTTTGGATGTTAGGAGGAAGTGATTGGCATTGGAATGGGCTGCCCAGGGAGGTGGTGGAGTTGCTTTCCGTGGAGGTGTTCAAGAAAAGACTGGCTGAGGCACTTAGTGCCATGGTCTAGTTAGTTGGCTAGGGCTGGGTGCTAGGTTGGACTGGATGATGTTGGAGGTCTCTTCCAATCTGGTTGATTCTATGATTCTAAGGTTATCCATCACTGCTGTGTCTATAGCTCCTCTGCCATGACTGTCATGCCTGGAGGGAGAAGAGCTCTTGACACTGCCTGGGGAGAGAGGCTTGCATAGAGCTGGATTTTTGAGATTGGCACCCAGTGCCTTTGCTGTGCTCCTTTTGCTTGCAAATTATTTGATATCATTTTAATTCTGAGCTGAATTAGAGCAGTGCACAGGTTGCCATGGCAACCATTTCCTTGTGCCTTTTGCTCTGACTCATGGCAGACAATTACTCTCGCGCTCCAGGATTCGCAGATGTGATAGGAGAAGAATCATGTGCTGGGCTTTCAACTTTGGGGTTTTTTCCCCCCTGTTTTAATTTCCTTCCCATCCTCTCTTGCATTAACTCCTACCTAGCCAGCATCAGCAGGGACCTGTGTACTGCCCAGGGTCACACCAACTCATAAAGTCTATGTAGCTGCAGAGTGTGTGAGGGCAGACGAGCATGGCTGTGTGTATCTGCATGCCCAGTGCCCCTGCAGGGCAGTATGTGTATGTATGCCCAATGTCTCTGCATGGCTGTATCTGCATGCTGTGTCCCTGCATGGCTGTGTGTGTCTGCATGCACGGTGTCCCTGCGTGGCTGTGTGTGTCTGCATGCACAATGTCTCTGCATGGCTGTAGGTGTCTGCATGCACAATGTCTGCATAGCTGTGTGTATCTGCATGCATAGTGCCCTGCATGGCTGTGTGTACAATGTCTCTGCAGTTCCTTGTGTGGCTGTGGTACCTGTCTCTTTGTATAACTGAGTGTATGCACAGGTGCATCATAGGATACCAGACTAGAAGGGATCTCCAGGATCATCTGCTTCAGCCTTTCTTGGCAGAAACGTACCTTAGATCACAGAATCATAGAATGGGCTGGGCTGGGCTGGCCTGGAAGGGACCTCCAAAGCTCATCCAGCCGAAGCTCCTCTGCACTCAGCAGGGACATCCTCAGCTAGAGCAGGTTGCCCGCAGCCCTGTCCAGACTCACCTTCAATATCTCCAGGGATGGGCCCCAACCACTTCCCTGGGCAACCTGTTCCAGTGTTCCACTATCCTCATGGTGCAGAACTTGTTCCTAACATCCAATCTAAATCTGCTCTGCTCTAGTCTGAAGCCACTGCCCTCGTCCTGTCACTTTCTTTTAGCCCCCTTCAGGTACTGGCAGGCTGCTATTAGGTCTGCTTGGAGTCTTCTCTTCTCCAGGCTGAACACTCCTCTGCTCCCTCAGCCTGTCCTCATAGCAGAGCTGCTCCAAGCCCCTGACCAGTTACATGGCCCTCAATAAAATAAGATGGCCCAGCACCCTGTCCTGCTGAATCTTAGAAGTATCCAGTGTTGGGCACTTGGCCACTTCCTTGGAGAGATTATTCTAATGCCTGTTTGTCATCGCTGTGATTTTTTTTTTCTCTCACGTGGAATCAGAATCTCCCCAGGAGTAGCTTGTACCCACTACTCCTCTTTTCCATGTGACTCCTTGTAAGAATCACAGAATTAACCAGGTTGGAAGAGACCTCAAGGATCATTGAGTCCAACCTATCACCTAACCCTTCTAATTAGCTAAACCATGGCACTAAGTGCCTCATCTGGGCTCCTTTTAAACACCTCCAGGGATGGTGATTCCACCACCTCCCCAGGCAGCCCTTTCCAATGGGCAGTCATTCTTTCCATGAAGAATTTCCTCCTAACATCCAGCCTGAACCTACCTTGGTGCATTTGGAGACTGTGTCCTCTTGGTCTGTCACTGGTGCATTTGGGTGCTGGAGAGAAGAGACCAACCCCACCTGGCTACAACCTCCCTTCAGGTCATTGTAGAGGGCAATGAGGTCTGTCCTGAGCCTTCTCTTCTCCAGGCTGAACAATCCCAGCTCCCTCAGCCTCTCCTCACAGGGCTGTGTTCCAGGCCCCTCACCAGCTTCGTCACCCTTCTCTGGACACCTTCCAGTACCTCAAAATATCTGTTGAATTGAGGAGCCCAGAGTGCCAGGGACTGCTCCTTGGCAGCTTCTGCCTAGGAGTCCTGAGAAGCACCAGGCTTTCCCTGAGCACTCAGAAGGCAGGGGGAAGATGTTGTGCATATAGGTAATAGGTGAGATGTGGGCGGTGCTGCATGCACAGGGTGCGTGGAGGGGGTGGTCTGCTGCTGGCTTTTGGCACCGCTGTCACAGCAGTGCAGGCTGGAGTGTGGAGCTTTGGGTGACACTATGGAGCCTACATTTCCAGGAGGAGCCATTAAATGGCAGTGCCTGATTCTGTTGCCCTCCATCTGTCTGCCACAACAGGCGACTGCTTGGGTTCCTCAATCAAGCTTTGAAGAAAGGCTATGTGGGATGGAAAAAGAACAGGCAGTGAAGAAAGCTGTCTTAGAGGTCAGGCAACGTTGGGATAAAGAGAGGATTGTTTACAAATCAGGCTGAGCTAGACCTTGCAAAGCAGATTAAAACAAACAGCAAAAAAATTCTTCAGATATCTGGGGGAGAAAAAGAAAAAGGAGAGAGAAAGAGAGAATAAGAAGTCAGGCTACACCCAGGCAGTAGGAGCAAAGTCAAGATCAAAGGGGCAATAATCTGAGCCAAAACCAAAGAGGACTCCTCTGTGTCCAAGTTATTGATGAGGACAGCAACATTGTCCTTGGGGAAAGAAACAAGCTGACCAGTGGAATCAGCAGCTCAAGCTGCTTAGTGCCCTCACAGCCCTGGGCCTGGTTGCTCTCCAGCTCTGGGAGAGCTGGCATGTGGAAACAGAGGCTTAGAGCAAGGACTTTGTGTTTTCCACTCTGCCCACAATGACAACTCCATGCACGCTGGAAAAGTGAACATTCAGCAGTTAGGGTTAAGGAAGGGGGAAAGATAAGTCAGTCTCAGACCTGTCACTGTGACTTCCATAATGTTTCTAGCACTTTAGAGGAGATCTTGAAGGAAAGTATAGTTATTATCAAGGGGTTAAGGGGAGAGGGAATCAGGCAATATGGGTTTATCAGTGCTAGATCATAGCAGACTAACCCAAGAGCTTTCTTTAGGATGAGTGTTTTCCTGGAGGCAAAAGAAATTTCCATGGTCTCTGCTCTGTGTTTCAGTAAAGCACTTGCTACAGTGCCACAGGAAAAACTATCAGACTGGAGAACAGGGAAGGTGGAGGATTGCAAGGGGCAGGGAGGTAGAAGTCAGCAGCAGCAAGATCACCTGTCTAGCAAAACGTTGCGTGGAACATTATCCCGTGGTCAGCCGTGGGATTAGTCCTTGTCCGGTTCAGGTAGCAATAGGTAGTGAGGAGCTGTCCTGGTGATTCAGCACTAGAAGGAATTGCTGCTACAGGGAAGGACCAGGATATTCTAGAGAAAGCCTTGTTTGATTCTGGCAGGAGTACCAGGAGCAAAATTAATTGCAGTAGTGTAGCAGTCAAGGTGTCTTATAATTGAGAACTACTACTGGAGATCTTCTGCAAGCTGGGAACTCCATGACATCTGGCAGAGAGTGCAGCAGGCAGGACTAGAGGCAGCCTCTGGGAGCTGCTGGGCTCATTTTGCCACATCTCAGTAGGAATCCTCAATGTAGACTCTGTTGCCCCCTAAAATTCAGTGAAACTTTGTCATCTGCTGAGTTCCGTCCCAGGATCTCTTCCAGAAGGCAGCTGGGTAGACAGAGAGATAAACAGAGCATGAGAAAGCTCAGGAGAGGAATTCTGAGAGCTTCTGTGTTAGGTGATGGTAGGGTGATGGCAAGTAATGCTGTGTTGCAGCATGGATGAGGCAAAAGTTGTCCTAGAACTTACCTGGAGAGTTGATCCCAGTGGAGATGGAGGTGCACTGGTGCTCACTCCTACCCAAACCCCTGTGAAGCCTCTCCTCTAGTTCACCTTAGAGTTCTGGCTAAAAGAATACAGGAGATAGGTACAGACAGGACAGGAAGATGTCTACAACTACCTGAAGGGACATTGTGGAGAGGCTGCTGCTGGGCTCTTCTCACAGGTGATTTGAGACAGAATAAGGGGGAATGGCCTCAAGATGAGGCTGGGGAGGTTTAGATTGGACATTAGGAAAAAGTTTTTCATGGAAAGAGTTTTTCACTGGAATGAGCTGTCCAGGGAGGTGGTGGAGTCACCCCCCCAGATGTGTTTAAGGGTCGTTTGGGTGTGGTGCTTGGGGCTATTGTTTAAGGTGAATCTTGTAGAGTAGGGTTCTAGGTTGGACTTGGTGCTTTGCCAACCTGGATGTTTCTGTGATTCTGTGATGATGAGAGGAAAGAGAAGCCTGTCTTTGTGAGAAGAGCCTGGGAGAGCCCAGCTTGTTTAACCCCATGCAACAAAGACCACAGTGGATAAGACTGCTGTAATAGATGCTTCTTGGAGCAAAAGCTTCAGCTCAAGCACATAGCTTGTGTGAAGGCACTGTAGAATCATAGAATCAGTCAGAGTTGGAAGAGACCACAAGGATCATCTAGTTGCAACACCCCTACCATGGACAGGGACACCCTACCCTAGATCAGGCTGGCCAGAGCCAGATACCAGTGGTATAGATAGAGCATGAAAATATTTAGGATGGAAAACTAGCAAGAAGATTTCTTGACATTAGGCTAATGCAGCTTTAGCCAGAATCTAAGGTAAAAAGACAAACAGGCTTACACTGAAGCTTGAGAAGCCTGTGAGCAGCCTGCTAGCCTGCAGCCTCTTCTCCATCCCTAGGGAACAGCTCAAGTCCCTTGTCTCACCATGCCACAATACAATTACCAGCAAGCAAGTGAGCCACAGAGCAGTGTCTCAGGGCACTCCCTGTTTACTACAGCACAAAGCTGGGGCTCTTAGCCACATACTCTGTGTTTTAAGTCATGACTGAGCAAAAATGGGCTTGATAATGAAGGTGAAAGGCCAAACACAGCACCTGTGAGGCCAGAAGTTAGGCCTGACCTAAACCCCCTTCTCTCAGCCTTTGTCCACCTGGTGGTTTCTCTTGATGGATGTGGATGTGCTTCCTCCCTGGAGGTGTTTAAGGCCAGGCTGGATGAGGCCTTGAGCAGCCTGCTCTAGTGGGAGGTGTCCCTGCCTATGGCGGGGGGTTGGAGCTGGATGATCCTTGAGGTCCCTTCCAACCTAAACCATTCTATGATTCTATGATTCTATGATTTTGCAAAGCAGTGAAGAGTTGAGCAGAGAAGCCCTTGCTTGTGATAACAAGCCTCTAAAAAGCAGATGGGGGTGTGGGGGCTGGTGTGTTTTGTGGCAGCTGAGAAGTGACAGCTGAGGAGATCAGAGAAGGGAGAATCTGAAAAGCAGCTGGTCAGAGGCAGCCACCGACAAGGGGATGATCGGTCACAAGAGGGTGAAAATAAGGGGAAGAGAGGAGGAATAGCTGAGGAATCAAAAGTGGTTATGTCTGGTGGGAGAGACACGAAAGATGAACCATATAACCCACCAGTGGATGTGAAAGTGGAGGCTGCTAGAAGGGGCCCATCTGTTTAAATCAAGGGCTAGATTCTTCCGTTGCCAAGAATCGCATAGATCTGGCAAGCCTTGGTTAAAATCCTGTCAATTTGTACTGGTCATAACTGAGATCAGGACCAGTTTCCCATAATGTGATTCTCTCAGAAATGTTTCTGGCTGCCTCCATCTTTAAAGCAGGAACAATGTTCACACAGCCTAGCAAGTGTTCTGTGAGACATTGTTTGGTGGGAAGGGGTAGGGCAAGGCGCCAATTACTATTGCATGGCAATAGTTGGGCAGCGTCTGCAGCACAGAAGGCAGATTTTGGTGGCTGAGATGCATATTGGAAACTGGGGGTGGAAATTGGACAGGCAGGGCAAACAGTGCTGCTGCAGAGGGAATGAAACTCTTTCCAGCAAAAGACTTAATCAACTCAAAGGCTTATTTTACCAAAAAGAAGACTGAGAGGTTATTTTATTAAAATATAAAACTGCCTTCACTGGGAGAAGTGTTGGCTACTGGGAGTCCTTTCTTTTTGTTAATCTAGGGGAGAGGCAAAGTCTAGAGATTGTTTTATCAGAGCATAAAGTGCCTTCACTGGGAGAAGTGTTGGCTACTGGAAGTCCTTTCTTTTTGTTAATCTAGGGGAGAGGCAAAGTCTAGAGATTGTTTTATCAGAGCATAAAGTGCCTTCACTGGGAGAAGTGTTGGCTACTGGAAGTCCTTTCTTTTTGTTAATCTAGGGGAGAGGCAAAGTCTAGAGATTGTTTTATCAGAGCATAAAGTGCCTTCACTGGGAGAAGTGTTGGCTACTGGAAGTCCTTTCTTTTTGTTAATCTGGGGGAGAGGAAACCAGCCAGATTCAAATGAGCCATCCAGCATGAGTGCTGACAGTGAACACGGGTGGCTATCATAGCCAGCTAGCAAGAGAAGAGTTTTCATCTCTGGGATGTTTTTAAAATCCAAAGTAGATGTCTTTCTGGAAGATTTGCCCTAGCAGCATGTAACCACTCACTGCTGGACTTTCCACAGAACTTGTCTGTTTTCTGTTTCATAAGCTAAGCAGATTGAGCTCTGTAAGCCTTTCTCAGCCCAGCATTTTCTGCCACCCTCAATGTCTGTGCTTCCTTTCTGCACACTTTCCAAGTAGCGTGCGATAGGCAGAAGGTCAGGCTGGGTGATCTAAAGTCCCTTCTGGCCTTTATACTCTCTGAATCTCTGCCTCTGTGAATTCATTAATGTTTGCAAGCTCCCAGAGAGCTGCCAAAGGCAAGCACTATAGAAATGCAAAGCATTGTTGCTAGTCTGGATATTTCCCTTGAGCTTTATGCAGAGCTGGTTGACTATCTCAGTATATTGGCTATGCACATTCCCTCACATGAAGTACCACGAAGATGATCAGAGGGCTGGAGCACCTCTGCTATGAGGACAGGCTGAGAGAGTTGGGGCTCTTCAGCCTGGAGAGGAGAAGGCTTCGAGGAGACCTTATAGTGGCTTTCCAGTATTTGAAGGGAGCCTAGAGGAAAGCTGGGAAGGGACTATTTACACAGTCTAGTAATGTTAGGACGAGGGGGAATGGGTTTAAGCTGGAAGAGAGGAGATTCCGACTGGATGTTAGGAGGAAGTTCTTTACAGTGAGGGTGGTGATACACTGGAACGGGTTGCCCAGGGAGGTTGTGGATGCTTCCTCCCTGGAGGTGTTTAAGGCCAGGCTGGATGAGGCCTTGAGCACCCTGCTCTAGTGGGAGGTGTCCCTGCCTATGGCAGGGGGTTGGAGCTGGATGATCCTTGAGGTCCCTTCCAACCTAAACCATTCTATGATTCTATGATTCTACCTGCATTTGTCGCTCTGGCGGTGCCCTTTGCGAGTTGATTTTCTGCAGTTGCTCTGACAAACAAGTTTATTCCCAAGTTAGAACACAGAAGAAGCAAATGTGAAGGGCCAAATCTCGGCTTAGAGCCTGGAGCAAAGAGCGTCACGTTGTTGTCCTGGCCCAGGAGCTTCACACCGGGCACTTACTCTTAGCATTATGCTTTGCTTTCTCCTTGGCTCCAGGTGCCCTGCCTGTGGCCTCTGCCTGGCTGCAGCACAGTGCCACTGTGGGAGGGAGAGGTCTAGCCCCTGTTTGTTGCTTCTCTCCCACCCTGTAAAGGGAGAAAAGCTCTGGGAATACTGCCTCGTCCTCAGACTTCCAGGGTTGATACTGCTGTGGAGAGCTCCTCAGGATGACCCAGGAAATCTTTATTTCCTTGCACTCCATTCTCTAACCCTTCTCATGAGGAAACGCTTATTCTTTGGTCTGTATTGCACAGTATTCTCTGAGGGAAAGCTTTTTGGTCCTCAGAAATCCCATGCTAGGACTTGCACTTGTCTAATCAAAGTATAGGAGCTGACAGTCTGATCTGTGCTTCCAGTCAGTTCTACCAAAAGCTGTGCAAGCCAACACAGCAAGCTGCTGAGTAACTAGATCCTTGATCTATCATTGATAGAATTAACCAGGTTGGAAGAGACCTCCAGGAACTTCCAGTCCAACCTAGCACCCAGCCTTAGCCAATCAACCAGACCATGGCACTAAGTGCCCCATCCAGGCTTTTCCTGAACACCTCCAGGGACGGTGACTCCACCACCTCCCTGGGCAGCCCATTCCAATGCCAATCACTCTCTCTGGCAACAACCTCCTCCTAACATCCAGCCTAGACCTCCCCTGGCATAACTTGAGTTGTACTTTATATCTACTATATACAGAGACATAATTGCATGTTTAGATAGGTGGTGTCACACATATGCAGGAGTAGGTATGTATGCAGGGCAAACACATTTGCCAGTATCTAATAATCAAATAACAATCAAATCACCAAAAAAATCACAAACTGCTCCCAGATAATTCAGGAACTGAAAGAAAAAAAAAGCCCAGAGTCATCAGGTGAACCTCTTGGCTTTGCTTTGTTTTCTGCTCTACGTTTCTAGTGCTGTATGAATTCTTAGTAGTATTTGTGTGTGCTCCTCTATCTACATGCCAAAGTTAGGTTAAACCATGTCATGGACACCACTCTCTTAAAGGAGAATGGTGATTGCTCTGCTCTGGCAAGACCTCACCTGGAGTACTGCATCCAGCTCTGGAAGCCACAATATAGGAAGGACACGGAGCTGATGGAGAAGGTGCAGAGGAGGGCCATGAAAATGGTCAGTGGGTTGGAGCAGCTCTGCTATGAGGACAGGCTGAAGGAGCTGGGGGGTGTTCAGCCTGGAGAAGAGAAGACTCCAGGCAGACCTAATAGCAATCTGCCGATGCCTGAAGGGGGCTACAAGAAGGCTGCAGAGAGACTGTTTGCAAAGGCCTGCAGGGACAGGACGAGGGCAGTGGCGTCAGACTGGAGCAGATTTAGATTGGATGTTAGGAACAAGTTCTGCACCATGAGGATAGTGGAACACTGAAACAGGTTGCCCAGGGAAGTGGTTGGGGCCCATCCCTGGAGATTTTGAAGGTGAGGCTGAACAGGGCTGCAGGCAACCTGCTCTAGTTGAGGATGTTGGACTGGATGAGCTTTGGAGGTCTCTTCCAACCCAGCCCATTCTATGATTCTCTTGTGGCACCTCTGTTTCAGCAAGATATACACCTCAGCTGTTATCAGTTTATCTGAGTTCTGCTACCAGTCTCTCTCTGAAGATCAGGCTGAGTGTAACAGGGTGGCTGTGGTGTGAGTGTGGCAGCCCAAGGGTTTGCTTGCAGTGGGGTTTAAAATCTTTTGTGGTTCCTCATGCACGCACCAGGATGAGCTTTTCTCTTACAGAGTGAGTTGTGCCTGCTTAGCTCTGCAGGTGCAGAAGTGGGGAGTTTAAACTTCGCAGCTGTGTGTGCTAGACCCAGCCAGTGAACAGCTGGTGGAGAGACTCTTAGCTCTAGGGGTGACAGCTTGTGTTCATGGGGGTGCAATAGGATTAGGTAGCAATTTCCACTCGTTTCAAAATAACCTTGCTGAGGAGGGTCAGGAACCTGGAGGTAGAGGAACCCATAGTGTGTTACTCTAAGTTTTATTGAACATTATACTCCAAGTAAAAAAAAAAGGAGAGAGAAAGAAAGAAAAAAAAGAAAGAGAAAAAAAAAAAGCTTTTGGAATCAGATTTGACCTGAATATAACTCTGTTGGCTTCGGTGTTCTTACACCAGGGATTAATTTGGCCCTTTCTACTTTTATGTAATGAGCTGATTGCCACAGTATCTTATCCTCGTTACACAATCGCCCTTGGCTGGCTGTGTCCCTGGAGCACGCTCTCTGTGTGTTTCTAGATCTAGGGTCTCACCTTGTCTGACTGTGTTCGGTCCTACAGCCTCACCTCGGCTGCAGGTGCAGGCTTGCCTGGGACTGAGGCAGCACATGTGTGTGTCTTCAGTCTGGGTTCAAACCCACACATCTGTGTGGGAATTTGGGGGCTTTTTCTTCCTGTGGGTTTGCTTTTGCAGAGGGGAGGGAAGATTCCTATCAGAGATCTCATTTAAACAAGAAGGAGCATAGGAAAATACATTCTTTATTGTTCTTCTGTAACAACAAGCCAGAAATATAATATACCTTTAAAAATGTTCTGTCTCATGCCAAAGAAACCTCCATTCAATCGTTAGAAAATCTTGTTGCCCTCCCTCAAACAGTAATGAAAAGAGAAAAGAAATTACAAGTGCCATCTGTTCCCTGCAAGAAATGTGCTTACCTGTACCACAAATGGGTGTGTGGGGAAGGGGAGCCAAGGGGAGCAAAAGGAGTGTTTCTTGTGGCTCTGCCAGCCTCAGCATCACCCTGACATGTGTTGGACTTGCCTGTCCGTTTCCTGGTGGCAGGCAGATGCATCTGGCATTGAGGCACCTGCCTGCAGCACAGGGTGTGCTCAGGGGGATTCTCATCTGCCTGCAGGGAGAGCAGGAGACTTCTGTCTTCACACGCCGCAGGAAGCCATTGCCTGAGCACACAAAAGAGCACTGAGTCTCATTCCATATGCAACAGGAGAAGTTAATTGCTGACTGCACTGGGGGTGCCTTGCTCCCTAAAGAGCCTTTAGACAGCTCAGTCACATCAGAGCAGCCTATTTCCCAGGTGTGCTAGGGGACAGAGTCAGAGCCCATTTGCCAGCAGTGGGATAAGAAGGGGATTTCCCAATGAACTCTGTTACTCCTCTTTCAGTGCAGAGAGGACAGGTCCTTGTCCTTTCAAGCACAGTATTTGCTTTCTAGTGAGGCTCTTCATAGCAGCCACCCTTCATGTTTCTCAGCAACCCTCCTTGCTCCCCTTTTCTATCTTCTCCTTTCCTGGGTGGGTTTCTAAGCGTAGCAGTCCCTTCTCTAGGGTTGAGATGAATCCAGACTTTCTGCCTTATAAATAAAAACAAAACAGGAAAGGATGGACGAGGTCATCATCAGCCCCACAGCACAAGGTATAGAAAGTGTTGTGAGCAAGAAAGAAAAAAATAGTCAAGACAGGACAGGAAGAAGTCACAGGGAAGGTGCAGGGACAGGAGGATTTCACACACCCCTCAACCTCTGCAAAAATAGTCAGGACAGGAGGAAGTCACAGGGAAGGTGCAGGGACAGGAGGATTTCACACACCCCTCAACCTCTGCAAAAATAGTCAGGACAGGAGGAAGTCACAGGGAAGGTGCAGGGACAGGAGGATTTCACACACCCCTCAACCTCTGCATTGTCCCCTGCCTGCCTCACATTCATTTTGCCTTTATTCTACCAAGATAAAAAGTCTCACTCTTGCTCTCTCTCTCTCTCACACACACGCACACGTGTATAGGTCCTGTTTTTTTTGTGCAATGTCACCATCAGTTGATGCAAGTAAAATATAGCTCTATAAATATACCACTCTGACTCAAGTCCCGTTTCAAGTATGATTGCCGAGTCCAGTATGGTAAAGGGAGAAGCTCCCCAGAGAAGGAAGTTGGGGAGAGGTTTGAATCCAGCAGGCAGAGTCTAGTCCTGGTTTGCTGGGAATGTGGAGCAGCAATAGCACACATATGGAGTCTGCAGTGCACCAGTTCTGCCCTTCAGAGCAGGCTAGGGTTGCAGCAGGTGGAATGGCTGATGGCTATACAGTGCATGGGGAAGAGTCCTTCCTCCTCACATCTTGTCAGACCCTGCTCTTTCCCAGAGGCAGAGTGCTGGAAGTGGGAGTACAATGTGTGTAGTGCTTCTCCCAGTCCTTGTTCCAGGGCAGCCTCATATTCTGCTTTCTGAAGAACATCCTTGTGTCAAAGGGAAGTCATACTAAAGCATTCCACCGCATCCTGTCTGCCTCTGATGGCCCTCTCTAGGCCAGGAGAGATTTTGCCACTCCAGACGTTGATTAAAGACTTGATACTGTATGCCCATGGGTCAGTGCAACCACAGGTCTGGGACCAGAAGGGGCTAGGGTGCATCACTTCTGCGGGATCCAGGAGAAGCAAGCAGGAGGACTTGGGAGTTTTCTGAAGGCATCAGGATCCAGGTGGAGCAGGGAGAAGGAGGTGACTTGCCTTGGCAGGGTCCACCTGAGTTGTGTGCTGGGCTCTGAACGCAGGTTGCTAGAGGAACACTCTGCAAAGCTAGGCTGGCTGCCAGCTTCTTTCCTGATGGCAGGGATCACACCATCCACAGGTGCTGCAGATGCACGACCTCCAGTGTCATCTTCCTCACCCAGGAATACCCACTGTGATGGGTTAGAGCAGGTTACCATGGCAATGTGCGCTCTCCCCTGGAGACAGCCTTTTAGCCCACTTCCACTCGTACAAAATGAGTCCTTATGTTGAGTTTCTTTCATTCTCCCCCCCTACCCCTTTTAATTTATTTCTTCCTGTGAAGTTGGAAAGAGCAAATAGGAGGCACTGCAGTCTGAGGGCTTTAAAGTCTTGAGGGAAGTCACCCTGCGTGACAGTGGCAGTGTGCGCAGCTGCTTGTGGGCACACTCGTGTGCAGCTGCGGGTGGCAGTGAACACAGTGGTGATGGTGAGGAGAGTGTATGCAGGATGTGCTGCCTACTGTGACAGACCCTTCCCAAGCTCTTCCACTTGTGCCACACTGTGGTCCAAGTTTCAGCCTTCACCTCAAGACCCTCCAGAACTGTGCCCTCTCTCTTTAGTCACCTCAGTGGCATCATGCTTGCCCCTCTGCCAACCGCAGCTCTCCGGTTGTGTGTCTTCTTCTGCCACCTTCCCCTAGGCTCACACTGCTCCTCAGAATGGCTTACACTGCTGAGACTGTTAAGCCACTTCCTCCTCTAGTCTTTCCCTGTGACCCATTTCTGCTGTGCCAATCAAACATTTCTAAATGGAGGCTTCAGCTCCTTGCTCTCTCCATTTATCTTAGGAATCAGAACAGAGAAAACAAGAACACACATTATTTTTTTCATGCTGTGTACTCATTTCCACAGACTCATGCTATGACCTCAGTAACTTTGCCTCTCTCTGTCCTTTCCTGCCCATGTCTACTGGCTCTGCACTAGGGCTGAGGTGGTTTTGTTGGCTCCTCAGTGGCAGGATGCATGTGTTTGGTTTGCACTCGTGATGAGAGCGAGGTGAAGTGACTGAGTGCACTCACGGCTGTGTGCAGAAGGCAGAGCAGGCTGCACACATGTGGGATGCATGTGTTTGGTTGGGTGCCTGGCTGTCTGCAGCTGGGCCTGGCTGGCTGTGTGTACTGGGCTCAGAATGAGTCAGTGTGTGTGTGCAGGAGGCTGTGTCTCTGTCTCTGCAGGGAGTTACGTGTGTGTGTCTGTGTGTGTGTGTGAGCTCACAGTTTTGGACTTGGCAAGGACCAAAAAGAGGGCCACTGTTCCCTGGAGCATGTTAGAGTGATACAGGTATCTTTTCACCTTCAAAAGTGAGGAAGGAAGTCTCCTCCTAGCTGTCATCATCCCCTAGGGACCTTCTTCCCTCCCTTCCAATGTGCTCTCAGCAGCATGAACTTGTAGCAAGGGAGCAACTTGCTGTCGTACAGCAGCAGTGACCCTAACAGCCTTCTGGTGTTCTGCCTCTCACACAGACTTTCACAGATCTGCTCTCACTGTTTGCAGAGAGCTCTGGAAAGGGTACAGAATGACTCAGGACTGAAGCTGAGAGGATGACACAGGTTCCCAGAAGGTGCCAGCTGACTCCACAGCAGGCATGTGAGGGAAGCTCTGTGCAAGGGTATGAGGCACAGCAAGCACTCGAGGTCTGACTCTACTTTATTTGTCTGAGAGGGCCCAAGGGTGAAAGGGCACAGTATGGACCTGGGGCAGAGGAACAGAAATTGAGCCAGGTGCCCTGATTCCCCCCAGAAGCATGTTGCACTACTTGGGTGAGTGGAGCAATAGCACAGTCTCTTTGTCTGTGGAGATGTATTTTGGGAGGACCCCATGCTTGACTGCTCTCAGGTACCTTTGTCCGTTGCTGTCCTTTCCTTCCTTGAAGAGTTTCATGCCACAGAAGAGATTTGTTTTTGCTCTTCATGTTCACCTTCTGTGTCACCCATGAGTGGCTGCCTCTTCTTCAGCTCCCGGTGGTACTTGGCCATGAGGGAGGCATAGATGCAACCATAAGCAGCTGCCACCACCATCATAATGCAGACGATGCCGCAGACCACCCCTGCGATGATCACAGTGCCGATAGCCCGGCGCACGCTCACAGGCCTGTACCGCTGCTTCTGAGGGCATCCCACGCTGGGCTCCACTTCTGTTTCTGAGCCCGATTTAGATTTGGTAGGAGCTGGGCTTCCTTTAGTGCAGGGTGGGCCAGTATTGTCCAGCACTGTGGAGCTGTTCTCATCATCCAGCTGGGAGCAGTAGTTAAACATTTCCATGGGCACCATTCGCATGTCCTTCCCTTTCAGCTCCTTGGGCAGGGTGCATGCCAGCTGGTCAATTTTTCCACCTGTCCCAACAGATATAACAGGAGTGAACCACAGCTTCATCCTGATGCAGTGACAGCAAGTGATCCTCAAGTGAGGTAAATTCCTGTCACTCCATTCACACCTGCTAAGGGTTTGCCCTACATAATTCAGGCGTAGCAGCATTACAGTTATACGGTGGGGAGCTGGTTTAATATACAGCAGTGGGGCTGAAAACGTCACCTTTCATACATTGCTAAGTGGAGAGAGTATTCAGAGAGCTTCTCCTGTCCCCAAAAGGTATTTGTGACCTAGTGCAGAACGTTTCAAGAGTTCAAAGTTGACACTGAACTCAAGGAGCTGCAGCAGACCTTCCCCTCCACCATGTCCTGCCAGATCCATGGCGCTTATCAAAGCGGGGGCAGGGGGGGAATGGCTGTGCCTCCCACACACTGGGCAGAAAGAGCTCATGTGGTATCTTTACAAAACTTGGAGACATTTTGCATGCTTTCAGCTTCAACCACAGGATCTATCTGGGATGCTTCTAGCTTGGATTTAATAGTAGAGTTCATGGTGCATGATACCTACCTAGAAGATATCTTTCAGCAGGCCAAGGCATGACAGCTCTCTAAAACCGCCTGTGAAGTCAGCCTCATACTGTTTAGTAAGTTATGTAAGTGTCAGTAGAACCATTTTAGACAAGGAGAAATGAAAGCAAAAAGCTAGGACCAGGCTGCACCTTCTCAAAATAACAACAGACAGTCCCATCTTCTAACAACTGATCCATCCCCACTCTGGGAACATAGTGACAGATGTTGAAACAAATGCTTGAGCGAGTTTGGGCAATTTCTCTTGGCGGGGGGGGAAGGCAAAATTAACTCTGTGTGCTTTCCATTGGCTCTGTTGTATGAAAGAACAAATTAAAGGGAAAAAGGAAAAGACCAGGAAAAAAAAAAAAGAGAGGGAAGAAAGTGGCACTCCTACGCTTGTTTGGTTCTGCTCACACAAATGCATCTTTCAGACTGCAGCGTAGCCATAGGCATGGATAATCTTTGCAGCATGGCTGTGAGCAGCAGGGAGGTGACAGCTGAGTGCTGCTATCCACGTGATTTGAGACCCTTTCCTACTCGTTGGCTCCAGCAACAGAAGGTCAGGCCTTCCATCAGCATTCCTGTAAAATGTGCCAGCTTTCTTGGAAGTTGCAGCCCCTGAAAGCATCTCTTCCTGTCAGCATTCCTGCTAACTGATATAGACTTTTCCAGCCTGCTGTATTTTGAGGAAAAGCTGCAAATAGAAACTTGCCACCCCCCAAAAGGGCTCAGTTTGAAGTGCCAATTTTATAGCCAGCCAATTTTATAGCCAATTGTTCATTTGAGCTTTGGCTTGGGTTTGCCAATGTTAGTCTCGAGGGAGACCTCATTGCTGTCTACAACTACCTGAAGGGAGGTTGTAGCCAGGCGGGATTTGGTCTCTTCTCCCAGACAACCAGCAACAGAACAAGGAGACACAGTCTCAAGTTGTGCTGGGGGAAGTATAGGCTGGATGTTAGGAGGAAGTTCTTCACAGAGAGAGTGATTGGCATTGGAATGGGCTGCCCAGGAAGGTGTTCAAGAAAAGCCTGGATGAGGCACTTCGTGCTATGGTCTAGTTGACTGGATAGGGCTGGGTGCTAAGTTGGACTGGGTGATCTTGGAGGTCTTTTGCAACCTGGTGGATTCTATTCTATTCTATTCTATTCTATTCTATTCTATTCTATTCTATTCTATTCTATTCTATTCTATTCTATTCTATTCTATTCCATCTCTTCTCCCAGGCAAGCAGTGACAGAACAAGAGGACACAGTCTCAAGCTGCACCAGGGCAGGTTTAGGCTGGATGTTGGGAACAAGTTCTTCACAGCAGGAGTGACTGGCTTTGGAATGGGCTGCCCCAGGAGGTGGTGGTGTCACCATGCCTGCAAGTGTTTACAAAGAGACTGGATGTGGCACTTGGGGCCAGGGTTTAGTTAATTAGAAGGTGTTAGGTGATAGGTTGAACTTGATGGTCTCAAAGGTCTTTCCAACCTGGTGAATTGTGTGATTCTGTGATTTTTCCTAAGTGGCACCGCTCCCTATGGGCCATCTGCTGAAAGCAAACCCAGTGCTTTACAGCCAAACTTGGCTTTTAGTTCTCCCAGCTTAAGAGAATCAGAGAATTACTGAGGCTGAAATAGACCTTTGAGATCATCAAGCCCAGCCTATAACCTAACACCACCGCATCAACTAGACCATGGCACTGAGTGCCACATCCAGTCTGTCATTAACACCTCCAGGGTTGGCAACTCCACCACCATGAGTGTTGGCAACTCCACCAACCATGGAGTTGGCAACTCCACCACCCTGGGCAGTCCATCCTAATGTCTAATTCCCTTTTCCATCAGCAAGTGCTTCCTAATATCCAACCTAAACCTCCCCTGGCACAAGCTTCAGGCCATATCCTCCTGTGTTGACACAAGTTGCCTGGGAGCAGAGCCTGACCCCCACCTTACTGCAACTTCTCTTCAGGTAGCTGTGAGAGTGCTAAGGTTCCCCCTGAAATGGGATGGTTATTTTCAGGTGTGCAAATAATTTCTTCTCTTCTGGTGGAAGGGGTGAAGAGAACTTGTAATCTTAAATTGTTAAGGTTCTTTGAGGGAAATCCTTTCCTCTGCCAAGAAAAAAAAAGCCATCTTTCAAGTCTGAAACTAAACAAGGAAATAAAAGATGTGAGGCTGTGGAGGACTTCTCAGCCTGGTAGTGTTGCTGCAGGAAGGTGTAATGGCACTAAACTGTCTCCTACCATTGTAACACAGCCTCCATGCTCCTTGGCTAAGATCTGGCATTCAGGTCAGCCTGACCTGACAGAAGGATCTGCTTCTGCTTCTGAGCTGCCTGCCTTTGTCTTTCCATGGAAGAGCAACACTCCTGCACTTGGCTCCCGCTGCCTGAGCACCTACCTCTGTAGGAGAACCACTCCATCCAGTGCTTGAATTCTCGGAGGTTGCAGTCACATTCCCAGGGGTTATCCCCAACTTGCAGTTGCTGTAGGCTGGTTAGTGGTTCAAAGGTCACCCTGTCCAGGCTCTGCAGGCGATTGGACTTGAGAGAGAGGGAGCGGAGAGCGGGCAGGTCGTCAAAGATGCCCGAGGGTATCTGGGCCAGGCCATTGATGGAGAGATCCAGCTGGCGCAGCAGGGCCGTGTGCTGGAGCAGGTCCTTGTCCAAGGCCCGGATGCTGTTGTTCCTCAGCTGCAGCTCTGTGAGGTTCCCCAGGTCACTGAAGATGTTCTGAGGGAGCTGGTCCAAGAAATTGTTGGATAGATCCAGCCTCTGTAGGGCAGAGAGGTTGGAAAACACTGCTCCTGGCAAGATGCTGAGTTTGTTGTTGAGAAAAAGGAAGGTCCTGGTGTTTGTGGGGATGTCTGAGGGGATGGAAGAGAGGCCCAAGCCGCTACAGTCCACTTCCAGGTTGCCACTGTTACACTTGCAGGAGGAAGGACAAGCAAAGAAGGACTCAGCAGCACACAGTGATAGCCAACAGCCAAGCACTGGGAGGTGAAGAGCAGGGGAGAGAGAGTGCAAGTGTTAGAGCAGTGCTTTCCCATCCTCAGCAGAGCTTTCCCATCCTCAGCAGTGCTTTCCCATCCTCACCCACCTCTGACTAGAGCACAGCTATGGCTGCAACACGACCCTCACGGTGGAACTCTGCCACAGTGCCCTGCAGCATTGATGAGCCCCTCACAGCTACATCCCTGCCTTGCTGAGCTGCCCCCCTGGCAGCAGGACTTTCCTCTTAGCTTTGTTTTTTTCTTCCATGTGCAAGAGAGTAAATATCCTTCCAGTTCTACAAGGAAGTTAGAGTAGTGCATCCCAGAGGACTTGGCTGCCAGATAGTAGAGCACTGGCACCTGTCAGAGGTGAATGGAACAGATCGCAGTGGGAAGTGTCACCTCTGATAAAGGACAGCTCTTTGTAAACAGGGCTGGGAGAGGAGGGACTGGAATATATTTAAGAAGCTCTATTTTTTTTTCCAGAAATAGACACATTAATGAAAAGCTTCTAAGAGGAATGAAAACAAAGCAACCTACACCTCATTTGTACTCCTGTAGTTTGAACTCCAACCTCTGTGACAGACCAGACTGGGATCTAAGCTAGCCCCTCAGCCAGGGTGTTGTTTGCTTTCCATAGCCACAGTGAATAGAACAGAATAGAATCAACCAGGTTGGAAGAGACCTCCAAGATCATCCAGCCCAACCTAGCACCCAGCCCTATCCAGTCAACCAGACCATGGCACTAAGTGCCTCAGCCAGGCTTTTCTTGAACACCCCCAGGGATGGTGACTCCACCACCTCCCTGGGCAGCCCATTCCAATGCCAATCACTCTCTCTGGCAAGAACTTCCTCCTAACATCCAGCCTATACTTCCCCCGGCACAACTTGAGACTATGTCCCCTTCTTCTGTTGCTGGCTGCCTGGCAGAAGAGCCCAACCCNGCTCATCTTCAGCCTACTATCCACCAGTACCCCCAGGCCCCTTTCCTCCTGGCTGCACTCCAGCCACTCTGTCCCCAGCCTGTAGCGTTGCTTGGGGTTGTTGTGACGAAAGTGCAGAACCCTTCACTTGGCCTTGTTAAATTTCATCCCATTTGTCTCTGCCCACCCATCCAGCCTGTCCAGGTCCCTCTGCAGGGCTCTCCTACCCTCCAGCAGATCCACACCTGCTACTAGCTTGGTGTCATCCGCAAACTTAATGATGCTGGACTCAATCCCCTCGTCCAGATCGTCAATAAAGATGTGGGCACAGGACTGATGAGGAAAAGCTTTGTAATTAATTAGATTACATCACAAAGGAATGACCAAGAAAGCTGTTAAAAAGTAAGGAGGAGATCCTAAGCCACTGGACACGCAGTGCTTGCCACTGCTCTCAGCATAGCTTCTGAATCTCACAGCATAGCTCCACAGGCATCCCCTCTGACCTCTTTCTGGGAGGAAATCGCAGGTTGGTGGTTGAAGAAACACAGGTGCTAAGAAAAAGTTTAGCACAGATCCCCTTTCTCCTGAAATGTCTTAAAAGTAGTGTTGGAGAATCCACAGACTGATATTTTTCAGAGCTGTTGTGGATCACCACTGCAAACGTGGGTCCAGACCCTGTGAATGGCATCAGGACACTCTTTACCAACCCTTTCTGTGAACCAGGGGCTTTTAAAACTCTTATTTCTGTGCCAAAGAAACGTCAGCAACAAGGAGGAAAGTTTTGTGCCTCCTGTCATTAGAGGAGTGGGAGTTGTGTTTAAGCAGACTGTGTAAAACATTTGCATTCTCTGTCTTCGTTCCTTTCGTGGAATTGAGATGAGTCTCTTCAATGTGGGAAGCAAATTCAGCTCTCTTGCTGGGTTTGAAGGGGACAAGCTTGAGCTCAAAACAAAGCAGGTTTGTCTGTATGCCATGCCTGGTCCTCTCCCTTCACCCCTTTGCTTCAGAGAATGCAGCCACTTGGAGATGGTTAAGTCTTTTTTAGAGATGAAGGGTAGCTGAAGGGGATGGATTTATTGTCTTGCCATTCTTTCCTGGACTGGAAACCAGATTCTTCTGTCCTGTATTTTTCTTCTTTCCAAGCAATGAACAAGCAGGTGTTTCATTTCTTAACACCACAGGAACTGTGGAAGGACTGCCATAGGAGAGAGAGCTCATGGAGACCCATGCTCTGGAGAAGCTCTGCTTGGAAGGGCTCTGCAGCCAGCCACACTTCTCTCTTGCCTCATGCCACTCTCTAGAGCTTTATCTTATCTATAGACCATTTTTTATACCACCTTGGCTTCTGTCAGTGATGCTGCCTTCATACTTAAACCCTTCATAGAGCCTTCTTGTGCTCCCAGTAATCCTTGTTGGCACTGGTGGATTTTTGGACTGGTAGGCTAAGGAGAAGGACACAGTTTGGATGCATATGACCTGAGCTCTATGGCTTTATTGAGGACCAAAGGATAAGTGTTCAGAGAGAGTGTCTCAGCTCTTCTTGATTTCATCCATCTTTCACAATTCCTTCAAGATACTTTTTTCCTGTCCTGCAGCTGAGATCTCAGGTGTAACTCAGCCTAGGTACAGCCAGTCCATGTGCTTTTTAATGGTAGTTATGGATCCTTATGGTGAGCTCCTCTCTCCATTCTTGTCGTGCAAAGATTGGGGTCAACAGCAGAGACTGCCTTGAGAGCAGATCAGAGCCTGCAGGCTGGCAGAATGCAGGTACTGTTTGTCTGTCTGATATTTAATTCCATTCAAAATACATCAGGCTCTTGTTGTAGGGAAAGAATGAAAAGAGCAGGAGCTAGAATGGGCACAGGAGAGAGCCATGAGTCATTCAAGTGACCCTGTCTTTTCCTGGATGCTTAACAAAGGTACAGTATTAATAATAGATTGACAGCTATGATGATGAGATAACATTTATCTGCTTTGTACACCGAGAAAGGCAAGAGCAGGCTGTGTGTAATGCTGTACAGGTGGCAGTCTGGTCAGGGCTTAGCTCTCAAAATGCCTACCTGCTACTGGCCCTGACTGGGTGGTTAGGAGGTTCCACCAGTGTGCTGGCAGTGGCTGGGTAGGATCAAAGCCTCAGGCAGCTGGCTGTGGTTGTGTTCAGGAACAGGATTCATGCCAAGTTTCTGCAGCAGTGCAGAGCATGCCAAGAAATGTCTTGTTGTTACACACATGTTTCTTTATGCTGTTGGAAATATTTGACTACAATAAAAGAGAGAAGGGCTGATTTAATTTTCAGTCTCTACAAGAGGTGAGGTGAGACCAAGGATTTCATCACACTGATTAGGATGCAGCTCTACAGGGAAGAGAAACAAGGAAGCAATAGGCAGAACCTGAAGCTGTTTTCCAGCCCTGTAGAAGGATGAGTAATATGTGGGCTTAGTGTTAGGGGGAGATGAAGTTACTCTGTAGGGTGTTTGGTGACTCTAGTAGGTGGCAGAAAGCTGATCCAGGTATATCAGGTTAAGTCAAGACTCAGTGGAATTCATTATAAATAATTTCTATAGCTGTCTAGTCAGTGAGGATGGATTACAAAGATGCTTGTCTCCTGGAAAAGGAAATCATTCCCCCAGCTTCTATAACAGCAGCCCCAGATTTGATCAAGGGGCAGGAACAAGACCTGGTCAGCCACTAGGCATGCAAGTAGTGATGCACACGCTCCAGGTGCTCTCTTTGCTCTGCTGCAGGCTCCAGATGCTTCTCCAAAGTTCAGGGATGCTGCCTGAAGCCTCACATCACCTTAGCAGTCTCTGCTCTGTACTGGGGGATACTGTCACAGATGCCTTGGCCCACTGGGAAGATGTGCAGGCTGAACTGTGCAGAAGAGACCAACAGGGGTTGGTCTCTTCTCCCAGACAACCAGCAACAGAACAAGGGGACACAGTCTGAAGTTGTGCCAGGGGAGGTCTAGGCTGGATGTTAGGAGGAAGTTGTTGCCAGAGAGAGTGATTGGCATTGGAATGGGCTGCCCAGGGAGGTGGTGGAGTTGCCATTCCTGGAGGTGTTGAAGCAAAGCCTGGCTGAGGCACTTAGTGCTATGGTCTGGTTGATTGGACAGGGCTGGATGCTAGGTTGGACTGGATGATCTTGGAGGTCTCTTCCAACCTGGTGGATTCTATGATTCTGTGAATTTCTACAATTTCATTTAAAAGAGATCTTCTTTATTTGCTCTTTGATTTTCACTACATATGGCAATGCCCAGCAGGAGAATTCTGCATTTGCATCCTGCATTCCTTTCTAAAACCTGTCATGACTTCTGCTTTGAAGATCTGGGACCCTTGCTCAGCATCCTGTGTATAAATTCCTACCACAGAGAGGAGTCTGCAGCTATATGAGACCTGTTTGGAGTGGATTTTTGTGCAGTGGTATCTGTCTTGCTGTTTCTCACCTGCCAGACCCACTGGAATTCAGAAGCAATCATCACTCACTGTCCCACTTTAAGCCCATCTTCAGCTTTAGAATCTCGCTCTCCTTCCCAGCTAGCCTGGCCTCTAAAGGAATCAGGAATTAGTTCAAACATCTCCATTCTTAGCTGTTCCTCTCCCCTGTTCTTAACCTTGATGTGACCTATTTTCTTTCCACTCCCTTGACAAACAGGATCACCATACTTAGTACCTGAGTAGGCATTACTTACGGCAAGCCTCTTGCCACCTCATGAGGAACCTGCTTCTCCACCGGTGGCCAGAAGCTGTAGGCAGCATTGTCGTCTTCTCCAGCGTGTTCTTCACATCCACCAGCCAGCCTGGCACACAGCCCCGAAGGCAGGAGGAATGATCTTGTAGCCTGCCTGCCAGGTCCTGGTTGGGGAGAGCAGAGCAGATAAGTTCCAGTTCCCTCGGTGCCGAGCGTCGAACTCTGTGGTGTCCTTTCACTTCCCTCAACTAGAGTTTTGCCTTTGGGGCATCAGCTCCACTTTGGAGGACAGATAAAGGATGTTTCAAGAGGCTCAAGCTAATTCATGTTGAACCTCATGGTACAGAAATAAGGCCTGATTCCCCCAAGAGCCAGAGAGAAGCTGGTGCTTGAAGGGCCTGCTACCGTAGCTATGGCAGCCTCACGCTCAAGGTCAGCCTGATGCATTGCTGAGGTGACACTGCCGGGGCAGCAGACTCCAGCTTACTCCCTCTTGCTTTTATGCAGGCTGATACCACCTGTGCATCCTCTCCGTGATGGACAGCTCAGGTTCACTGAGGTCTGGGCACCAGCAGCTGTCAAGCTGCTTCTCTCTGCCCCATGTTCTCTAGTAGGGCTTCCTTTCTGGTTTAAGGGGTAGAGGATGTGGTGGCTGGAGCAGGGCTGAGCAGAGCACAGCTTCAGCTTGGGGATTTCACGCTGCAGCAACTGCAGTAGCTGAAGAACGAGCCAGCCTCGGAGGAGAAGGGAGGACCTGAGGTGGGGGAGACTGAGTGGGAGTGTTGAAAAGAGAGGAATTACATCTTAATTAGAGGAAGGAAAAATACTCCATCTAATTAGAAACCCAAAGACCATAAACTCTCCCCTGACAATAAGTGACTGACAACAGGTTCAAACTTCCTTCCCACTTCCCTTTCAGATACAGACAAGCAGGAAAGGAGAGACACTGTGGACCCTCTGTCCCTTTTGCTTGCTCTCCGATGTGCCACCCACAGTTGCAGCAGCAGCTAGATGGATAAATTTCAACCAGGGTACAGAAACAGACCATCCTCCATCCCCTCCGAGGGGCTCTGGCAGCATCCACAGCCATTATTTTAGCTGGGTGCCGCACTCCCACCGGGACACTCTCCCCACACGAGTGCCAGCTGCCTCCCCTCCCCCAGGTTCCCATGACTGATTTATTTTATCTGGGAATGTAAATGACCAGGAAATATTTACATTAGCATCTCAATGAGAAAGAGGAGCAGGTTCAGTGCCCAGACTAGCACACTTTGCAAGGCTATTTAGATCATTTGCCCGAATGTCAGTGCAGCAAACAGATTAATACCTCCCGTGGCACTGAAATTGATCCAACCTTCACCTGCTGCAGGTTCTCGCTACCCAAATCAAGCCCTCTCCCTGCAGACCCCGCTGAGGGAGAATCCACAACAAAGAGCTGCACTCACCCTGGCTGAGAAGACCCTCGGCATCCCCCATACCGTATCTCCATTCTGAATGTCACCCCTGAGGTCTCCTGTCCCTGGATGTCAGTATCAACAAGGAGGATGAAAAGCCACAAGTACTTACCTGGAGGGGCTTTGCCCACAGCCACTTCCACCCGACTCCCCCGGGCACTGCCCAGTTACAGCCTCTTCTTTCCCTCTCCCTCCTTGACTTTCACTCCCCAGCAGCAGGCTTTCCGTGTGCTCTATTTAACTCCCTACAGCACAGGAATAAATGGCAGAGTTAAGCTGACAGCCACAGAGCCTTATCTGCCCGCCGGATAGCAGGCGTCGGGCGTCGCTCAGCTCCAAATCCTGCTGCCCAATCATTGTGTCCTTGCTCTTAGCACCAGGAGCTTCCTGCCACGCTCCCTCGTTCCCTCTTCCCCACCTTCACTCCATCTAACTTTGTCAGGGTTATAGATAGCTCTGTTCCTTGCGCTCTTGCCTTTTGGCTCTGTTTTGTAACACCCCATCTGTATCAGCTGGCTTGGCTCCAATCAGGGGGGCTAAGCTTCTATAAAAAAGAAACAAAACCCAAAAAACCCCAAACCAAAACAGCTTCCTTAGGTGCTTGGTGACATGGCTTCCCCTCTGAGATCTCTCCTCAGCTCGGGCTCCCACTCAGGCCATGATGTCTCCCCTACCCTGCTCACTGCTCTGTGCAATTTGGCCACTCTATCCCCAGGTGACAGTGAGGGGCTGGCAGCAGGACCGGCACACCTGGGCTCAAGGATGGTGGCAGGGTCAGGGTTTCTATCTCTAGTCCCTTCTGCTCTGGTATGGCAAGTCCAGCTCGTGGACTCATTTCCAAAGCCTCGGGAACACTTCTTTCTGTCAGGCAGAGCCGAGGCTGAGGCAGGGAGCGCAGGGTGGGAGGAGCAGCGGTGTATAAATAAGCCCTTTCCCTATGTTTAGAATTTATTACAGTGCATAGTGATTAACACCTGTTCAGGCTTTAATGCTGTCTCCTGCACTGCAACATGCACCAAGATGGAGGAGCCTGGATAAAGCTATTTTAAAAGCATGTCAGACACCCATAGCTCTCCCCAGCCCAGAGATAGCAGCCACCCTTCGTGCGCTCACACACAGGTTCCTAAGACTCCAAAGCAGCTGTCTTCGTCTACCTATGCAGAGAGAGAGCTGCCAAGCTAGCTTACATTTGCAGAGCCAGGCTTGCACACCTAGCAGGGTCTCTTCTGTGACCCATATTTATCAACATCCATATCTTGCACAAAACTGCCTGCTTCTCCAAGCTTAACAGATGCTCAGGTGGCAGAGGAGGAGGTATAGAATAGTTAGAGGTTCCTGACTGATGAAGTGCAAGGAGCCAGCAGATCTTGCATTTAGACCTTGGAGAAGTATGTTTGTGGGGAAACTTGGATTCCAGTCATCCAGAAAACAAACAAACAATTTCTTCTATGCATCTATTGCTCATAAGCATGTTAGACCCTTGGTGATCAGTATCCTACAGCCAGGAGAGAGCAAGAAGGATTTATGAGAGTTTCCTTTTTAAAGGTTTTCTCTGACTTAATTAGCAGCTTTACTGGGGCCCAAGAGGTGCCCTCTGCTCTGCAAAGTGCCAGGCCAGCTGGTCTCACTGCCAGTGCAGCACTGGGAAGTCCCTAAGCCTGGGGCAATTAGCACTTCCCCACACCTCGAGGCTCTCCACGGCACCACCAAATCTGGCTGGATGCTTTCAGCCTGACAGCTGGGGACTTTCTCAGCAGTGAAGACTTTGCAAGACCTATGCACAGGGTTAGCCCTCCAGGGGGAGTGACCTTGAGCCTGACCCTAGGCGGTCTTGACCCCTCCTCAGGGGTGAGTCTGAACACCACCAGGTGATTCATGGTTGGCCCACTCCCCCTTCCTGTCTGAAGGTCTATAAAAGCAGGGAGGCTTCCTGTTCTCTTTCTCCTTGCTTCCCTGCTTACCAGCATCACCACCCTGTTCCTGGTTCTCTTTGTTTTACCATGTGGTCATCACCCACAAGGCAGACAAAGCCACTGCCATCAAAAATCTGGTTGTATTTACACATCTTGTATTTGTTTTCTCTTCCCCACACCTTTGTAACTTCCCTACCTCAGATACCTTTTTAATTTGTTGTTCAACTTTTCTTCTTTTTAACTTCCAAATCAGAGTGAGGTTCATTGATTTGGGTGTTCTTACCTTTTCCTCTCTCTACATCTAATTCCCTTCTTTTGGGAAAGAAAGGGGAAGAGGGAAGGGCACTCTATAAAATTGCTATTGCTTCTATCAAATATATTTGAGTCTCTGGGAATTTAAATTAGAACTGAGACAATACAACCTAGGAGTGCCCCACCCTGCACCCCCAGCCCAAGAGGAGAAACTCTGTGCCATGAGTTCAGAACTGGCATGGCATTGCCTGGGGTTTGAGGCTCAAGGCTGATCTGCATTGCTCTGAAGTCACCCAAGGACTCCACAAACTAAGAGTTTATTCCACTTCTTTTACATAGTTATTTAGAATAGAATAGAATCAGCCAGGTTGGAAGAGACCTCCAAGCTCATCCAGTCCAACCTAGCACCCAGCCCTGGCCAATCAACCAGACCATGGCACTAAGTGCCTCAGCCAGGCTTGGCTTGAACACCTCCAGGGACAGTGACTCCACCACCTCCCTGGGCAGCCCATTCCAATGCCAATCACTCTCTCTGGCAACAGCTTCCTCCTAGACCAGACCTCCATCCAGCCTAGACCTCCCCCGGCACAACTTGAGGCTGTGTCCCCTTGTTCTGTTGCTGCTTGCCTGGGAGAAGAGGGCAGCACCCACCTGGCTACAGCCTCCCTTCAGGTAGTTGTAGACAGCAATGAGGTCTGCCCTGAGCCTCCTCTTCTGCAGGCTGCACACCCTCAGCTCCCTCAGCCTTTCCTCATGGGGTTTGTGTTCCAGGCCCCTCACCAGCCTTGTTGCACTTCTCTGGACACCTTCCAGCACCTCAACATCTCTCTTGAATTGAGGAGCCCAGAACTGGACACAGTTCTTCCAGGCTTACTAGATGATTCCTTCTCCCTAGAGCAACATGTCAGCCAAATGTCCCCTAATCCATGGGGCTTGGTTTCCAGAGCTTCCTCCCATGTGCTTGGATTTGAATCTGTTTTTCCAGATTCTGGGGAAATGAGCAGAGCAGCCTCTGGGGCTGGCAATGGCCTTTTCTTCTTGCCCTTTGATATAGGACAGTAAAAGACAACTTTTTTAGTTTCAGCTCAAAGCAACAGAATGAAATCATCCATTTCTGGCCCATGGGCTCCAGTGGCCAAAAATACACTGAGCTGAACTGCCACTTGGACATTTGGCCTGCTGTCAGACTCTAGAGAACTCTCTAATGAGGATTCCCCTAATTAGCTGGAGCAGGGAACTTTACTGCTGGGAAGGGGATGCTGAAGAGATTGTAATGACTCTGCTGCCCTTCCCAGGGCATAAAAACTCCAGCAGGCACTGTCACAGTCTTGTGCTTCTCTTCTCCCTGCTCAGGCACCAGTAACATTGGCAGTATCACTCTAAAGCCTTAGTTTTCATAAGTCAGGACCCAAGGAGTACATGTGAGGGTGGGGAAGGTTTCAGTTTACTGCATCCACATACTGTTTTAGTAACACTTCCCAGTTCTGTGACACCTTCTATCCAAAGCTTTCCATCTGCTTTATGAATGGCTCTTACCATAGCTGTAGGTGGTGGTGATGTGATTTTGTATTTAATGACCCCCACAAGCAAAGCTGAGGTCGTAGCTAGCAGTGGCTCTGCTCTAGGTAGGAGGATAGAAATATCCCCTTTTCCTGATGGGGACACTGAGGCTAGAGAGACAAGTGACTGTGTCACCAGGATGAGTCCCAGTCAGGAACACAGCCCAGCAACCTCTGTCTCTGATTATCCCTCCTAGTCCTCTTTACTAACCCTTGGATCATGGCTCAGGGATCAGACTCGGTTAACAGCCTGGCGTACGAGCACTGGCGGGGCATGTGGGTGACCTACATTGGGAAAGGGTAGAGAAGAGAGGCTGCAACAGATGCCAGCCAGAAATTAACAGCAAGTGCACACAGGCATTCATCCCTCCCCAGCACCCTCCTTGCCGAGGGATGGCAAAGCCCCTTCCCGCTTCCCAGCGCTGAATTGCTTTAGCCTTTATCAGGAAAGCAGAAGAGTAAGGGACAGCATGGAGGACACTTTAAGGAAGAGTGAGGGACACCAAGGAGGACACTTTAAGGAAGAGTAAGGGACAGCATGGAGGACACTCTAAGGAAGAGTGAGGGACACCAAGGAGGACACTTTAAGGAAGAGGAAGGGACAGCATGGAGGACACTCTAAGGAAGATTGAGGGACACCAAGGAGGACACTTTAAGGAAGAGTGAGGGACACCAGGGAGGACACTTTAAGGAAGAGTGAGGGACAGCATGGAGGACACTTTAAGGAAGAGGAAGGGGCAGCATGGAGAACATTTTAAGGAAGAGTAAGGGACACCAAAGAGGACATTTTAAGGAAGAGTAAGATACACCAAGGAGGACACTTTAAAGGAGATGAAGGGACAGCATGGAGGACACTTTAAGGAAGAGTGAGGGACAGCATGGAGGACATTTTAAGGAAGAGTGAGGGACACCAAGGAGGACACTTTAAGGAAGAGTGAGGGACAGCATGGAGGACACTTTAAGGAAGAGTGAGGGACAGCATGGAGGACACTTTAAGGAGTCTTTTTTGACTCCTCTCGTTGCATTTAGGATTCCTTTTCACTGCCATCACCCATATTGTAGGTACCTCAGAGTCCACTGTTTAAAACGTGTTGTTCTATGTTCATCCCTGGAGTTGTTTAAGCAGTGTGTGGCACTTAGGGACATGGGTTAGTGTTGACCTTTCGGTGCTGGGTCGGAAGTTGGACTGCATGGGTTTGGAGGTCTCTTCCAAGCACCTGTTTTCTGTTGTTTCTGTGATGCATTTATTGCAGGAGAAGGGGGCAGGGAGACATGGCAGCCATGGGCTGTCATTACAGCAGTTTAAATCACAGAAACATCCAGGTTGGAAAAGCCCCTCAGGATCACCAAGCTCTGATCTTAAATCTAGAAGATCCACCTTAAACCATATGCCTAAGCACCACATCCAGACAGCCCTTAAACACATCCAAGGTGGGTGACTCCACCACCTCCCTGGGCAGCTCATTCCAATGCCTGAAATTCATTAAGTGACCTGGCTGATGACTCCTTGTGGGAAATCCTGATCCTGGCAGTACCACAAGAGGGTTTAGATGACATGAAGGTGATGCCTGTCCTTGGTGCCCTAAGAGACCCAGGTCAATCTAGCAAATTATTGTCAACAAGAGGTCACCTTGTCCTAGTAGCAAGTCTTCTTTTGTTCTTTGTTTGGACACCAAAAGCATCCAAAGGAGGCAGCCAGGCTCAGCAACACTGCAGACACACAGAGTGTGTGTCACTGCCCTAGTGAGCTTCCCAGCTAACTAGCTGGAGGCTTCATCTCCAGCACTTCCTGGCTTATAGAATCAGCCAGTTTTACCTCTGTTATTATTTACCCTACAATGAAATGGGGATAAAGTTGATGTTTCTTGAAGGGGGATGGGAGGAAACATTTTTTTAACACAAATCACATTTTCCTTCCATGGAATCACAGAATCAACCAGGTTAGAAGAGACCTCCAAGATCATCCAGTCCAACCTAGCACCCAGCCCTCGCCAATCAACCAGACCATGGCACTAAGTGCCTCGTCCAGGCTTGTCTTGAACATCTCCAGGGACAGCGACTCCACCACCTCCCTGGGCAGCCCATTCCAATGCCAATCCCTCTCTGCCAACAACTTCCTCCTACCATCCAGCCTAGACCTGCCCTGGCACAACTTGAGACTGTGTCCCCTTGTTCTGTTGCTGCTTGCCTGGGAGCAGAGACCAACCCCACCTGGCTACAGCCTCCCTTCAGGTAGTTGTAGACAGCAATGAGATCTGCCCTGAGCCTCCTCTTCTGCAGGCTGCACACCCCCAGCTCCCTCAGCCTCTCCTCACAGGGCTGTGCTCCAGGCCCTTCACCAGTTTTGTTGCCCTTCTCTGGACACCTTCCAGCACCTCAACATCTCTCTTGAATTTGGGAGCCCAGAACTGGACACAGCACTAAAGATGTGACCTGACCAGTGCTAAGTACAGGGGCAGAATAACCTCCCTTGTCCTGCTGGCCACACTGTTCCTGATCCAGGCCAGGATGCCATTGGCTCTGAAGCTTCCTGACCTCTTCACATCCCAGAGAACAGGGTCAGGCTTTAATTCATACCAAGTCAGGAACATGGCAGAGTCCCTCACAATGCCAAATGGGTGTTGCATGCTTTCTGCTTAGTTTACAACTGTAGGTGTTATTTTCCTTAGCTGGGCTCATTCCCTGCAAGTCAGATAGCATTGCTCCTTCTGCACTTGGGTTTCTAGGGTGAATTTAAAGCAGGCTTCCTGCCGATTGTGACAGCACAACACTAATGAATCCTGAGCACATGTTAATAAACCCCCAGGGTGGGGGTTGGTCTCTTCCCCCAAGCAACCAGCAACAGAACAAGGGGACACAGTCTCAAGTTGTGCCAGGGGAGGTCTAGGCTGGATGTTAGGAGGAAGTTGTTGCCAGAGAGAGTGATTGGCATTGGAATGGGCTGCCCAGGGAGGTGGTGGAGTCGCTGTCCCTGGAGGTGTTGAAGCCAAGCCTGGATGAGGCACTTAGTGCCATGGTCTGGTTGATTGGCTAGAGATGGGTGCTAGGTTGGACTGGATGAACTTGGAGGTCTCTTCTAACCTGGTTGATTCTATGATTCTATGGAAGGAAAATGTGATTGGTGTTAAGGAAATGTTTCCTCACCAGGCCCTTTCAAGAAACATCAACTTTATCCCCATTTTGTTGCAGGGTAAATAAGAGTAGAGGTAAAACTGGCTGCTGAGGTTGGCTGGCCAAATTTCAGCTGCACAGCTCTTGATACTTCATTAGGAGCCCATATCAGTTCCCCACTCGAGATTTTCAAAGCTGTCAAGTGCAGTGGATCACTGAGGCTTGTAAATATTCTTCTGTCCTGCAGAGATGGTTGTAGGGCTTATCAAAGTTACCCAGAATAGAGGCATTTTGGTCAGGCATTCCCAGAGTTTCCTGACAGGCCCAGAAAGCCAGCTTTCCTGATTCTTCATCCCTTACCTTAACCAGGAAACACTATTTGCATGCCAAGCTTCCCTGACCAGTGCACAATACCAAGACTCAGAGGGCTTGAAGGGACTCAAAATACCAAGGACATCAGCTCCCATCAAACTCTCTGAGAAAGCACAAAGCATCCAAAAGGCAACCAAGGAAGGTAGCGCCGGGAAAGACCTAGACAGCTGTGGAGAGGTGGGATTCCTTGGGAAGCTGTGGAAGCAGGTGGGGAGGACTGGGATACCCAACATAAGAGTGACAGGAAAGTCCCAGCACAGTGAGAGTGCGGCATATGGAGGAGGCCCAGAGCAGCAGCAGGAGGAGAGCTGAGGGGGAAGTTGGCAGGAAGAAATCCAGCCGTGTGTGTCGGCATCTTCTCTGAACGTGACAGACCACGTGCGTGCGGCTCCCGTGCCAGTGAAGGCAGCCAAGAAGGAACACGGGTGAGGGAGTGGGAGAAAGGGGCTCAGGAGAGGAACACGTGAGCTGGCTACCCAGTTTGCTCCTCTTTTTCTTGCCACGGAGTGGTGTTTTTGTTCTTCTCACACTGCTGGCAAAAAAATGGTAACTGAATGAGATGTGGAGGGGGATTCTACATGAAGACTGAGATAACATTTTCAGATCCAGCTGGAAACAGTTGGTTGTGGGTGGTTGCTTGTCACCAGCCTTGCCAATTCTAATCCAGATCCCAGTTTTTCTCCTTCTCTCAGCTGTGAAGAGCCTTCTCTACAACTTTAATTTCCTGCAGGGCTAATCCCATTGTCAGTTGTGGCTTGTGTCCTTAATCCTTGCGCTCAGCCCCTCGGCAGAAGGACTGCGGCTGCTCCTGACCCCGTAGGTCCAAGGGAGGCACCTTTCTACTCTCAGTTCCTCCCTTACACCCCCGAGCATCCTTCAGTTCAGTGAATGCCTCTCCTCCCTTCCTGCTAAGCCTATCCTGGGGGTGTGGAGGAGTGGCACACTGCCAAGAGAGGCTCCAAGCAAAGAAGGCAGCTTGGTGGGAGAATCCTAGTTCTGTGGTACTCATTCCCCACTCCACACACAGGTATTTCCTGGGCTTCTTAGTTGGATGGAGCTCCAGATCCCAGATGAATCTGTTGTTCTTATTTGAGTGGTGTCCAAGAAGGAGGCTATGTGTGGGCCCATGTTTGTGGAAGATTCTCTGAGGACTGGGAAGTTTTGAGATGATCCAATACCTTCCCTGGGTCACTTATAAAGGACAATGAATGCAGCAGATCCATAAAAGGGAAGGTGCCAACCTCTCTGAGATGAGAGATACATTTACATACACATAGTAGATGGAGTTGCATCGACTTTAGCAGCAAGATAGGAAGATGCAAAGGTTTTTTTATCAATATGAGCTCTCAGTTCACAATTCCATGGAGTGCTAGGCCAGACATCTGTCAGTGTGTCAGACTGCCAAGTCGAGTGGCTTCCAGATTAATACCAGGAAATCCTTATGATATCTTATGAGGGCCAAGGCACTACAGCCAGAAGTCTTTCTCCTTGTGCTTCCTCACTCCTCGAATTAGGTGAGCTTCTGAAAGCCTGCGTGATCCCATGCACATGTCCCACATCTGCTTGCTTGCCATCATTCCTGTCTGTGTTAGCCCAAGAACTGACTTTGCCTTTTGTCACAGTCTATTCTGAAACATACCAGGACCCCAAGCCTTCCTAGTCTTTGACTCTTCCTATTCCCTCTGGCAGAGAAGCCAATGGGATGAAGAACTCTTGCTACCTAACTGGATGATCTTGGAGGTCTCTTCCAACCTGGTTGATTCTATGATTCTATATGATTCTGATTCTAAGCTGCTTAGAGTCCCTCTATGTCTTCTTCATCTAGCACTCTGGCTTCCCTTCCCTGGCTGCCAATCCCTCTGGCTGCAATTGGAACAGGAGGAGGAAAAGAGTGGCCAAAGGAAGAACTTCACTGCTGTCTCACTTTGCAAGCCTGTGCCCCAAGTATGTTCACAGGGGCAGGGATCTTCCCTGCACACAGAGCAATGAGGCAGAGCAGCAGATGCCAGCAGCAAAAATCCTCTCATCTGTTATCATAAGGGCATCAGTGACCCAGCATGCACACAGCTCCTGGCACATGTCCCAAGGAGAGGCTGGCTCTCCTTGCTCACACACGAGGAGCTTGTACTGAACTCTGAAGGAGACTTTTCTCTGCCTTTGTCAGTTGCCCAGATCTCTTTCACTTGGTTACCATTGTGGCACGAGGTTGGCTCTGCTGCCCATGAGAGGGTCTGGAGCTCTTCTTCCCCTTTCCCGTTGCCCCCATCACATTCTCAGAGCATCCAAGAGAGGCATCGCCATAAAGTCCACACAAACCACATGGAATCCAGGCTGCTGCCTGCATCTTCAGAGGTGCCTGAGGATCTCTGGGACACATTTATAGTCTTCAGAAGCTGGGAACATTGCCCACAACTCAACAAGATGTAGTGACAGCTCTCACAATCCAGAGTTCCAGCCAGGAATCATTGGATGCATCTGAGTTAGCATACACATCACAGCCTCGTGCTGCAGAGCTTGCTGAGGCTGGGCAAGGTCTTAAAATCTGATGTGACTTTGTTTTTCTGGAGGGTTTGCTGCCACAGAAGAGATGCAGGCATGGCAACATGCTCATTCCATCAATCTTCCAACATGAAAATAGTGTGCAGAGCAGGGCTCCCCTTCAGCTCCTCTGCCCCCTTACAAGGCACCTTACAGCAGCACACCCTGGTTTGGGAAGCACCAGGAGTGGAAGGAGAGCCCAAGTGGTGAGTGCTAAATCAAATTGCCACTAATGACTCTTTTCCAGATGAGGTCCCACTTTTTTTATTCCTTATGGTAGTCCATGGGGAAGCAAGTTTCCCAGCCTCCTTGGAGGGAGAAGGAGCATGGTGGCAAGGTCTTGTATTCAGAGTAACAGCCTTTGCTTGCAGGCAGTTGTGAAGTTCAGGCTCGTATGGCCCTACTGTAAATTTAGGTCTCACACCTTTCTGTGATGGGTCTTGTGGCATTGAAGTTTATAAATAATGGCAAGGCTCTTGTTTTGCCATTCATTAAACAAAAAGAGAGAGAGATTCAGAAAGTGTCATTTTCTTTTCCTTCTTTTATTGCCATGTTACAAAAGATGCTGTTTGCCTTGCAAAGCCAAGCACTTAAATATGAGCTAATACCTGTAGCACCTTAATTCAGCCCCTTGCATATACATATTACCACACAAACCTTGACATAGTCAGGCAAGTCCTATTATTTCTTTTCGCAGGACCCTGTCCCATACTCAGTGCAAAGGACACAGCAGTGTGCCCAGGTGGCCAAGAGAGCCAATGGCATCCTGACCTGGCTCAGGAACAGTGTGGCCAGTAGGACAAGGGAGGTTATTCTGCCCCTGTACATGGCACTGGTCAGGCCACACCTTGAGTGCTGTGTCCAGTTCTGGGCCCCTCAATTCAAGAGAGATGTTGAAGTACTGTAACGTGTCTAGAGAAGGGCAGCAAGGCTGGTGAGGGGCCTGGAGCACAAACCCTGTGAGGAGAGGCTGAGGGAGCTGGGGGTGTGCAGCCTGCAGAAGAGGAGGCTCAGGGCAGACCTCATTGCTCTCTACAACTACCTGAACGGAGGTTGTAGCCAGGTGGAACTGCCCTCTTCTGCCAGGCAAGCAGCAACAGAAGGAGACNTGTGCCAGGGGAGGTCTAGGCTGGATGTTAGGAGGAAGTTGTTGCCAGAGAGAGTGATTGGCATTGGAATGGGCTGCCCAGGGAGGTGGTGGAGTCGCTGTCCCTGAAGGTGTTCAAGCAAAGCCTGGCTGAGGCACTTAGTGCCATGGTCTGGTTGATTGGCCAGGGCTGGGTGCTAGGTTGGACTGGATGATCTTGGAGGTCTCTTCCAACCTAATTGATTCTATGATTCCATGATTCTATGATACTTAAGCTAAAAAAGCTTTACAGTGAGGGTGGTAAGGCACTGGAACGGGTTGCCCAGGGAGGTTGTGGATGCTTCCTCCCTGGAGGTGTTTAAGGTCAGGCTGGATGAGGCCTTGGGCGAGCTGCTCTAGTGGGAGGTGTCCCTGCCTGTGGCAGGGGGTTGGAGCTGGATGATCCTTGAGGGCCCTTCCAACCTAACCCATTCTATGATTCTATGATTCTATGAATGAGGATGTTGTAATAAATAAGGCTGTTTTTACATGGTCATCATTAAAGATTAAACCATGGGTTTGAGAGGTGGCCACAGGCTGTACCTTCCTAATTTTATGGCTGCTCAGCATGAGACCCCAGGGGCCATTTTGCAGAACTGCTGAGCACTCACAGCTGGTTTGCAAGATGCTGGCAGCCTCACCAGCAAACTGCTGTGCTTTCAAGGGCTCGATGGCACCAAGAGCCCAAAGGCTCTGCTCTTCTACCTGCTGCTCCTTCCCCATGTGGCTAAAGGGGAAGTCTCTTTTGCCTTCAAAAGCAAGGGAAATAACCACTCTCTCTTGCCTCATCAGGAGCATAAATTCTCTATGATCAGCTATGAGGCAGCTGTAGCAGCAGCAAACATCTTCAGAACACCACAAGACAATGAATAATGACGTCTTGCCTGCAGGGCTTGGATGGCAGGCAGTAAACAAATAAAGCAGGCACACATTTGGCAGTACCAAAAGAAAATAAACCCCAAATGCCTGCTCCCTGCTTCACTCCCCAAGCACTGTGTAGCTGGTGCCCCAAACGAGGCAGCATGTGAAAACACAGCAGGTGATCCTGCCAGTCAGGACTGCAACCCAGTGCAGATGGCTTCCTGCCTCAGATCCAGCATTTCCTAACTTTCAGCTTCGTGGCTTTGTCCATGTGGATAAAACCATATCTCATGTAAGCCCAGCCCTCACAAGTGGAGCAACTTTTCCTTCCATCTCCTCACCCTGGAACTGAACTGGTTTACTGGAGGAGGGAGGGGGAAGTCATTGCTATTGCTGTTAGCATGACCTCAGCCACACAAAGCACTTCAGTGAGACAGCATTTTGGTAAAGCAACAGCAGGAGGAAGATCTGTGTTACAAGGTATTTCCATGCAGTAGAGAAAGGCAGTCAAGGACTCCAGCTCCAGGCTCTTCTCCCTGAGAACTGGAGTGTGTGTCATTGTGTGGCACTCTGGAGCACGACCCAGCTGACAGGAGCATCCCAGTATGGTAATTTGAATTATTGCTTGAGCCACCCGGGGCTGGGACAGATGTCAAGTAGTGTAAGCAGCTGCTTGTAACCAAACATGGCAAGTGAAGGAAACTGCTTGGTCTCTCTTTTGAATAAGCAACAGGCAAGTGCTGAAGAGTCACTGAAGAACTGCCCAGAAATGCCCTCCCACAGGCTGGAGCTTGTCTCCATCCCATTCCAGCCTCTACTGCTATCTGGATGCTCCTGTCCAGGTATTCTCATGGCCCTGCACTGCCACTGGTTCTCCCAGCTCCACTGAGAAACATCTGCCTTCTCCAGGCATCTGTGATGCTGAAGAGCCTGGAAAAAATCCTTTCTGCTTCAGGCTTAGAAAAGCTGGAGGAAAGGCAGGAAGCTGGAGTAGTTCATAAAGACATCCAAGCTGGGAGTGCACCTTGCTGTCGTGTGGCATTCGTTTTGCTGGAGGTAAAGGTGAAGCTGTGATGTGGTGTCAAGATTACATAAGAGGCCTTCCCCCCTTTCTCTTTCAACACAGTCCCTTTGCTCAGGATTTGCCAGAATTCCTCCAAGCAGACAAGATGCCCTAACAGAGACTGCACTGATGTCTGATGGGGAGACAACTCCCGCAAGCCTTTCGCTCATGTGGAATAATTCCCTTGCAAATGTTGCTTCTAACCAGCAGTTAGAGGAAGATCTGCCCCCTGCCCCCCAACAGACCCAAGTGACAAGGCTCAGAGGGAAAATGGTCTGCAATTCCAGAAGAGCAGCCTCTCCTCAGCACTGCCAGGAATGTCCCTACCTTCATAACAAGTCCCTGTGTGCCTTTAAGGGTCCTACTGTCTCCTTTACACTCTGTGACAGCAGCTGCTCCAGACCTTCTCCAAATCATAGAATCACAGAATCAACCAGGTGGGAAGAGACCTCCTAGATCATCCAGTCCAACCTAGCACCCAGCCCTATCCAGTCATCTCGCCCTCCATCCTTGGGTGGCAGATCAGACTCCGGCAGCAGAGCAGTGCTGTACCCTAATCTCGACTGTTGCCATCAGGGGTGTGCTGGACGTGGCACATCCAGGCTACCTGAGATTCCCACATGCTGGGCCTGAGGACTGGCTCAGTCATGACACAGCTGGAGCAACAGCTGCAAACATCTCTTCCCAACTCAAGAGAGCTCCGAATTTACACGGTGCTCTTAATTAGCGTGAGACGCAGTGGCAGGAATAAACTGAAGTGGCAGAGGGAGAAGGGGGCACAGAGGGAGAAGGGGGCACAGAATGCCCAGTGTGGGATGTGTGTGTGTGTGCGTGCACGCATGTATATGTGCACACACATGTGGACATGTGATTGCTTACCTATATATCTCCCTACTCACAGGGGGCTGCACGTCAGCTCCTTTGAGACCTTATTCTCCCCATTTCCTTCCAGGCAGGGCTGGAAAAGGATACGAAGTTTCTCTGTGCTGCGTTTCACTCCTACCCTCAGTACTGTGCCTTCCATCCAAAAGTTCAGGAACCACAGTCTCTGCCTGCAGGGATGCTGTAAGCAACTTGGGACTTATTTTTGGATCTCCTGGCGATATGGCGTCCTTCACTCGGTGTCCTGTGGCCGCGTCTGTGAGCTTTGTGTGTGAAATTGCACATAGGCACACGCAGGCGTTTGCACATAGACACCTCCCCAACCTAAACGCCGTGTGTCGAGTGCTGAACCCGTCCTCGCTTCTCCATTTTAGGTTGCTCTCACTTAGGCAGCCGAGACCAAAATGATGCCCAGCAAAGCCACCACGGGTCAGCTGAGCGGCACTTCACATGCTGGCGCCTCTCACAGCCCCCCCAAGGAGGCGACAAAAGCCAGGGCTCGCCGGGGCTGCCCGGTATTTGGCGACCACGACAGCAAGGGCTTAGCCTCGTAGCTGCCTCCTGAACTGCCCAGCGAAAGGCACTGCTGGCATGCACAGCCGGGAGAAGTTGCTCCCAGCTGCCTACACTCAAACTGTGCTGGAGCCAGCACCAGCAGGCTCTGTGGCAGGGTTGTCGTTTCGCATTACCGGGAAGGTCGCTGCCCAGCGGCCCCGCACAAGCGGCGCTTCTGCAGCGCTGCCCGGGCAAGCTGCTTCCTGGGGGCAGGTCCCACTCATCCCTCATAGCCGAGGTTAGGGGGGAACACAAAAGAGAGGCGTCTTTACTCACCTGTCTGGGGCTGGGATGGACCCTCCTGTGAGAACGGCAGCTCTTCCAGCGAACCCGATACAATCCCAAAGCAGAAAGTCCCTCGGCCGTCGGCTTGAGCGCTGGGTGGACCCTAGCTGGCAGGAGTCCCTCTTAGCCAGCCGCTCGCCCAGCGTGGAGGGCAGCGGAGCCGCACGGCGAGATGGCAGCGTGGGAAAGGGGCTGTAATCCTCCGCAAATAATAAACAAGAGGGGAGGGAAGGAGCGAGAGAGACGAGAGAGGCAGCGACTGCGCCTGGCCAAGTGACAGCTGGGGGTACATCTGTGATGGCAGCGGCACAGGCGCTGCCGAGGAGTCACCTCGCCAGGCAGGCAGGATCCGCTCCGAGACACCCAGAGGAAGGAGCTCGGGAGGGTTTCGTTTCTCTCAACCCATCCTGGAGAAAGGGCAGTTGCCGTCAGTCCCTCTCCCTCCCGCGCCGGGTGCCGGGAGCTGAGGGCTGAGGAGGTGGCGGGGCGGGGGGAGCTCTCGCAGCCCCTTGGGAGGCAGATTGGTCAGGCACAGGTTATGAGAGGAGGCACCATGCCGAGCGCCTCCTCCCCTCCCTCCATCTCTCCCCTGCCTGGTATGGCTGATGGCAATAAACCCGGAGAGAAAAACACAAGGAGAAGGGACAAGCCCTGCATAAGCACCTAAATCCAGCCCTCTCCCTGCTGTCAGGCTTCCCTCTCTGCTCTCCCGTGGGCTCCTGCAGCCTGCTTCCCCAAAAGCAGACCCCCAAATTGCCTTCCTCCAGCTTGCTGAGGACCTCGGCAGCTTACGTTTGCAAGAATTACCCTTCAGCCGAGCCGCTTGAGCTACCCCTTCTGTCAGATCCAGTGTCCTAAGCAGGCTGCCCTCGATTTTGGCTTTTTTGTTTGTTTTAATCTTAGTTTTTGTTAGTAAAATTTTTGAGAGACTGCAAGTAAAACTTTGAGTGGAGCAGCTGGCACGAGAGGGAAAATGAGAATATGTCAGAAACAGGGAGTGAGGAATGCAAATGGACAGTGTGGGCAGGGCTGCTTTGCTGCTCTGGCTCCTTCCTCCATTCAAAGCACAGGTTTTACTTAATCGTTGGCCTTGCTGTCATGAAAACAGGTTGTGAATGGCAAAGTGGATCTTGATAAGCACTTTACAGGATGTAGTCTTGCAGCTCTTTGTTATGCCTTTTTGTCCTGTGGCAGGCCCAAGAATTAAATCTTGGGAAAAGCTCCTTATGAGAACAGCATATGGATAATCAAAGAGAGAAGCCAGGAAAGGCAGACGGAAAGAGAGACAAGCAAAGGATGAGCTAATGAGGCAGACGTGCTCAGCTGAGGGATTCATAGATTCAGATGAACAGGTGAAGGTCAAATCTCTTACCTCCACGCTGAACAGCAGCAGGCAGCTCTGGAGAAAGCCAGCTGCAGCTATGCTGGCTTTACAGGCAGGCAGGTGCCTGCTGGTGAGAAGTCATGCACAGGTCTGAGTGGCTCATTGGCATGGTGAAGCAACGTCTGACTATGCAAGGTGTGCAGCGTTGCTTGTGCTCTGCTTTTGTGCCGTTGCAGGGATGCTGTCATTGCATAGGTTGTTTGCACTTCAGCAGGAAAAAAACTATTAGCCATGGTCTCTCCAAAGGCTCTATAGGTGCTGCTGTGCTGCATACCGGGGTTACTCCTCATTTCACAGACCTTGGATCTTCCTGCTCCTGCAGCATGCTCTGCCAGCACATTAAAAAGGCTCACGAACCATCAGCTCTACTTTGGAACAGGCACAGAAGGGTTTATTCCAGCTTGCTCCTTCTCACCTGAGCTGTAGCATCATCACCCTTAGCCTTAGGCTTCTCTCTAGCCTCACCAACAACCTGAAGGCACCTGGGTGACTGCTTGTTACTAGCAGTGAAGATGTGATTATGACCTGTTTCTCCTTAGCTCCTCAGGTCATCTGAGTGTGTGGTAGTTTCTCACAGTTCTTTCCAAGAGCTGCCAACATCCCCCAGCTGATAAGGGATGGTGCTGCCAGGCAGAAACATGAAGCAATCCCTCTGGTATGATTCCCTGTGTTGGGGACAGAAAAACCTGGCTGCAAGGCAGAATAGCTCCCAGTTTTACTTTCATTGACCTCTTCAGTCCATGCTGTGATGTGAGGAGGAGAGTGGTGCTCACCACCATTCATTTAGTTAATAAATAACTCATAAATATCTCAGTTATTCCGTGGAGAATAACTAAAAATGTGTGCTGGACCACTGGGAAGGAAAGAAAAGGCTAGTGCAGAGAAGATGAGTAAGCACAAACCCTGTGGAAAGGTTAGGGCTGTGAAGATTGCATCCAAAGGACAAGGTTTGATGACAGATGGCACAGACGAGTTTGATGTGACTCTGAGGGATATGGAAAGAAGAAGAGCCAGGAGACTGCTTTCTGCCCCTGCCACTGGCCACCAGTGCTCTCCTTCCCAAGGTACTCTCCTTATGCTGGAGGTGTTTCAGGTTCAGTACATGCTACTCATGGCTCCTGGGCAGAGCAAGGATTCACAAATTGGGGCTAATCTACCTTGGAAGAACAACTTGAGGCTAGATGGTCCCAGTGGCAAAAAATGTGAGCTACTGAGTCTGTGCATTGCAAGGTTAGTTCCGTAAGCAAAGTGTACGCCCTGGGTAATGCTCAGTCCTGCCGATGTGATCTGCTGTGCTAAGGGGCATAACTCTTTCCTGAGCTGCTTTTGGAGCATAAGGATGAGTTTATTTAAAGCTACGTACCGAATCGGATGCGTGGGCCCCGTCGGACTCAGCAGCAGCAGCAGCAGCAGCACTGCTTGCCTCCTGTCATGGACTGCTGATTTGTCGGCAGGGCCAACAAGCCAAACCGCGTCTGCTATCCCCTGCTGAAACTGATGAATCTCCACCTGGGGTAGGCACAGCCTCATCCTTCCTCCTTTGTTTACATTCTTTGTCTTGTCTGGTTTGTGCTCTGTGAGGCTTAGGGCAAGGCAGCTCTAGAAAATCGTTGCTTTCCCTCACGTACAGGCAGGCAGATTCAGCCTACAGCAGGGAGAGCTGGATAAGAAGTGTGCCTGTGAATGGGATTTTGTAAGATGTGCCAGCAGTGGGAGTGTGACCAGGACAGTGGTAGAAAGGGCAGAGCTGATGCCAGGTGCCAGGGTCTCTGTAGGTGCTTCAAGAAAATATACCATCCCATACTCCAGTTTTAATTCATACCCACATGAATTAGAGCATCAGATCATACTGTTAACTTAAAAGCACCCACACAGTGTGATTCAGATTTAAAGGATCTGTTCCCCTCTTTGAAGCTTCTGCTAATTCAGAGGAAATCTGCAAAACCCAGCAACACTTCGTCTGCCCAATATTGGTGCTTGTGAAAAAAAAGTCTCAAACTCTCCCTCTCTTCTCTTTTCTCCCTCACTCGCACTTTATGTTCTATTTCAAGGTCCTGCTTGAGGCTGTAATTCCTGCAGAGCTCTTGGATTCAACTGGTTGACACACAGCCCTCTCGTTCCCTGTCACCACGCCGGGCTGCGCTGGTTATCAGGTGTGCCTGTAGGCAGCCTGCCCAGGGACAGTCACATTCTTCTGCTGGGGAGACTCCACACCAGTTCTGCTCCTGTGGAGCTGTGCCTTACTTCAGGAACCTGATGCTGGGAAAAGAGGAGAAATTAAGACAAGAAATGAGGCCGTGCTTCATTAAGCAGCACACACACATTTGGCTCAGCAGTGCTTCATCACCCTGGTCCTGGCTCTGCTGAGGCTGACACTATTCTGACAAGTGGCATTCATGAGTTTGTGTTTTCCTCGTGGTTTAGGAGCACTCTAAATCACTGCAGTCTTCCCTTGAGACAGGTGGGGCTTTGAATTAATCCCTTCCTCACTCTGGCCTACTTTATTTCTGATTAATGCTGCGTGGCACAGGAGCTGAGGCTGGGGTGAAACCTCCGCTCTGGCCAGGCAAATCTGTGAATGACAAAGATGAAAGCTCATGAGCTCGCTCTCCTGGGAGTGTTTTGTGGAGTTTTGTTTGTCAGGGGGATTTTTCATTTGCTTAATTATTTGTTTGTAGCTCTGTAGCATTGAGTGGGAGGGAGGTGTCAGCACCTCAGCACAGTCAGTGTCCCCTTTCCCTCTTCATAGAATCATAGAATTAACCAGGTTGGAAGAGACCTCTAAGCTCATCCAGTCCAACCTAGCACCCAGCCCTATCCAATCAACTAGACCATAGAACAGAACAGAACAGAACAGAATAGAATAGAATAGAATAGAATAGAATAGAATAGAATCAACCAGGTTGGAAGAGACCTCCAAGCTCATCCAGTCCAACCTAGCACCCAGCCCTAGACAATCAACCAGACCATGGCACTAAGTGCCTCATCCAGGCTTTGCTTGAACACCTCCAAGCACGGCAACTCCACCACCTCCCTGGGCAGCCCATTCCAATGCCAATCACTCTTTCTGGGAAGAGCTTTCTCCTATCATCCAGCCTAGACCTCCCCTGGCACATCTTGAGACTGTGTCCCCTTGTTCTGTTGCTGGTTGCCTGGGAGAAGAGGGCAACCCCCACCTGGCTGCAGCCTCCCTTCAGGTAGTTGTAGACAGCAATGAGGTCTGCCCTGAGCCTCCTCTTCTCCAGGCTGAACACCCCCAGCTCCCTCAGCCTCTCCTCATAGGGCTGTGCTCCAGACCTCTCACCAGCTTCCTTGCTAAACCTCTCACTCTCACTTGGCAGCCTGACTCAGCACCGATCCCCTGGTGCTTATCGTTCACGCTTGGAACCAGGTCACAATGGCAATTTCCATCCCATCCCTTCTGGCAAATATTTACCCCTCCTTTCCTAACTTGTGTTTGTCTTTCTCTCTCTTGCACATTCCTCTTTTTGCCCTCCCTCCCTTTTTTTGTTTCCCGTAGCGGTGGGTGTGCAAATTAAGCTGGAGTTGCTCCAACGCAAGTTTTGGATGGCCATGCAACAGGTAGGAGCATCAGCAACCCTGCAGAGAGAGCACTCCATGCTCTTCACCAGCGAGGCCGATGCTGTGTTACATCACAGCCTGTGGTATTTTGGTGAGGGCTTGTATGCACCTCCTGTGAAGAGGTTTGTGGAGTGGATTAGTTTGAAGTCGCACATCTCTGTAATCCTTCGGCAGCGCTGACGCCGTGCGAGTCGTGAGGCTGTTCCGCAAAGCCGGCGTTGACGCTGTCATCGTCCTGGCCTGGCATTAGCTCTGCTGCATATGACACATTTGATTGTGGGGATATGCTTGTGCTCGTTCAGCCTCTCGCTAACCTCCTGGATATAGCTGCAACTTTGAGCACAGGAAGCAAAAAAAAAAATAGATTAAAATCTGCTGCCTTCTCTTATCGTCCTGATAATGGTAACAAAATGCTACCAGCTTGCCAAAATAGCAGTTATTTGCTCCAGGGATAAGCTTTCAGTCTCGTCCTAATTTTGGAGACTCTTGCTGGACTGAAAGGAGTGGGATAATTAAAACAGCTACCCCAATCTGAGAGACAGGAAAAGTGAAAGACGTTTCCCATACCAGCCAGGGGCTTTCCCCCTAGGCTGTGCTTTCTGGGAGGTACACTGGAAGGGTGAGACTGATGGGACTGAAGCAGCACACAGCAGAAGCAGCTCTCTGCTGTCAGGAGAAGGAACTGTCATCAGACGGGGGTGCCAGAGAAGATAGAAGGACAGGAGGCTGCGCACTGGGAGTGAACACACGTGGGGAACGGAAGAGCTCAGAGCTGGCCATGGTGACAGGCAGGTGTGAGATCACATAAACCTAAGCCCAGCTGAAAAGTCCTCTGCAAAGCAGGTGAGCATGTCCTGAAACATCAGCAGAGGGTTTCATTCTCCAAAGTCTCCTGAGGACCATTAGCCAGGCAGGTCTCACACCAGCAAGCCCGCATGGGCATTCGGTGAGCAGGGCAGGTTTATTACAGAAGCTGGAAGGAGTCCTGTGCCAGATGCCCACACGCTGGTGCGGGTATGAGCAGAGCTGGTGTCTGGCTTCCCAGGACATGGCTGCCCTTTGACAGGGGACTGACTAACAGGTTTTGTTTCCATTCTCTCTGCCGCTTCGCCACATGCTGTGCCGCTCCGGGTGTCCACACTGCGCCTCCATCTCCCAGCCCAACGACAGTGATGTAAGTAGACAAAAGCTGGGGCTGGGCAGGCATCCTGGCATGCCTCACTGCAGCTCTGCTTCACAACTGTATTGCTCCTGTGCCAGCGTATTATAGGCACTGTCCCTTGTCTGTAGTCACTGGAGATGGTCCAAGCCCGTCACAGGCTGTGTTTGTCTGTGCAGTAATTAAGTGTCTTTGGCAAAGCTTTAAGTGCCCTGGGTCTCAGCCTTTCAGAGACCTGACCAGCAGTAGGAGGATTCTGTGAGGTATACTGGGCCCTGAAGAAGAAGATGTGTGCAGAATGCAGTAAATGTGGTCTCAGAGCAACCAGGAAACTCAGGTTGAGCTCTGTCCCCTCCTCAGGAGCTCCCAGCAAGTTGCTCATGCTCGCAGACTGTGCTACGCACCACAGTCCTGCTGCCATATGGCCAGCTCAGCACCGAGCTGCTGGAGCTTCTCCAGGTCTGGAAAAGCAGTGGCAGCAAGACTCAGTCCTCACATTGCTGAGGAAGATGCTGTGAGACACAAGCCCTTCCTGTGGGAAACCATTCTGCTTCACCTGGGTTTCTGTGATGATTTGTAAGCTCTGAGCTCTGTATTTGTTATCCCTCAAGGCCATAATAGTGGCTCATTGTGGCCATATTTCTCTGCTGATCAAAGGAAGGAACTCAGCAGGGATGTCTCTGCCTGCTTCCAGGGAGACAAAACAACCTGATGCTGTTTTGTGATGAGGTGGAGGTGAGACAATGCTTGTGACTGTGGATAAAGGGATGTTTCTAAACCATCATCCCTACAGCCTGAAAAAGCCCTTTGGAGCAAGAGCAGGAGCTTGTGATACTACAAAACCATGGGGCTTGAAACAACCTCAGGCATCTCTGAGCCTTCTCTAAAGCTGAGCAGAGCCTGAAACTGTTGGTTTTGTTCTGCAAAATTCAAGAGGAGAAACAAATTCTAACCAAAAGCAATGATTGGCTTGTGTTAGAGACTGCAAATTCTCCTCTCATCACCAGGAATCATGCACAAGAGAAACAAATTCTAACCAAAAGCAACGATTGGCTTGTGTTAGAGACTGCAAATTCTCCTCTCATCACCAGGAATCATGCACAAGAGAAACAAATTCTAACCAAAAGCAACGATTGGCTTGTGTTAGAGACTGCAAATTCTCCTCTCATCACCAAGAATCATCCACAAGAGAAACAAATTCTAACCAAAAGCAATGATTGGCTTGTGTTAGAGACTGCAAATTCTCCTCTCATCACCAGGAATCATCCAGAAAGGAGTGGGGGTGGGGTCTACGTATAAGGGTTTTGTGGAGATAAAAGGCAGCTGGCTGAGAGCAGCAACACGTCAGTGTCCTTCCCTGACCTGAGAAAACCTCTGGCAGGAAGGGGACCCCGAGTACAGAAATGGCAACACCGTGTCAGCTTTCCTTCCTCTGCTGCCAGAGCAAACTGCGTGGTAAAGTAACACAAAGAGGCACTCAGGCAGCCACGGCAGACTCGGAACAATTACGAAATCAATAAGCACCTGAAGGGCTTTTTTTTCCACTCTCCACTTAATTCCATGTGTGCCCACCCAGTTCAGTGTTGTGAAACACATGTCAAGTCCAGAACCCAGACCTCCTAAATGAAACAAATGGACGGTGCCTTGGGCTACCCGAGCACCGTTCACATCGTATTTTATCTTCAGCTGTCTGCAGAGTAAAGACTCCAACAGCAACCACAGCAAAAATATCTCTGCTTGAGAAGAATCCTGCTAAAATACCAGGCCATGTGTTTAGTCCAGAGACTAGCAGATGCTGCAATGCCTTTTGCTTTCTCACCCCCACACAGTAAACTTTTGCTTTTGCAGCCAGAGACCTTGATCATAGAATCATAGAATCAGTCAGGGTTGGAAGGGACCACAAGGATCAGCCAGTTCCAACCCCCCTGGCATGGGCAGGGACAGCCTACCCTAGATCCAGCTGGCCACAGCTTCATCCAGCCTGGCCTTAAACACCTCCAGGGATGGGGCCTCAACCACCTCCCTGGGCAACCCATACCAGGCTCTCACCACACTCATACTCAACAACTTCCTCCTCACGGCCAGTCTGAATCTCTCCACCTCCAGGTTTGCTCCATTCCCTGTAGTCCTTTCCCTCCCCGAGAGCCTAAAAAGTCCCTCCCCATCTTTTTTGTAGGCCCCCTTCAGATACTGGAAGGCCAGTGTGCTAGTTTGAAGCTAGCTAGAATGTTTTGGTGAGAAGAACTAGATTACAGGCTGTGGAAGGAAAACAAGGCTGATGTCTACCTCACTCATAGGCTCGCTGAGATGTATAAAAATAAGAACCCAAACATAGATAACTCCCTTCTGGGGAGCTCAAAGCTGCATTTTTATTTCTCTCTCTAGCCTCTCTGCCGTCTCTGATTAATCCACTTTGCTTCCTAACCCCCTGGCCGAACCTCCATTCTTCCTTGGGACTGGGGTAAGGTCGAGGGGGGGGGTGGGAGAAGGTGAAAGGGTGGTTGAGAGCCCCTCCTGGGGACTCAGGTTTCTGGGAGGGCTGTTGTGTTTCTGTATTACCTTTTACCTTGTCTATTTCTGTATATAACTGTATGTACTGTAACTAGCTGCTTGGATATTTACTAAGCTGTAAATAATAAGCTTTGTTCAATATCCAGAGCCATCTCGGTCTAGTCTGGGTGATTTCCAAAGTGTGGAGGAGCAGGGAACACCCAAACCATCACATCCACAATAAGACCACCTGGGAGCTTCTTCTGCAGACTGAACAGCCCTGACTCTTTCAGTCTGTCCTCACAGCAGAGCTGCTCCAGCCCTCTGAGCATCCTCGTGGCCCTTATCTGGACTCACTCCATGCCTCTTTGGTTAGTGTGATGGTTTGTGTGTTACCTGCACCTCCCCCCCCCCAGTGAGTTACCCAGACTAAACTCAGCCAAGCTGGAAATCAGAATGAAGCTTCATATTTACAGCTTAGCACAAGATACAGGCAGATATTTACAATATATCTACAGCTATAGTCTGAAATATACAAGTTTAAAAAGTAATACATGAACACAACAGCCCTCCCAGAAACCAGAGTCCCCAGGAGGGGCTTCCAACCACCCTTCCACCTCCCTTCCACCCCTCTACGTTATCCCAGACATTGCCTTACATTCAAGGTGAGTTTGGAGGATCGGCCAGGGGGCTTAGGAAGCAGACAGATTAGTTACACAGACAGCAGGTTAGAGAGAGAAGTACATGCAGTCAGAGGCAGAGAGCAACTCTGTTATCTGTGTTTGTGTTCTTGTTTTTATCCATCTCAGCAAGCCTGTGAGTGCAGCAGCCATCACCCTTGTTTCCTTTTCGCAGCCTAGCATCTAATTCCTCTCACTAAAATATCCCAGCTAGGCTCAGACTAGCACAGTTAGCAAGTCTCTGCTCAAAGTGCACAGGCACTGCTGGAGGCGTTGTTAGGGAGGCAGGTGCAGAGCCAGAGCCCTGAGCAAAGGGGGCCTTGCTCAGAGAGGTGGGGAGCACGCAGAGCTGCTGAGGAGGGCAGTACCTGTGCATGCTGTAGAGCTCATCTGGGTGAAGACACCAGCTAAACTGAAGAGCTTTATGGGCTGCTGGTATGGAGGCTTTTAACTCAGCAGCAAGGTGAGATCATGCTGTGGCTGACTCTGCTTTTCCTTTCCAGTGCAGTGCCTTTGATGGTGCCTGTCCACTAAGCTGTCAGGATGATGTAAGTTGCCCCGATCTCTTCCCTGCTTGTGTGGTGGCTGTGATTGACTACCTGTTCTGTGCAAATCCCTGTCTCCCTCAAAAACAAAACCAAAAAACAACCAACCAGCCAAAACAACAACAACAAATTATTACTTGTTGCCTCTTCACAAGAGGTCAAACAGCTTGGAGCAAGACTTTGTGCTGCTGGGATGAATCTGCAGTTTAGGTCTTCCCCTCAGCTCAGCTGGACCTGGGCCAGAGGCATGGGGATTGCATCCAGTAACTCTGAGAGTCCATCTTGTCTAAAGCTGTTTCACTGGCACCCCAGATCTTCCAAAGAGAGCAGCTGTCAACATGACATGCATGCTGGACACCCCTCTTTGCATTTACATTGCTAATTCAACCTTGGTCTTAGGCATAACTGAGGCAGCAGCTCCTCTGCCCTGGAGAGTTGGGATCACCAAAGCATCTTCATTCTGTGTTCCTGTAGGATTTTCTCTGCATCCTGTTTTTACCCTGGGAGACCTAAAAGTTTCCACCTAAACTCTGTCCCTCCCTTTCCTGCTTTGCAGAATGAAAACAAGTCCAGCACTGATGCTTAGTGGTGAAGTTCTTTCCTGACTGATTATAAAGCTCTGCAATCTGAAGGCAGGAATCCAAATCTCCTGTCACTTCCAGCCGGATGCATTGTCCTCTTCAGTGTGCTCCAGAGCCTGCCAGGCCTGCACACAGCCCCTGTGGTCTGTCATAAACAGCTCACAGACTGAATACCTCCAAATGAAGGCAGAGAGGGAAACATCAGCCACCTGAAGCCCCTGGTAGCTGAGCTGTGGGGCTAGGCATGGCAGTTACGATCCAAACCTGTGCCACTCCGTCCTGCAGGCAGTACCAGAGCTGTCTTTAATGTTGCTTCTCTGTCACCTCTGCAGATTCTGAATTGCTTCCTCATTGATAACAACGGCTTCATATTTGTCTCCAAAAGACCTGCAGAGGTAAGAGAGCAGAAGAGAAGGAGGGAAGATGGTTAAAACAAGTGAATTTCAATTGTGTACTAAGGGCAGCCGTGGTGGAATCAAATTCAGTAGTTAGGGGAGGAGGAAGTTTTCCAGCAGAGTGACAGCACATCACAGGTGAGGAAGGAGTTTGCAGTGAGAGAGACAGAACTAGTCAAAATATCTTTTTATCAGAAGGGATGAAATGAGATTGCTTTCCCTCAGCAGCAGTTACTGAAAGATGATCTGAGACAGGCCCAGAAGGCAGACATGACCTGGGGAAGGGAAGGGAGGGGAGGGGAAGGGAGGAGAGGGGAGGGGAAGGGAAGGGAAGGGAAGGGAAGGGAAGGGAAGACTGCTTTTGAGTGTTTCTGAAGTCAAAGCAGACATTCTTCAGGAAAGGGAACAGGGAAGAAAGGAGATTACTTTATAGACAGAAAAGCATCACCTGTGTGAGTCCTGTGGTTTCCCATCCACTCAGCATATTCAGAATAGGCTGCAAGAGAAAAAAAGTGAGACAATGAATTCTGCAGGCACTATAAGGGAAGTTTAGAGAGGCCTAAGTGAGAAGTGTTGACATTCACCAAGCAAAATGAATCACAAACACGGTGGCAGCAGGGAGGTGGTGCAAACAGATATAAAGGGGAACACAGCAAAGGGAATAGCCAAACTCTCCTCTGTTAGGAAAGTGACCTGCCTGGCATATTGAATATTCCAGAGAAAGTGCTCCTGGCATGCAAAAACAAACAAAAGCCAAAGAAAGCTTCAAAACCAAGAGAGGAAACCAATGCAAACTTGTATTGGCTGCCTTCTCTGGGAGGCTGGCTCCTACTGCGTGCTCAGCCTGAGCTGGCAGTCTTAGGAATCATTGATTTTCTTCTGACCCCCATGATACTTCCAGAGGTGCTTTAGTGAGTCCTGTGCTGCACAGAATCACAGAGACATTCTGGCTGGAGAAGCCCCTCGGGATCACCAAGTCCAAGCCAGAACCCTACTTTACAAGGTGCACCCTAAACCATATCCCCAACCACCACATCTGAATGACCTTTAAACACACCCAGGTTGGTGACTCCACCACTCCACCACCTCCCAGGGCAGCACATTCCAATGCCTGACCACTCTTTCCAGGAAAAAATTCTTACTAATGTCCAGTCTAAACCTACCCAGTTGCAGCTTGAGGCCATTCCCTCTTGTTCTGTCATTATTTACCTGTGAGAAGAGACCAGCACCAACCTCTCCACAACCTCCTTTCATGTACCTGTAGACAGTGATGAGGTCTCCCCTCAGCCTCTCCTATTTCACACTAACCACCCCCAGCTCCCTCAGTTGCTCCTCATAAGATTTATTCTCCAGGCCCTTCTCCAGCTTTCTTGCCCTCCTCTGCACTGGCTCCAGCACCTCCACATCCTTCTTGTAATGAAGTGCCCGAAACTGAACACAGTACTTGAGCTGTGGCCTCACCAGAGCAGAGTCCAAGGGAACAATCACCTCCCTGCTCCTGCTGGACACAGCATTTCTCCTCCCAGCCAGGATGCCTTTGGCTCCCTTGGCCACCTGGGCACACTGCTGGCTGATATTCAGCACCTGTCTATTACAACCCCCAGGTCCCTTTCTGCCAGCAGCTTTCCAGCCACACTGCCCCAAGCTTGTAGCATTGCTTGGGGTAGTTGTGGCCCAAGCACAGGACCTGGCATTTAGCCTTATTGAAGCTTATCCCACTGATGCTGGCCGTGGATCCAATCTATCCAAGCCCCTCTGTAGAGCCTCGCTACCCTCCTGCAGATCAACACTGCCACCCAACTTGGTGTCATCTGCAAGCTTACTGCTGACACACTCTTGAGTCTTCATCAAGGTCATCAATATAGATGTTAAACAGAAGTGGTCCCAGCACTGAGCCCTGGGAGACATCACTTGTGCCCAGCTGCCAGCTAGATTTAGCTCCACTGATCACCACCCTTTGGGCCTTTTCATCCAGCAGTGCTTTAACCAGCAGAGCTGTGCCCATCCAAGCCACGAGCAGTCAGTTTGCCCACAAGAATTCTGTGGGGAACAGTGTCAGAGGCTTTTTGGAAGTCTAAGTAGACAACACCCACAGCCTTTCCCTCATCCATTATCTGGGTTACCTTGTCATAGAACGAGATCAGGTTGGTCAGGCAGGACCTGCCCTTCATAAACCCATGCTGACTTGGCCTGATCCCGTGGTTGTTGTCTATATGACATATGATGGCATTTGAGATGCCCTGCTCCACAACCTTCCCTGTTTCTGAGGTCAGACTGACAGCTCTACAGTTTCCTGCAGCTTCCTTTCTTCCTCTCTTGTAGGTAGGTATCACATTTGCTACCCTCCAGTCCATTGGCACCTCCCCAGTTACGCAGGGCTGGAGGTAAATCATGGAGAGGACCATGGCCAGCACATCTTTGAGCTACCACATCCACCCTTGGTCCTCAGTTCTGTCTCTTTATTTTTCCCACATCTTATGGGAAATTATTTTGTTCCAAAAGCTCTTCTCTGAAAGCTCTGACTGGCAGGAACATGGCATTATAGTGGATTTGGGGAAATTAGAAACGTTATCCACATGCCTCCAAGATCAAGTATTTTGGCAGGCACCAGAGCTGTCATCTCTCCAGCTGTTACCTCCCCTGACCTCAGAGACTTTGTCACTACTTCTGATTTCTCTGTTCCAGTTACTGTTTTTATTTCCTGGTGGCACCATGGGTGTCCACACTGTTAAACCCTACAGGGAATTCAGGATAGCAGCAGCATTAAATCAATACCCAGGTGAAAGGCCTGGAACACAAACCCTATGAAGAGAGGCTAAGAGAGCTGGGGTTGTTTAGACTGGAGAAGAGAAGGCTCAGAGGGGACCTCATTGCCATGTACAACTACCTGAAGAGAGACTGCAGCCAGGTGGGGTTGGTCTCTTCTCCCAGGCAACCAGCAACAGAACAAGGGGACACAGTCTCAAGTTGTGCCAGGGGAGGTCTAGGCTGGATGTTAGGAGGAAGATGTAGAGAGAGTGATTGGCATTGGAATGGGCTGCCCAGGGAGGTGGTGGAGTCGCCATGCTTGGAGGTGTTCAAGCAAAGCCTGGATGGGGCACTTGGTGCCATGGTCTGGTTGACTGGACAGGGCTGGGTGCTAGGTTGGACTGGATGATCTTGGAGGTCTCTTCCAACCTGCTTGATTGTATGATTCTATGAATTGTCTATGTCAGTGTTTCAGCCTCTCAGCAGGCAGAATGGCTGCCCACACACTGCCTGTGCCACTCCACCAGGTGGGATGGGAGTGATTTTAGTGGATGCCAAAAGAGTGAGGGTGCATTTCAAAGCCATCTGCACCTCAGAGCCATGCAGGCTGTGATGGCTGCAGCACGAGCAGGACCGCACATACAGCCCCACTTCCCAAGGAAGGCAGCCGAGGAGCTTCCACATCCCAGACACCTGCTTCCTGGGGTAAAGGGCAAGCTAAAAGTGGAGAAGTGCCAAAGTGCTTGTGCTTGTACAGTCCCTGGGTGAGCAGCTGGTGTCAGAGACCCTTTCCAGGGACTCTGAGATGTTTTGTTCCACCTTGCTGCTCACTCCCTTACAGCGTGCTCAGCCTGCTGGCTTCCTGGGGCTGCCTGCTGCTCACACCTCCTTCCCTGGCTGACCACACAGGCAATCAGTGTGACTTTACACAGGAGCAAGGTAAAGCCAGCCTGTCTCAGGCTCTGCTCTCCTCTGGCCTTGGAATGGGGGGTCAGGATGGAGCATCAGCTCTGATCATCTCTGTCTGAACGCAGAGGGAGCTTGCCAGCAACAAGGAGCCACCACAGAAGAAAGAGTGACTTAGGATTTTAATGAGTGAAGAGATGTGAGCTCCCTCCAGGATTACTTGAAGAAGGAGTAACCTCTTAATTCAGGCTAATCTCCCCTTCCAGACTCATTATGGAGGGAACAGAGTTAATAGTCAGAGCCAGGAGAAGGGAGTGAGGGAGGAGAGAGGACTCTGGTCTAGGACAGGGGAGAACAGGAATGTAAGTGGTAGGTTCAGGCTGTGCTCCATCTGGGCTGCTCCACAGTATGTTTCTGCTGATGTTTGCAGCCGTGGCCCCAGGACTGCTCATGAACTTCTAGCTGCCTTTCCTTGCCAGAAGATCACAGGTCTTGGGCTCCTTCTGCCTGCTGCATCCAGATGTCCCCTCAATCACTAAACCTCTTTTTCTAGGACTGCTGCCTTCTCCCTGAGGCATCTTGCAGGCTACATCTGCAAGCTGTGCCCAGGTGGGGCTGCAGGGACAGGGTGCAGGCTGACAGTGTCTCTATACTAAGGCAAGGATCATAGAATGGATTAGGTTGGAAAGGACCTCAAGGATCATCCAGTTCCAACCCCCTGCCATAGGCAGGGACACTTCCCACTAGAACAGGTTGCTCAAGGCCTCATCCAGCCTGGCCTTGAACACCTCCAGGGAGGTCGTGGAGCACAGAATCACAGAATGTGATCTTTGATCACTGTGATCACTGGGCACCCTGTGCCAGTGTCTCACCACCCTCACTGCAAAGAACCCTTTCCTAACATCCAGTTTGAATCTCCCCTCTGCCAGTTTAAACCCATTACCCTTTGTCCTGTCATTACAAGACCTTGTCAATAGTCCCTCCCCAGCCTTCCTGTAGATCCCCTTCAGATACTGGAAGACCACTATAAGGTCTCCTCCAAGCCTTCTCCTCTCCAGGCTGAAGAGCCCCAACTCTTGTAGGCTGTCCTCATAGCAGAGCTGCTGCAGCCCTCTGAGTATTTTGGTGCCCCTCCTCTGGACTCTCTCCAAGGGCTGTGGTCTCATGGCAGTTACAGAGCCATGATGGGGCAGCTGGCATGGCTGGAACAATGGACAACTGTGGACTTTCCAGGAAGGGCAAACTGACAAGATGAGGTGGTGGAGTTGTGCTCTATGTGATTAAGCAATTCATCGACCTGCCCAGAGCGAGGAGGTAGGAGAAACAGAGCAGCAGGCAGTCATTGGAGGAAGCATGTTGTAAGGAGAGCTGCTTTGCAAAGCTTTGTGTCACTACAGGGCCACTCTGGGTTCTGCCAAGTGATGCTTTCCTGTGCTGCTGCCTGCACAGCTGTATAAACCAGCACTGACCAGTAGCCAGTCAGTATCAAAGGCCAATTTGCTGATGCTTTCCTGAACACACTCCCCAGGCTTACTCCCAGTGACACTAACAGCTCCTTATACTTAAACCTATAGGAATTGCTTCCTACTTGGAGATATTTGGTCAGACATCAGCACCTCTGGCAAGGACAGGTTACAGTCCCGCAGTGGCCCTTGCCACACCAGCTACAGCTTGCACTGCATTAAATCCCCCTGCTTTGCCTCCTGCTGGGGCTGCAGAGTGGTATTAACTGGAAGCAGCTGGCCTCCTCACATCCCTAATCAGCTTGAAAGAGCGAGGGAGGTGAAAAAAAGTTTGTGCTTGCTCAGGCACATTTGACTATGTCTGAGATGATTACAGCCAAAGTGGGGTGTTGATGTTACACATCGATTTACACAGCAAAATGCCTTCCAAAGCCTCTTGGGAAGAGGCTCCTAATGATGTAACACTACTGTTAGATGCTTACCACATGATCTTAGGTAAATCTGCCTTAGGGTTTGGGGTTTTTTAGTGGAAATGCCCCACTCAAATAAATGAAGTCAGCTGTCATCTGCTAATACATGCTAGGGTGAAGCCTGTGGAACAGCTTACAGAGTGTAAAAGCTAAAGGGATGGGTTGTGTTGTGTTGTGTGGTTTGGGTTATTGCCTGCTCAGGGCTTGCACAGAAGTGAGCTGTAAAATGCATTTGCTACCCAAATAGATCTGAATGGTGCACTGAGGTGTGCTGGTTCAGCTCACCCAGGGCAGCAGAACAGTGTTCCAAAGTCACTGCAGCCGTGGGCTACTAGAGCAGCTCAAGGAGAATCATAGAATCAGTCAGGGTTGGAAGGGACCACAAGGATCATCTAGTTCCAAGCCCCCTGCCATGGCCAGGGACACCCTACCCTAGATCAGGCTGCCCACAGCCTCATCCAGGCATGGGGCCTCAACCACCTCCCTGGGCAACCCATTCCAGGCTCTCACCACTCTCATGCTGAACAACTTCCTCCTCACATCCAGTCCGAATCTCCCCATCTCCAGCTTTGCTCCACAAAGACACTCAGGAGTTCAGATGCAGAGGATGTGGATTAGCAAAGCTCCACAGGACAGCCCAGGGTCCTTGTCAATCGATGTGCCTAGACCTCTGCAGCCTGAGTTTGCCTTTCTCTGTCACAAGCTGCAGGGGCTTATGTGGGCTAAATCATTTCCAAGCACAGTAAGAGCGGCGCAGGGTGCCCAGCTGGCACCGGGGGAAGTCCTCCCTCAAGCTTTTTAGGCAGCCAAAGGACAAGGCTCAGTGCTACCTTCTTCCAAAGCAGTGATTTGCTGCCTTCTTCTAAAGCAGTGATTATATGGAGCAGGCCTCCAGACAGGCTGGATCATATGGAGCCGTGGAGCGCTGGGAAATGTTACTGCTGATACTTTGCTCTTTTCCCTTTTCTTCTTCTTGCAGACTGGAAAATTTTTTGGTGCAGTGGATGGCTCAGTAATGACCCAGCTGCTAAACATGGGCATGTTCAGGCGGTGAGTGGGGGATCTCCATGCTGTACCTCATTTTCTTCAGCTGGTAGGTGGGTCAGAGCATGTTGGTCCCCATCAGGAGCCCTCCAGCAGGAGAACTTGCACATGCTGATGAGTGTGACTTGCTTGGTTCCTGAGCTCCTTTAGCTGCCTGCCTCTTCTGCTGGCCTGCTCAGCCATCGTCACCATGCACCCTGTTTCTCCACACCTGCTGCTCTTCCACCTGCTGCAAAGCACTGAGAGACAGCAACTGTTCTATTCTATTCTATTCTATCTCTGTGTGGCCAGAAAGCAGCTGGTCTTCATGCCTTTTCCAGGGCAAGATGCTATGGGAAGCACTTCTTGGCATTTTGGCTGCTTCAGCTTCTCCTTCCACTCAAAAAGCCTTTCTGTGAGTGGCTGAGAGCCCCACACACAGAGAGAAATGTGGCATTGCAGCTGGCTGAGCACATTTCCCTGCCTTCTCCTAAGATACCTCTCTTGGCCTCACACTGTGACGGTTTGGGTGTTACCTGACAGTTTGGGTGTTACCTGCCCCACCACACTTAAGAAAATCACCCAGACTAGACTCACCCAAGCTGGAAATCAGAATAAAGCTTTATATTTACAGCTTAGCACAAGATAACAAGCAGATAGTTACAATATAGACAGCTACAGACAGAAATATACAGGTTAAAGGTAACACAGAAACACAACAGCCCTCCCAGAAACCAGAGTCCCCAGGAGGGGCTCCCAACCACCCTTCCACTTCCCTTCCACCCCTCTACCTTATCCCAGACATTACCTTATGTTCAAGGTGAGTTTGGAGAATTGGCCAGGGGGGTTAGGAAGCAGATGGATTAGTTACACAGACAACAAGATAGAGAGAGAAGGGAGGCAGCCAGAGACCCACAGCAACTGTGTTATCTGTGTTTGTGTTCTTGTTTTTATCCATCTCACAGCAAGCCTCTGAGTGCAGCAGCCATCACCATTGTTTCCTTTTCACAGCCTAGCATCTAATTCCTCTCACTAAAACATCCCAGCTAGGCTCAGACTAGCACACATGCCACTACTCAGCCCGTGCCAAAATAGAGTTTGGAGTTCCAGTGGCTTGAAAAAAGGAGCTGGGGAGACAAGTGATGGTTACAACTGTAATCCTCCTGCTTCACCTCCTGAAATCAGGGATGTATTTTCTCCTGTGCTGACCCAGTTACACTAATCCAGAGCCTGCATTTCCCACGTTGCAAGACCTGGGGCAGAGAACAAAGGCCGGCGTAAGCAGGCCACCACTTCCCTTCCTCTGCACAGGAAATTTTTAGGGAAAGCTGATGTGTGTGTCCCCTAGGCAGCTGCACTGCTTGCTTTTGACCTCTTGCTTCTTTTGCTTTGGTTGCAGGGTGACCATGTATGACTACCAAGCAATGTGCAAAGTCCCCTACCACCACCACAGCGGCGCCCGGCCCCTGCTCAGCGTACGTATCTCCCTGGGCTCGGCTGCAGAGGCTTGCTTCTAGGGCATCTCCAACACCTTGATGTAGCACATTCCCCAGAAGAGTCAGGCAAATGTTTTCTTTCAAGTGCCCAAACCCATGTAAGGCAGATTTCTGAGGCAGTGATAGCCACTGACTGTGGTTTCCAGTCCAGGTCTCTGTTGGTGCAGAGGAGCTCATGAAAATTCGAAGGAGCAAGGAGAGGATAGGAACTGTGCCAGGCTTCTCCTAAAAGCCACAGAAGCAGATAGCAGCTGAAAGGAACAGAAATGCTTTTAAAGGGCATGGGTTTACTCAGTTGCACTGTCAGGGAACAGAGCATCTGGGAGAAAGCTCTCAACCTTTCAGGGAAGTGTGAGTGGGCTTGGAGCAACTGAGAGGGAGCTTAAAGCTGCTGAGAAATGCCAGCAGCCCAGGGAACAAATGATCAGAGTGAAGAGTTTTGCCAGTACCCAAATGCAACCTCTCTTCAGGCTGATGTAAGGTAATTCTCTAACCCCACTCTACCTTCCTAACCTGGCCCTAAATGGGCAGAACTAAAGTATCACAGAATGATAGAATCAGTCAGGGTTGGAAGGGACCACAAGGATCAGCCAGTTCCAACCCCCCTGCTATGAGCGGGGACACCCTACCCTAGATCAAGCTGGCCACAGCCAAAGCCAGCCTGGCCTTAAACACCTCCAGAGATGGGACCTCAACCACCTCCCTGAGCAACCCATTCCAGGCTCTCACCACTCTCATGCTCAAGAACTCCATTCCCCCCAGTCCTGTCACTCCCCGAGAGCCTAAAAAGTCCCTCCCCAGCTTTTTTGTCAGCCCCCTTCAGATCCTGGAAGGCCACAAGAAGGTCACCTGGGAGCCTCCTCTTCTGCAGACTGCACAGCCCCNAGCACCCCCAAGTCCCTCTCCTTAGAGCTGCTCTCAAGCCACTCACTGCCCAGCCTTGATTTGTGCTTGGGATTGTCTTGACCCAGATTCAAGACCTTGTCTTGTTGAATCTCATGAGGTTGGCTTGTGCCTACCTCTCCAGCCTGTCCAGGTCCCTCTGGATGGATCCCTGCCCTCCAGCCTGTCTGCTGCACCACACAGCTTGGTGTTGCCAGTGAACTTGCTGAGGCTGCACTCAGTACCACGGCAATTAATCCACACTCAGTACCACTGCAATTAATCCACACTCAGGCCACTTCAAGCTGGTTGAAGCAAGCCTGAATAGGGATAGGTTTATTGCTGGCATGCCCAGGGTTTTGATGCTTCAGAACATGGTGTCCTGGAAGTACTTTCTACAGCATATTGCCTTTTTTTTTCCTCTCCCTAGTAAAAGAATCTTCAATGAAATATTACATTTTAATATGCTTGTTTTACAATGGCTACACTTAAAAGGGATAGAAAAAATATTGTGAATATTGTGATTGCAGCAAAAAATAGTCCCCTGATCAAATCCTCCAACTCTGGTTACTGAGGGTGCAAAAATATAAGCTGTCAAAGAAGAGGTGGATTGGGAAGAGGATGAGAAGCTGAGCATTCAGCCTCCATCTCTCCTTTTCTCCACCTAGCAAAACCTTATTTTTTTTTAAGGCTAGGCTGGATGTGGCTCTGGGCAACCTGATCTAGTGTGAGGTGGCCCTGCGAGGGGGTTGGAACTGGGTGGGTCGGCAGAGGCCAATGGGATGAGATTGAACAAGGCCAAGTGCAGGCTTCTACACATTGGCCACAACAACCTCAAGCAGCACTACAGGCTGGGGACAGTGGCTGAGAGCAGACAGACAGAGAGGGACCTGGGGGTGCTGGTAGAGAGTAGCTGAAGATGAGCCAGCAGTGTGCCCAGGTGGGCAGGAGAGCCAATGGCATCCTGGTCTGGATCAGGAACAGTGTGGCCAGCAGGACAAGGGAGGTTCTTCTGCCCCTGTACTCAGCACTGCTCAGGCCACACCTTGAGTGCTGTGTCCAGTTCTGGGCTCCTCAGTTCGAGAGAGATGCTGAAGTACTGGAAGGTGTCCAGAGGAGGGCGACAAAGCTGGTGAGGGGCCTGGAGCACAGCCCTGTGAGGAGAGGCTGAGGGAGCTGGGGGTGTGCAGCCTGCAGAAGAGGAGGCTCAGGGCTGACCTCATTGCTGTCTACAGTTACCTGAAGGGAGGTTGTAGCCAGGTGGGGTTGGTCTCTTCTCCCAGGCACCCAGGGGCAGAACAAGGGGACACAGTCTCAAGTTATGCTAGGGGAGGTCCAGGCTGGATGTTAGGAGGAAGTTGTTGGCAGAGAGAGTGATTGGCATTGGAATGGGCTGCCCAAGGAGGTGGTGGAGTCACTGTCCCTGGAGGTGTTCAAGAAAAGTGCCTGAATGGGGCACTTAGTGCCATGGTCTGGTTGACTGGATAGGGCTGGGTGCTAGGTTGGACTGGATGAGCTTGGAGGTCTCTTCCAACCTGCTTGATTCTGTGATTCTATCCTTGTGGTCCCTTGCAGCCCTGACAGTTCTGAGAAGTCTGTTTTTCAAGTACATACATAAAACTCAGGCAAATGTTCAACCACCTATACCTTTTACTATGCTGACTTACTCCAGCTGAGGATAAGTCAGCTAGCAGTGATGGAACATTATCTTGTGTCCTGTGGCTGCTGCATTTGTTTTGCTGCATCACACAGGCATGATGATGAGAGAGCTGAAAATCAGACATGGTTACCACAAAGAAAAGAAGCCATAGGATTCTCTGCAGATGAATTGTCCCTGGGACAATGCTGGATTTCCAATCTGTAGCTGAAAAGCAGGAGGCTGGTAGAAGTCAGGCCATCTTGAGGAAAAGCTGGATGAAAAGCACAGTGAAGCATAATCAATCAGTGGCAGACAATACTAAACCCTGGACAATGCTGTCACTTGCCCCAGAAACATTGCTTGCTCTCAGAACCTGAGTGCATCCTAAACTGCTGGTGTCCCATTTAGCTGTGTTTTGGTCCTGCTCCAGGCTCTCAAGGCCATCCATATTGGAGAGAAATCATCAAGCAATTACATCTTCAAAGTCCTTCATACATTTGTGATAAACTCCCTGACCCTGACAGGGAGGGGGTGAGAAGATATTATTAGTGGCAAGGCAGCTCTGCTGGCTTTTGATGTATTCCAAATGCTTTGCAGTGATGCCCAGACCTTGAATTTCCAACTTGTCTGCGAGAGCTCTGATCAGTGGGGGGGAACTGGTCTGAAATGCCAGGTCCTGCATGACAATTACAGACTCTCTGACCAGGTGCTTATGGTATTTCTCTTCTCTTCTTTTGTTCTCCAGCCAATTTATGCCTTTCTAGCAGCAGTGAAATGGCTGATAAGTGATTTTCTCATGTGAGTACCAGAAGATGGGGGTGTTTGGGAAAGCTGCAAGTGGAGGCCCCCGTGTAGGGCATTGCTCTCAGCCTTCTCCTGACATTCAGCTCAGTGACTTGCTCCTGGGACACAGAAAACTGTTACTATTCCCATTTTGAGAGGCAGAGGCCCGGAGTGGGTCTGGGATTTACCTGAAGTCACTCAGCACAAAGCGGCAGTCAGAAGTAGGACTTGAGTCTCCCGGGGCCCCAGGCAGATGCTTGCTGCTGAGTCCTTTCGCCTGTCTCCTTTGTGAAGGAGCAAACACACACCTTTGTGGGTGAAGGCTGAAGGAAGGCAGCTAGGGAAGGAAGGAAGGCTGAAGGAAGGAGGAAGGAGCTGGGGTTTCAGTGACAGCCAAGGGAGTAGAGAGCCTGAATCAAACTCTGGACTCAGATTCACTTGAAACTGGTAGGAGGAGTCAGAGTTCAAGCTCGTTAGTATGAAAACGTCACTACTGAGTTCTCTGTGTGTGCAAAAGGGATGGTGTGGAAAAGATCCATCTCTGAGGACTTGAGCATGTGGCATGCAGCTATCCTCAAGTAGTCAGAGTATAGGTTCCACGATGGCCATCCATAGCTGCTTCTCAGGTAGGTGCCCTCAGCCCCAGGGCCTGCTGTACTCATTCCTCCCTTCACTGGTGAGGCCCCTGCAGAGCATTCCTTCAGGAAAAAGCCTTTTCAGATATTCCATAGCATAGATCCCATGATACAGAGCTACAACCTATTACATGGAGAAAACCCAATTACAAATAAATATATCTCAGAGTTCCACTGCCAGCAAATTCATAGTAAACATTTCAGAACTGATACTCAGAGGGCATCAGGGCCAGCTCCCCAGCACCTGCAGGCTGCTTAAAAAGCATCCTCTGTTCTTGCTCTTTTGACAGCTTCCTTTTGGAGTTTAACATGAGTAGCTTCTGGCACTCAGACAACTTGGCAGATGGTGAGTACACCAGAGTCCAGCCGCCCCACAGTGCATGTTACAGCCACTGCATGGGGAAGCCTGGCCTCCTGTGAGGATCCTGTCATCTACCCCACCACCTCAGCCTCCACGGGCACTGCAGCATGGACACAGTGATGAGACACTTCCAGATGGGGACCGCTCCAGCGTCCCTTATTTCCACCCCCACTTCAGGCTGCCACAATACCAGAACCATGGGAGTGATGTGTGTGCACCTCACAGCGTGCTGCTTGCTTTCCTCAGGGTAATTGCCAGGGCAGGAGGAGGCTATTCTTTCTCAGGACCCCCATCCTACATGTGGTGGGATGAAAGAAGCCATCAGCTGCAAAGCCTTTTGGTTGGAAAGACTCCATTCCAGCCTTTCCTGAGGGTGGCCTACAGAGCAGGGCTGGAGCAACAGGCTCTTTGGAGCCTAGCAGAGCTCCCAGGCAGCTAGCCAGAAACCTGTGAGGTTCAGTAACACTGAGGATATTCTTCTGACCACTAAACCCTCACTGGAAGCCAGAAGATGATGGTACATGGCATTGTACAACAGCTGTGTGCAGTGAAGGGGGATGACTGGGCTTAAATCCAGTGACCTGCCCTGCAGCTGCAGTGCTGCCTGCTAAGCACACCCTGGGAGCCTCTGCAGTCCCATCCCTGCTCCTGCAGGCAGCAGGACATATTAATGGCCCTGAGGTGACCAAAAGGAAAAGGTGAGGGGTGCCCTGCACAGCTGTGTAGGTACCATTATTACATGCTCAACTGTTATTTAGCACTAATGATGCTCTCAGTGGAGACAGTGGAGCCACCCCTGCTAACTGCACAGCTGAGTCTTCTGTGCTGAAGTCTCCTGGTGTGACAGAGACTCTTTAGAAAGCAGCATTGCCTTCTAGTCAGGGAACCAGCCTGATGGCCTGAAAATGTTTAGGTCCCACTCATCCTCTCCAAAAAAGGATCTCCAGAGATTGCAGTGGGAGTTTCAGGTATCCTCTTATATGAGCCATGCTGCTGCTTAACACACTGGTGAGGAAGAGTCAGATGAGCAAGTGCAGTCCTTGTGGTGCAAGAGGGACTGCTCAGTCTGGAGAACAGACCAGCCTGAGGTTCCTGCAGGGAGTTGCTGTGGATGCAGTTTGAGATGTGAGGAAAAGGGAGGGGGTTCTTACTGCTGTCCTGCTCATCACCATTTCCTTTTGTGCTTTCCCCATCTCTCTTCTGCATCACCTCCATGGCTGCTGTGTGCAAATTCATCTCCTCATTGCACTGCCATCACATGAAACTGTCCCCTGGCTCCATCTCCACTGTGCATCTGTGTGTGCCATGCAACTTTCCCAGCCAAGGCTGTCTTCCATCACTGTAAGTAGCACCACTGAAGAGCTAGAAGAGGAGGACTGAGATAGAAATCCCAAACTTAGGAAAGGCTTTTTCCATTTTTCTGGACAATAGAGAACTTGAAGATGGATGTGATGGGGACAAGGCAGTGCCTGGTTCTGTTTCCCTGCCCTGCAAAGAAGCAGGCATTGCTCAGCTGGCTGAGCTGGTGCCTGAAGGTCTGCCACCGAGAAGCCAGTAACAGAAGGGACTCTTCTCAGTGGCTAATTCACCATACCATGGCATGTCTTTCACTTTGCTTCCTGGTGGCCCCCTTCTACCCAGCTGTTGAGCCAAAACCAAAGATCAGTCCAAGCTTTCTTGCAGGGAATATTATGTGGATCTCACAGACAGCAGTTAGTAAGAGCAAACTTAACTCTTCTTTTCCACACCCCTTGGCTTAACTCCTTCTGATGAATACCAGCCCAGTTCCAGGGTAATGCAGAACCCCTTTCAAGCAGTTCAACTGATAAGTACATGCTCTAGCTCATAGATCTCTCCAAGACAGAGTCCAGACTAGGGCTGTGTTTGTATCTCTGTGCCTCCATGTCTAGCCTGTGTATGCCTGTGTGCTCTCTGCCCAGCAAGATGTATGTGTGAGACAGAGATAGGGAAGCAGTCATGGAAGAGGAGGGGGAAAAGAGTGTCTAGTGTCTAAGGATGAAAAAATCTGACTGTCCATAATGGGAGGGAGGCAGTAGCAGGGTGGAAGAATACTGTTGGGGCTGGAAGAAATGGATTGCACATGTTGCTAGGAAGGGACTGTGGATTTTTGCTGGAGATGTTAACATTTTTTTGACTGCATGCCAAGGCTGGGGTAAGCCAGAAAAAAAAATGAAGAGAAGGAGACATTCTGTGATTCTGTGATGTTGTGAGAGAGAAATTAAGCACACTTTTACTCAGGCATGTAAGCAGAGGAGTTAATGGTCAGGGATCTCATGTTCACCCTTGCCTGACTCTGTACCTCTGGGTCTGCAGTGCTGAGCCTATTTCTGCTACCTGAGCTCTGTTGTTTTCTGGGGAGGTGAGAATTCCTGTTGGAGTATGGACATGATACATTCAGATTGCACTCATCATGCAAATCTGCCTTTCAGAGGTAGTGAGAAGGCACATTTGCATCCACAGATTTCAACAGTCTCATTCCTCTTTGTGTTCATAAAAGCTTCTGCTTTTATGGACATCACCAGGGGTTTGAAAGCTCTTAGTGCAGCCAAAGTCTGCAGCCTAGAAAGGACTACTTGTAGAATTCTGTAGCTCACAGGCTGCAGAACTCTTCTGAGTGCATGGCAGTGTACACAGAGGGCATTTCACAACAGAACTCATCGAAGGGTGTCTTGTGTATTTGTAACTGAGTGGCAGATTTTGTCTGTGTCCCACAGTAAATCCACTGACTTGGGTGCATGATTTATGCTGGTGGGAAAGAAGAGTTCACAATCATAAGCTCACATGATCACAGGATGTTAGGGGTTGGAAGGGACCCAAGGAGATCATCCAGTCCAACCCCCCTGCCAGAGCAGGACAATACTATCTAACAGATCACAGAGGAACACATCCAGACAGGCCTTGAAAGGATCCAGAGGAGGAGACCCCACAACCTCTCTGGGCAGCCTGTGCCAGTGCTCTGTGACCCTTACAGTAAAGAAGTTCCCCCTTGTGTTGAGGTGGAACCTCCTGTGCTGCAACTTACACCCATTGCTCCTTGTCCTATCCCAGGGAGCAGTGAGCAGAGCCTGTCCCCAGCTCAGATACTTATAAATATTTATCAAATCCCCTCTCAGTCTTCTCTTCTGCAGACTAAACAGCCCCAGGTCCCTCAGCCTCTCCTCATAAGCCATGCCCTTCAGTCCCCTAATTATCCTTCTAGCCCTCTGCTGGATCCTCTCCAGCAGATCCCTGTCCCTCTTAAACTGGGGAGCCCAAAACTGAACACAGTATTCAAGATGAGGTCTCAGCAGGGCAGAGTAGAAGGAGAGGAGAACCTCCCTTGATCTACTGGACACCCTCCTCCCAGTACACCCCAGGATGCCATTGGCCTTCTTGGCCACAAGGGCACATTGCTGTGCCATGGTTAACTTGTTAGCCACTGTGGCAATCTGGGCTGTATAGTTCCTAACAAGGCACAGCAGCTGCCTTTGCTACTCAGAAGGATTTGTTGCCAAACGTCTGACAAAGTCTTTCTTGAGGTGCAGATGGTAGCAATGACAGCCTGGAATTAACTCGCTCTTTGCTATAAAGTTTGCAATTTGTTATCAGCCTCTCTGGCTGTTTACTAATCCCTGCCCAGAAGCCTTTCAGAGCTCTGATAACGTTTTGCTGCCCAGAGTGTGCGTGCAGAGGCTCAGCCTAAGCATTCAGCTGCTGATGTACATGCTGCAAGCTTCTCTGAACCCCTCAGCAGCACTGCTTTGGCTGTGCTGCTTCCAAGCAAATTAAGTGGCAGTAGGGCTTAAGCATAATCTCTCTCATAGGTCTTGTCTCTGTGCAGAAGTTAGGAGATTTTTTTAAGCAGCTGCTTTTCATTTAGCCTGTGCCAAGAAACTAATTGAAGATGCTCTGTGCAGGGGACTTGTGCCCATTTAACAGAACTGAGGAATAAGTCTTGGTGCACGTGATGAAGGTAACCCAGAGCAAGGTGAATGGCACACCAAGGCTGAAATGCAGCTTTCCTGAGTGCCTTAGCCCACACTGCCAGAGGCAGAAGTGCCACCTGAAGGGACTAAGCATAGTGCACTTCCCACTGCTTACTTCCATGTGCACAGGCTGCTCCTGAGAACACTGCCATGTTCTCCATGGGTATAATTCAACCCATTCACAGGTTCACAGCATGTTAGGGGTTGGAAGGAACCCAAGGAGATCATCCAGTCCAACTGCCCTGCCAGAGCAGGACAATCCTGTCTAACACAGATCACAGAGGAACACATCCAGACAGGCCTTGAAAGGCTCCAGAAAAGGAGACCACATAACCTCTCTGGGGAGCCTGTTCCAGTGCTCTGTGACCCTTACAGTAAAGAAGTTCCCCCTTGTGTTGAAGTGGAACCTCCTGTGCTGCAACTTAAACCCATTGCTCCTTGTCCTATCCCAGGGAGCAGTGAGCAGAGCCTGTCCCCCCACTCCTGGTCAACCCTCAGATACTTATAAACATTTATCAAATCCCCTCTCAGTCTTCTCCAGACTAAACAGCCCCAGGTCTTCCAAGCAAGAACCAGCTGTGCTGCAGTGGCAGCCTTGTCACTCAGTGCCGTGAATCCAAGCTTAACACAGTGGGACTTAGGTGTGCCTAAGTGGCCAGGAGAGCCAATGGCATCCTGGCCTGGATCAGGAACACTGTGGCCAGGACAAAGGAAGGTATTCTGCCCCTCCACTCAGCACTGGTCAGGCCACACCTTGAGTGCTGTGTCCAGTTCTGGGCCCCTCAATTCAGGAGAGAAGTTGAAGTACTGTATCGTGTCCAGAGGAGGGTGACAAAGCTGGTGAGGGGCCTGGAGCACAGCCCTGTGAGGAGAGGCTGAGGGAGCTGGGGGTGTGCAGCCTACAGAAGAGGAGGCTCAGGGCAGACCTCATTGCTGTCTACAGCTACCTGAAGGGAGGTTGTAGCCAGGTGGGGTTGGTCTCTTCTTCCAGACAACCAGCAACAGAAGAAGGGGACACAGTCTCAAGTTGTGCCAGGGGAGGTCTAGGCTGGATGTTAGGAGGAAGTTGTTGTCAGAGAGTGATTGGCATTGGAATGGGCTGCTCAGGGAGGTGGTGGAGTTGCTGTGCCTGGAGGTGTTCAAGTAAAGACTAGATGAGGCACTTAGTGCCATGGTCTGGTTGACTGGAGAGGGCTGGGTGCTAGGTTGGACTGGATGATCTTGGAGGTCTCTTCCAACCTGCTTGATTCTATGATTCTATGATTCTATGATTCATAGCTGAGGGACCAAGGTGTGGTCTTGCCATAAGCACAACTTTGAGAAGGTCTGTCCCTGGCCTAGACTACAATATCCTGGACACCCACTTCATCATTTGGAGCTGTTTTTCCAGCCACTAGTATAGTGAATCACGGCAAAGGAAAGGGCTCCCACTCTGTTCTTCACCCTCCTTTAGCCCACCAGTGACTTCAGTGGCCAGAACACAGCTACCAGCTCTGGAGCACAGCTGAGCTGAGCTGAACTGGAAAGCAGTTGCAGCTTCTCCCTGTACAGCATCAGCAGGGATTTCTGTGTGTTGCATTAGAAAGGGCTCAGCCTTTGAACTAGACCTGTGATGAGGTCCTCAGCTGCTCATCCTGAACGTCTTCAGGACTCTGTTCTTGTGACAGCTGCTAGTTTCTGGTCTCCCTTAGCAAAAAGGGAAGAGACTTTTCCATGCTTCTGCAGTGTGAGTTTGCACAGAGGGACAGCAAACGGTGACAGTGCACATCTAGGCAGCTGCTGGCTGGTGGCAGGGTTGCTGCTGGTCCCTGAAACGATGAGGTCATTTGATTCAGGCTGAATACAGGACAAGGCATCATGCTGAAATCAAGCCTTGCGTGCTTTTGGATCGTTGCAACCATGGCACAGAAGTGTGAGTCCCACAGTCTGGGCAGGTTTAAGTTGGAGACTGCCTTGCAAGTGAGAGTGGAGAGGAAAAGCACCAAGTACATCTCCTGGGAACTGTGTGCTGCAGGGAGGAGCATATTCACCTGGGGAAGGCATTAGAGGGGAGACTGGGCTGCGGGTCCTGGTTCTTAATGGATGTCTTATGTTGCCGGATTGCCACCGTGGAGAGGGATGTGAGGGACAATCGTCCGGCTGTTGTCGCTCGCGTACAGCACAGCGCTTAGCGCAGGCTCTGCGGGGTGCAGCTTTCTGCTTTCGGCGTGCTCCTGCAGTGTCCGGGGAGAGGACAGCACAGTTCTCAGGGAGGGTTTTATTTTGATGCAAATCACCTATCAGAATCCCAGCTGCCCTCCCGGTGCTGCCTCACCAGGCGTTTGCTCGATGCAAACGCACGGTGCTGCATCTTCTATCGGTCTCCAGCGCTGCTGCGCCGAGGGGCAGGCTGCTCGCCCTCTGCAGCAGAAGGGCTCTTCCCTGCTCCCCCCATGCCGCAACTCGGAGGGCTGCAGAATGAGACTTTTGTGCTCAGACTGAAAACCGAGGGAGAAAACATTTCTTTTACTTATGGTTGACCTGCAAACTTCTCTGCTCTAGCGACAAAGCCCCAGGTGGCCATCGGCGACATTCCCCTGCGCCTCCCAAAGCGGAGAGCTGACCTTGCTACCTCCAACCGCTGAAAATAATTGCCCGAGGGCCCAAGGCAGTAGTTTCAGGCAAGGCAGAACCTGCTGAACTCCTGGAAAGGATGCCTTTGCTTCTCTAGGGAGGCTCAGCAAGGTGGATCAGCTCCTCCTCATCCCCAGATTAGTCCCACAGAACGTGGCTGATGAATGACGGCGCAGCTGCTCCCTGCCTCTGCAGTGCGCGGCTCGCTGCAGAAGCCAGCGCTGTACTTAGCTGGGTCTCTGCTGATCCTCAAGAGCTGCCTTCTGCTTCCCTGTGCTCTCAGGCCAGATCTGTTTGGTGGCAGTGTTTTCTTTTTAATGTGACCTGTATTCGACTCAAATTGCCTGCTGTGGGCTCAAGCTGAAACGTCAGGAAGGAGCCCCCAGCAGATGGAGACCCCCACGATGGACACGCAGTGTCCCTGCAGGGGCAGATCCCTCAGTATGGGCACTGGGGACCAGCCCAGTTACAACACATGGGCCCGGGCTGGGCTGGGCAGGAGGGACTGTTAAGAGTGTTGGTTGGGTAGGTGTCACCCCTCCTTTGAACATGGGTGCACCGGTGCCCAAATGCTGCTGCCCAACTGCCCAGGGGGCCACTGGAGTGCTGTGGCCTCTGTGACCCCCATAGTTGAGGCTTCAGCAGGGCAGGGCCCCGTCTTGTATGGGCGACAGGGGTGGGACTGCTGGGCACATTTCTCACATAGACTGGTTTTCCCACACCACCTAGTGGGAGTAGGGCTCACTGCCTACCTACTCCTGCAGCATCTCCTTCCCCTTCTACCTGCTCTTGGCCGCGGCTGTGGGGAGGGGATACACGTAGGGCTGTTTCTCCTGCCTACATCACCAGACTAAATGCTTCCATCTGCAGTGCAGACCGCTCCTGTACGACCCTCTGCCCTTCATTTCTCACCTTGTCTCCTCACCACCACAGCTCACAAGCACAAGAAGCACGACACCCTGCAGCCCTGCGACACCGAGTACCCTGTCTTCGTCTACGAGCCGGCCATTAAGGAGACCAACGGGCTGATCGAGTGTGGGGACTGCCAAAAGTAAGGACTGCAGCTTGCCTTGCCTTTGGGGGAGCTCCAGGTTGTGACAGCACACCAGCCTTGTGGCAGAGCCCACCCGTGACCACAGGTGCCTGAGAAGGTCCTGTGGAGAAGGGCCTGGGAGTGCTGGTGGACACCAGGTTCTGCATGCCCCAGCAATGTGCCCTGCTGGCCAAAAAGGCCAATGGGGTCCTGGGGTGCATTAAGAAGAGTGTGTCCAGCAGATGGAGAGAGGTTCTCCTCCCCCTCTACTCTGCCCTCGTGAGACCCCACCTGGAATACTGCATCTAGTTCTGGGCTCCCCAGTTCCAGAGGGACAGGGATCTGCTGGAGAGAGAGCATGGGAGGGCTACAAGGATGCTGAAGCACTGCCTGATGAGGAGAGGCTGAGAGCCCTGGGGCTGATTAGTCTGCAGAGGAGAAGGCTGAAAGGAGATCTGATCAATGTCTGTAAACAGCTGAGGGCTGAGGGTCAGGAAGCAAGGGACAGGGACAGCCTCTGCTCACCTGTGCCCTGGCACAGGACAAGGGGCAAGGGATGGAAACTACAGCACAGGAAGTTCCACCTCAATATGAGGAAGAACTTCTTGATTGGAAGGGTCCCAGAGCCCTGGCACAGGCTGCCCAGAGAAGTTGTGGAGTCTCCTTCTCTGGAGCCTTTCCAGCCCTGTCTGGATGTGTTCCTGTGCCACCTGTGCTAGATTCTGTGGTCCTGCTCTGGCAGGGAGGTTGGACCCAAACCCTTCCAACCCCTAACATCCTGTGAGCCTGTGAGAAGAGCTGACTGCTGCTGTGCCTATGGTGTAGCCACTGATGCACCTGCAAGTCTGGCCACAGAGCAGAGCTAAATGGCAACACTGGGCAAGGAGCAGGTGAAGTGACAAAGTTACTGCTTTGTGGTAAAAAAGAATCACAGAATGACAGAATTGTCGGGGCTGGAAGGGACCTCAAGGATCACTTAGGTCCAACTCCACAGCAGGAACACCTCACACTAGACCAAGTTGCTCAGAGCCACATCCAGCCTGGCCTTAAAACCTTCCAGGAATGAGGTTTCCACCACCTCCCTGTGAAACCTGTTCCAGTGTCTCACCACCTTCATCACAAAGAACTTCTTCTTAACATCTAAGCTAAATCTCCACCTCTCTAGCTTAGATCCATTCCCCTCCATTCCTGTCACTACCTGAAACCGCGAAAAGTCCCTCCTCAGTTCTCTGGTAGCCCCCTTCAGATATTGGAAGGCCACAATAAGGTCTCCTCAAAGCCTTCTCTTCTCCAAAATCAAAGGAGAGGAGCTCCAGTCCTCTGGTTATCCTCGTGGCCCTTCTCTGGACATGTTCCAGCACCTGTAAATCCTTCCTGTAAAATGAGCTCCAGAACTGGACACAGTGCTCCAAGTGATGATTTGGACTCAGTGATCTCAAAGGTCTTTTCCATCCTGCTTTGTTCTGTGATTCTGTGGCACCCACCTGTTCAATAAGCAGAGTGGCTGCAGAACAAACACTTCCAATACATATCTCTGTGTGCAGCTTTCCAGTCCACAGGTTTCAGAAAGGAACTTATTCTCCTTTTCCATATTTCTGGCAAAAGTTTTCTCCTTAGAAAATTTTCCTTTCCTTTCAATGCTGAGATACTGGAACATGTCCAGAGAAGGATAACAAAGCTGGTGAAGGGCCTAGAAACAAAGTCCTGTGAGGAGCAGATGAGGGAACTGGGGTTGTTTCAGGATGGAGAAAAGGAGACTAAGGAGAGAACTTGCCACTCTACACAACTACCTGAAAGGAGGTTGTAGGGAGGTGAGGGTCAGTCTGTTCTCCCAAGTGACAAGTGACAGGAGAGGGGGGGAATGGCAGCAGATTGCACCAGGAGAGATTTAAGTTGGATATTAGGAAATAAGAAGTCTCTTCAGAGAAAGAGTTGTAAAGAACTGGACCAGGCTGCCGAGCGAGGGGGTTGTGACCTGGCAGTGTAGAGTTAATGATTGGACTTGATCTTAAAGGTCTCTTCCACCCCAAAGGATTCTGTGATTCTGTGCCCAGATGAAGAGCGTCCAATGGTGACACAGGAGTGTGCCCAGCTGGGCACACACACACCTAGGCACACATACACTCATGCATACACACCTGGGCACACACACACCTGCCATGCACACCTGGGTGCACACACACCTGGGCACACCCCCAGGCGCACACACATCTGGGCACACACACACACGGGCACACACCTGGCCACACACACCCTGCCATTCCTGGTGCCCACCCAGGGGCACTGCAGCTGTGCAGCATGTGCTGGTGTGCAAATCCCCAGGCAGCAGCACACGCAGCCCGCTGAGCAAAGACACGTGGCTGAGCTGCCTGCACCACACACTGCACCATGCACCTGCACAGGGGCTCATGCACATAACTCTGCCTCACTCAAGGCACCTGCCTGCCCTCACCCAACACACGTGTCTGGCCTCACCTGAAACGTGCCTGCCCTCACCTGACACACATGCCTGCCCTCACCCAAAGTATGTGTCTGGCATCACCCTGCCCTGCTCATGCCAGCCCTCTGCCACTTGTAGACCCAGGCAGCAGCAACGCCACGAGAACTCGTGCACATCCTTGGGCAAGTGCTTACGTCTACAGACATCCAGACCAGCACCTGCCCGTGCTTGCCACCAGCCTGCTTGTCTGGAAGGCCAGAGAAGAGGCAGGCAAAATCGTGGCAGCGTGCTCAAGCTGCACATTTGCATGGCAGTCAGCAAGCCCGAGCAGTGGTTGGCAATGCCATGGCAGTGACTTAAGCTGTGACAGATGTGGGTGCTTCTGTAAGATGACTTGGAGCAGAACTCTGCTCTTGCAGACATCCACAAACATAGATGGAAAGGCGTTGGCAGACCTTCAGGTGGAACCAGGCCTTCTCAAGTGCCATCTTCTGTGACCTGCTGCCTGATGGGGGGAGAGCTTCTGATGGGTTTTGGTTGTCGTTTGGGATTTTTGGTTGGTTGGGTTTGTGGTTCAGTTTTGGCCTTTGTGCCTAGCATGGAAGTGTACACCTGAGCCAGTTTGTGGCTTCCTGAGGCCAAAAACCTGTGCTAATGCCACCTCCCTTGTGTGTGTAGATGCTCCCTGTGTCTCCCAGCTCCTTGCTGCTGCTGTCCTGTTTCTGATGGTCCCTGGTTTGTTTGGATGCCTTTGCTGTGGGCCAGGTGAGGCTGGGGCTGCTGCCGTGGCTGTGCAGTGGCAGGGATGGGCCTTCTCCCACCTGCTTTCTTCTTGCAGGATGTTTGTGGCACAGCAGATCGCCAGCAGTAACCTGCTGCTCCTCGTCACAGATGCTACCTGCGACTGCAGCATCTTCCCACCTGTCTTGCTGGATGTGAAAGAGGTCAAATATATCCTTCCACATGCAACAGGGATGCTTGGGTCCACAGACCCTTTAGCACCGTGTCTGCTGGAGTAGCAAATGTTCTCTATGGAACTTGACTTGTGGGACAGGTGGGGAAAGAGACATGGAGCAGGCAGGGCCGTAGCACAGTGGAAAGGAGGTAGTGGGTTTGCCTTTCAGCGCCGCCAGGCAGAAGGCAGACGACACTGGCCAGGCTGATCTGCTGTGCAAAGGTGAGGGGTGGAGAGGGTGGAGTGGGTGCAGCTGGGCTGGCTCCCTAACACTGCTCTCTGGTGCTACCTGCTGGGCTCTCATCCCTCACTTCTCGTAAGGGTGGTGACACGGTGCAGCTGTCACCGTGAAGCGAGCCCTCTCCTCTTTAGGTGACTTTCAGCTGCCTGCCATCCCTTGCCACCTGCTGGCCCTTGCCAGATGACCTGCCCTTCCCTACCCTCCCCACCTTGTCTCCCAGGCTGTGCAGTGGCACCTCGATGACCTGCATCAGGGCCCCGGGGTCTGCTGGGTTTATCTCCCTGTTCTCTGCCCGCTGCTGCCAGCATCCTTAACAGCCTGGCACATAACGCGTCGGTGAAGTGCGAGCGGATGCGGTCGCAGAAGCTGCGGCGGCGGCCGGACACGTGTCACGCCTTTCACCCCGAGGTACCGCGGGGCAGCGCCGGGAGGGAGGGCACACGGCCGGGGCACACCGTGGGCACGGGGCTCACCGTGGGCACGCCCGGCCCCGTACGCACGGCGGCTCTTGTACCGGTGCGCTGCGCACAGCACATGCTCGTCCTGCTGGCCGGATCCAGACACAGCCCTGAGCCCCCCCCAGGGGCTCGCTACAGAAGGACAGTCATGCTGTGCCACCTGGGAAGGGCTGCAGCTCAGGCATGGCAGGGCTGCTGGATTTCTCGGGGGGGGGGGTTGCCTGCTGGAAGAGCCTCAGCTCCTGGAAACAGCCCTTGGTGCAGCCAGGCAGCCCTCCTGCCTGCCGAGCTGCAGAGTCCGGTCCAAGCACCAAGCCACAGTGACGTGCTCACGGACAGAGGCCTCTGGAAGCAGCTGCAGGAAGGGAGAGCAGGCAGAAGCTGATCCTGCTGCAGCTCCAAGGCTGAGGAATCGGTTTCAGGGTATGGGGCAGAGCATGGCAAAGCCAAAGAGGCAAGTGGCTTCTTAACATGCCGGTGCCCACCGTGGGCATCAAACCAGTCCCTTCCTTTGTCCTGGTGATCTTTCCTTTTGGCTACAGGCATTACTCCCTCTTCCAGAGGCAAGGGGCAGGCTCCTTCCCTTTGCCAGCCTGGTGGTAAGCAAGGTGACCATTTCTCTTCCCTCTCCCAGGAGAACGCCCAGGACTGCGGTGGTGCTGCCGAAATCTCCGTCTCGCCAGCGCTGCTCCTCCTGCCTCTGGCCCTGCTCCTGCAGTGTCACTGTCTGCAACGCTGCTGCTGCTGCTGCTGCCTGCAACATGCTTTGTGCAGCAGAGACCCAGGAGAGCAGAGCTGCCAGCGGGCAGAGAAGCAGGAAGGGAGGAGATGCGGACACAGGACATTCTGGGACACCCACTGCAGCTCCTAGTGGCAAGTCAAGATGTTAACAACGTCACATGGTACCTCCTGCATCCTTCACCCAGGGTCCAGTGGAAGCTCTTTGAAAAGTCTGGGCAAGGACTGGCAGCATCAGCTCTCAGCACACCACCTACTGAGCTGCTGCTCCCAGCCATCAGCTCTCAGCTGATGACCTCACACACGAGGTCATTGGCACAGCTGGCATTTCACCATCTTCATGCCTCACAAGGAACCACTTTGGGGTAGCTGGCCCAAGAGGCAAAGGGCTCCATGAGGCAAATCTGGCTTTAGGAGAATCATAGAATCATAGAATCAGTCAGAGTTGGAAGGGACCACAAGGATCATCTAGTTCCAACCTCCCTGCCATGGGCAGGGACACCTCACACTAGATCAGGCTGTCCAGAGCCTCATCCAGCCTGGCCTTAAATACCTCCAGGGATGAGGCTTCTACCACCTCCCTGGGCAACCCATTCCAGCTCTCACCACCCTCATGGTGAAGAACTTCCTATATTCCCTTCCAGAAGAGGTGGGACAGGGAATTCTGTCTGCTAGTCTGTCAGTGGCAGGTGACCTGAGTCTGGAGCAGTCCAGGCACAGCCCTGCCAGAACAGAACTCTTAGTGGTTTCCAGTTAGGATGCAGCAGCTGCTGGTCTTGGGAGTGGTTCTGAACTGTGACCCCAGGGGCAGGACACCACACCTGACCTGAACTGCACTAATTTAACACTCAGCTGGGTAATGAGGTGTAACACAGCTTGACGAGTTAGCTGCAAACACAAGACCTCTGCCAAGGAGGCCTCTCCTTGACACTGCTAGCACAGCATCCAGGTTCCTGTCCAGGTGTGGAAGAACCTTTCTCCTCTGGGAAAGGGTTGTGCATGGCACACCCAAAGGGGGGGCAGGGTGTTTGCTGCTGCCTACTTGATTCACTGCAGAAGCAGCTCAGAACTGGGCACTTTCTCCCTCAGAACACTGCCCTGCTCATCAAAGCTGCCCTTGGTTGTTCTGGGGCAAGGAGCCCCCTCCGCTAAGCCTGGCATTCCTGTCTGGTGGGCACAGGCTGTTTCTCACAGGGCTTTATAGACAATGGGTGGGAGCATCTTTTTTTTTCTCTTTGTGTTTTTTTTTTTTCTATGAACTGCTCCAGACCATCTCATTTTAAAAAAAAATATATGGCATATTTTAAATAGATCCTGAAGCTTCAGCATGTCATGTTTGGTGCTCAGCAGAGCCCTGACTACATCCCAGAAACCTCTTTTCCTGCCAAACCCGTGGGGATAGAATGTGGGTAGAGGGGCAGCAAACATAGCTATACTGATCTGGTCACCAGGGATGTGCCAGCAACTCATGGGAATGCCAGCTCCTGGCTGCTGCACCACTGGTTTTACCCAAGCTACAGCAAAAAGAGCCTTTGGCTGTGCAGCGCCCAGCCAGCGACAGCCCACAGCTCTTTGCCATCTCCAAGACAGAGTGGGGGTCTCTGCACCTGCAGGCTACATGCCAGGGCTAGACGTGCCACAGGCAACAGCTACAGATGGAAAGAAGACCTCATGCTCTGCACTGTCTCTGTAGCCACCCCAGCATCTGTGAGTACACCACAGTGGCACCAAGGGAGAAGACCATCAGGCCAGCAAGGCAGAACCCTGCCCTGGCCTCCTTCTGGGCCAAGCAGGCCATTTTGAGAGTCTTCTGCATCCCTCTAGGCCACTTGGTATCTGCATGGGTTGTCACACCAACCTGACACCTACTGCAAGGCTCCTCATTGCCTGATGAGCAGCGCTGCCCATGGTGGCACCATCCATGCATGTTGGCTGTGCCAAGCCTTACCAAGTCCCCCAAGCCACCTGGCTCCTGCAGCCACCACCACCTGAGTCAAAGGTGTGGGCAGCTGTTGCCAAGGGCAGTTCAATGGGAAAGGGCTTTCACCACACACCAGGGCTGTCCACTGCAGGACTGGCACACAGACACCCCCCAGATCATAGAATCATAGAATCAACCAGGTTGGAAGAGACCCCCCAAGTTCATCCAGTCCAACCTAGCACCCAGCCCTGTCCAATCAACCAGACCATGGCACTAAGTGCCATCCAGGCTTTCTTTGAACACCTCCAGGGATGGTGACTCCACTGCCTTCCTGGGCAGCCCATTCCAATGCCAATCACTTGCTGCTTCTCTTGCCACCAGTGTCATCTGACACTAAGGGGACAGCACCAGTCGAACCCAGGTCCTGGTGGGGGACAATTCAGGATGTTACAGCTCCTGCTGTGGCAGGCTCTGCCTCGCTGGAGGCAGCGTCACAGCAAGGAGCATAGAAGGGCTGCAGCACTGGAAGCCAGACTGGAGGTGGAGACGGTTTCCAGGCTTCAGATGCAGTGACCTTATCAGAGCCAGAAGCAGCCGAGTGTCCTGGCGTCCGGTATACCCCGAAATTGCTCTCCCTCCGCGGAGCGAATGGGAGAGGAAAGGCGCTAAAAGCTGTTCCCCCCCTGCCCCCGCAGCGCAGGTGTGAAGGGGGGGAGCAAAGGGTCCTTCCGGCGCGAGGGCTGCCCGAGCGGTGCCCGCGCTGCAGTCGCGCTGTGATTGGCTGCGCTCTTCGCGCCCAGGCAGTGGTCACTCGACCCTTGGGCTAGGGAGGGTGTAACTGTGGGGGCGCTTCCCGCCTTGGGGTGCCTGCCTCACAGCTCTGCCCTGCCTGCAGAGAGTCCCCTGGCGCTGGGAAGGACAAGCTCCTGAGGGACAGGGCCCTCTCTGCTTTGGAAGGCCTCCCACCTTAAGCACTCTTTTGTGGGAGCTTAATAGGCCTAAGGACCCTCCGGTGTCTTGAACGAGAGAGAGCTGAGAAGCCTCTGGAGCGCCCTTCCTCGCAGCCAGCCTGGCGCACCTGTGAGTAGCCGAACTTTTCTGCTCAGCCTGATTAGCCGTGGGGGGAAGCTGTGTTTATAGGTTAGCCTCTTCCATTTCCTGACTTCTGAAATACCCACATTTACCTATGGGATCCTTGTAAGGTCTTCTCAAACGGAATCTGCTAACGAAAACGAAATTAATTTCTGTACATGGTTTTGGGCGCAGGTATATTTGGATATAGTTTTATTTGTATGTATTATATATTGCTTTTATTTATTTATATATATGTATTTTACATGTATATTTCTGACTCGGCCGCGTTAGTTCCCCTGCCTCCCCAGCAGCAGCCGAGGAAGGTGAAGGCAGCACAGAGGGGGGAAAGGGCTGCACGCAGTCAGGGCTGAGGAGCTGCTCGCAGGTGGAGGAGCCACCGGCTCAGGTCACCCCCCGCTGGCTGGCAGAGCTTCCCTAGCTCTGCGCCTGACCCCCTCGGGCAGCGCTCTGAAGGGTGACCTCCCCAGCAGGAAGGATTAGCAGTCCCCGCTCCGCTCAGCTTCCAGAGGGCTTTGCACAGCCATGTTGTGCCCTGCTGCCGTGAACCGTGTTCCGTGGCACAATAAACCTGGCCCTACCAGGAAACCTGCGCCGAGAGCCAGGACCTGGCTTCGTGACTCGGTAATACGGCTGGGGGGAGCAGGCCAGGGGCGAGCACTGCAGCATTTCTTCAACCAAAGAAACTCAGAGTGCAGGTTTGCCCTGACTGAGAACCCCAGCACAGACTGGGAACAGGGCTTGGAACGTTTGCACCCCATAGCACCGAGCAGCTGCAGTAAGCAGCAGGAGGAGAACGTCTGCCTCCACATAGCTGGCACAAGTCACCCAGCTAAAGCAAAAGGAATTGTTGCTGGAGCTGCCACCGCCTCTGTGCTGCGGCCTCCTCGGGCACCCGCCAGGCAGCAAGAGCTGGGCTGCCGGCATGGCTGGTGAGCTCCCATGCCAAGCACTCTCCTCTCTCTGTGCAGCCTCAGATCCGCAGATTGCAATCCAACCACCAACCCCTGCTGCCTCCTCCAGTGCTCACCAGCTGCTCCCCTCCCATCCATGCTGCAGGGCTTGAGCCGGGGATTAGGGGTGTGAAAGCAGATGGCAGCTAATAGTCAAGAGATGCTCTGATGTATCTCCAGAGGATGGTGGCCTCCTGCAAGGGGGCAAGGTCACGGCATGACCCCACAGCCCCCAGCCACCTGAGGCAGGGCCACTCTGGGAGTGCCCCACTCCTGCAGCACAGCTCCTCAGCCTCTGGCTGCATAGCCACGGCAGGAGATAGCTCATTGTGCTTCTTCACTGGGCTGCACTCCTTGCTCCCAGCGTGCCTTTTCTCTTGCACCCAGTGCTTGATAGGGATGCCCTAAGCATCCCTCCACAGCCAGGTCCTGTATGGAAGGATCAAGGAGACCCCCCCGCAAGGTTACAGGGAAGTTCCAGCAGCACCATTTGGGCAGTGACAGTCACCCATCCACGGGTACTCCCTCATCACTGACCAGGGACAGAGTGCAATTTACAACCTCACTCCTATGCTTGCTATAGGGAGTGAGCAAGACTAGGGGAGCTTCCCTGGGCCTCCTCCTCTAGCTGCACTGCAAACCCCAGCGGGAGTGCTTGGCTGCTGCCCTGGGGAGGCAGCACAGGTGCAGTGCAGCACCCAGCTCTGCCCCTGCTTCTCTGTACATGAGGTTTGATCCAGTTTTTCAGACTGCAAATGCAGCTCTCTGGTGCTGCTGATGCACAGTGGGATGGGCTGCATCTAGCCATGGTTTGAGCTTTGGAAGGCAAACAGCTTGTTTGGGCTTTGCCTGTAAAGCAGACTCCAAGCACACCTCCCCAGTTCTGGTCTCCAAGATGGAGTTAAGCAAATTCTACCACACGCTCTCCTTGCCCAGCAGAGTAAATAATTTGTGGCCCTACAGTGATAGAAAAATTCTCAGGAAGAGCAGCTGCTCCAGCTCCCAATTTCTTCAGCCATGTTCTGGGCACAGTAGATTAAAATAGGTCAACAAAGGGAGAGATCTGAGGTGAGAGGATGGGACCAGCAATGGAGCAGCTGTGAAAGTTGCCATCTCTCTTCCAGCTGAGCAGCACAGTGCTGCCATACTGATGCAGCACTATAGATCACAGCTGTTCCTCCTGCATCATCCAGTCCACCCCCACAAGCACACAAAGGGCAGGCAGCAGGGGTTATTAATTCACCAAGGCTCCATGGGAGAAAGGCAGAAGCAGTGCTCTGCAGCGAGGGATGTCTGTGAAACCCACCTGGCCACATCTGACTGCTGCACAAACCGGCGGCTCTGCCAGCTGCAAACCTGCCGCTGCTTTCCTCACAGGCAGGTGGAGAAGGAGCTGGGAAGGGACCTGAAATCAGGCTTCACAAATGTCCCACTGCAGGCTGAAGTAACCTCCGATCTCCCCCAAATGCTGTGGTGGGCACTGAGGGCATCTCAGCCACAGGCAGGGACATACCCCTCGCACGGCATCACACACGTGCCCTCCCGTGACTCATGTCCTAGGGCAGAGCAGACAGCTGCCTAGACCTTCAAGTATGGCCAGGGAGAGATGACTTCATCCTACAAAACAGCAGGAAAACCAGCCCTGGGTTTACATCGGATGTTTGCAGCTGGCACAAAAGCAAAGCAGCAGCTTTTCAGCATGCTGGGCTGAGTCAGCAGATACTTAGCAAGAGCCTGACACCCAGGGCAGGGGTTGGCAGCAGTGGCAGCGAGGAGTCACCTGCTCCAAGTGAGTTAAGGAGGAAGTATGCCCTTCTCTGACACGGTATTAGCCTTGCATGGGTTTATGCACACCTCAGGGTGTTCCTCAGGGTGTTTTCCAAGATGCTTTCTTTCTACCACTAAAGCCCAATGGCACTTTCAGAGCAGAAACTGAGCTCTCCCAGGTCTCTGCTGACAGGGGAGGGGAGGCACAGGCAGCCCAAGGCAGCCTGCACTTCTACACTAAGCAATCTTCTAAAAGCAAAGAGGGAAAGAGCATCAACCTCACATGCACTGAACACCTCCATCAGTAGCTGGCCCCTGGCTGGAGAGTGTTGCTCCCCCGTGCCTCGGCCTTGCCCCAGCTGCAGGTGCCCTTGTAATGCCTCTGCTTGCTTTTGAGCCTTTGTCCCTTTTGTCAGCCAGCAAATGCCACTCTCATTGCCTCCCATGACATCAGCCACAGACACGCAGTTGGGCAGCAGCAGGTGATGTGAGATGTAATAGCTCCACTTGAATGCCGCCAAGCAGGTTCCTCCAGTAAACACCTTGTGGCCTCACAGGACATTTCATCAGCTCCTCCTGTTTTGCTTGGTGCTGCTGCTTCAAATGTTAGGAGCCCCAGCACCAACCCTTCCCCAGCACCAGGAGGGCTGCACACTGAGCCCTGTCTTTACACTCCTGCTTTGCCCCTGTGGGGCCAGGCAGCCACCAGTATCCTGCCTGCATTATGAGGAGCATGCTCGTGTGACATAGGGATGCACACGGAGCTTCCTCAGCCCTCCCTCAGGAAAGGCTGCAGGAATGGGAGCAGGAGGCTGCCAGCCTTGCTGGAAGTCACCGTCACACCAGAGGCTGCCAGGCAAGGTGCCAGGGAGCTGGCAGAGAAGTCCCCACGCCAAGAAGCACGGCTCTGCCGCTGCCATGAGTCACACACTAGCCACAGCCCCAGGCTGCTCTTGCTGGCCTGCCTTGGAGCCAGCAGCACAGAGCCTGCCCCAAGGGCAGCAGCCTGCTGTCACACCACACCCGCGTGGCTCTCAGGGACACAGGATCACTTTGAAATCTGGCAGGAGGCTCACTGAACAAAGGCAGCAAAGCAAGCTCGGCTTCCCCTGGGGGCAGTGGGACAGGGAAGCTGGGCCAGAGCCAGGGCAAAGCCCCACGCTGGCTGTCATGACCAGGAGCAGGCAGGGAGGTGGTGGCAGCGGCTGCTCTCTCCCAGGAGGGGTGGCTTCCCCTTTATCTGTCCCTGCAGCAGCTGCTGTCCTCCAGTCCCAGCTGCTCCTGGTGCAGAGGAGCTGCCCCAGCCAGTGGCCCTTCTAACCTGGTATCAGCTACAGAGAACAGCCCTTCCAGCATAAGGGGTGCTGAGCTCCAGCCAGCAGGAAGGCAAACCTTACACCATGTGCACAGGTTGGTCATGGGTAGAGATGAAGACGAAAGATAGCTCCTGGAGCTGGCTTGGGTGTCATTTGCCTCTATTAGGGAAACACATTGTTGCTCTGGGAACCCATCCAGGCCCCTGATTTTTCCCATCCCACTTACAAGTTCAGCTTTTATGCCAACTACGAAGTCTCCATTCACAGTTGTACCTCTGCAGAGCTGAAGCTGCTAACAGGTGAGCTCAGCACAAACAGGTGAGCTCAGCACACATCTCCAGTGCAAACATCTCCCAGCTCAGACACAGTAACAGCTCTGTTGTTCACACATGAGAGAAGGGCAAAAGGTGAAGTTCTGGGAAACGCCAGGAATAAGATGGGGGTCGACAAACCAACCCCTTGCCAAGCTCCCCTTCTGCCATCCCTCCCCAAGGATAACAAGTGCCAGCAAGACATCAGTAGCACTGTGGTCTGCCCTGCCAGGTGGTGCTGAGTAGAGGGTTTCATCATGCACTTTGCTTGCTTTGCTCATGGTGAAGACCAGCTGAAGGTGGTTAAGTGTGACACACTCCACGCTCCATCCAGTTCCACCCCTTGGCCAGCTTCTTCCTTTTCCTTGTGTGCCTGTTAGTCCCTGGCAGTCAGCATGCAGTGGTTAAGTCCTCTCAAACCTTGGTGCAAGGAAGGGAACAATGCACAGTCTGCTCTGAAATCTGCAAGACCAAGGACTGGGAAATTGAGACACTGAAAATGAGTGGCTCTAAACATGCACGCGTAGGTGCAGAGTGGACAGAGACAGCTGACAAAGGCTGGGCAGCCAAAAGCCCAACTGCAGCTCTGTTGCCCCCCACTCCACAGCTAACTTTTCCAACACAAAAGATGAAGCTTAGCAGTACACAACTTTGTCCTCAGGTTACTTTTAAAATACAGTAGAGGTCAAAAGTATGCAGGCATGGAGCAGGGGGATGTTTGCTGTCCCAGGCCTTCAGTTGCCTGCGTGCTTGGGATTATTGCACATCAGGAGAATTCTAATGACAAGCAGCTTAATGAAGCAGTGGCACAAGACAGGCCTAACAGCTCCCTACCCCACATCACTATCAGCCCCTTATGACAACTGGCAACTCCAGCAGGCATCAAATTAAAAGTCTAGACTTTGGAAAACCAGATTTCCCTCGAAATGAGCACTGGAATTAAGGGGCAGCACAGCCCACAGACACCTTTGTCTGCTGTGCTGTTTAAATGTGCTAAGATAGCATTGCAATCTGACAGCAGGACCAGACACACCCCTGATGGGAATTACAGGCACCAAGAGGAGGATGCCATATAGCAGAACTGTGCAGCTGAAGCATTAACTCCCCTCAGACACTGTCCTTTGCTCCAGGAGGCACCCAGCAAGCATCCTCTCACAGAATCACAGAGTGTCAGGGGCTGGAAGGGATCTCAAGCTCCCTGCCAGAGCAGGATCACCAAGAGCAGATCACACAGGAACACATCCAGGCAGGTTTTGAGTATCTCCAGAGAGGGAGACTCTGCGACCCCCCCGGACAGTCTGTTCCAGTGTTCTATCACCCTCACAGGGAAAACATTTTTCCTCATGGAACTTGCTATGCCTCAGCTTCCACCATTGCCCCTTCTCCTGTCAGTGGGCATCACCCAGCAGAGCTTGGCTCTACCGTCTTGGCACTCAGCCTTTACATATTGATAAACATGAATGAGGTCACCTCTAAAGCTCCTCCTCTCCAAGCTCCAAGCCCCAGCTCCCTCAGGCTCCTCAGAAGGAAGATGTTCCACTCCATTTTTGTCCCTCAGTGTTGGACTCTTTCAAGCAGTTCCCTGAGGTCCTTCTTGAACTAAAAGGCCCAGAACTGGACACAATATTCCAGATGTGGCCTCACCAAGGCAGAGTAGAGGAGCAGGAGAACTTCTCTTGATCTACCCACAGCCCTTCTAACACACCCCAGAATGGCATTGGCCTTCTTGGGCACCAGAGCACATTGCTGGCTCATGGGCATCCTTCCCATCCACTAGGACCCCCAGAGCCTTTTCCCCTTCACTTCTCTCCAGCAGGTCAGTCCCCAACCTACCCTGATCCCTGGGGTTGTTCTTTCCTAGGTTAAAGACTCTCCCCTTGCCCTTGTTGAATTTCATCCAGTTTCCCCCTACCCAGCCTGTTCAGGTCTGGCTGAATGGCAGCACAACCCTGCAGTGTGTCTCAGCCACTCCACCCAGTTTGGTGTCACCAGCAAACTCACTGCCAGTACCTCTGCACCCTCATCCAGGTCATTGATGAATATATTGACCAGTACTGGTCTCTGTACTGACCTCTGAGGGACTCCACTGTCCAGCTGGAGGCCTGTACAGAAGCAAGCCTTTAGCAATCAGCACTAGAAGTATTTTGCCTCCACAATGTTTCCTGTAAGCACTGAGAAGAAAGCAACTAAAAGTGATTCTTTTGAGCTTCACCTACAGCATGGACAGACTCAAGCGAGACAAGAATCCATTTGGTTCTTTTATTAGCAGAAGTTAAGAATACAGCAAGTAATAAGATCCCATCTTATATGGAACCATCACCAGAGTCCCCAACCATCAAAACCCCAGAATGTGCTTCATTGCTTCCAACAGTAAGCAATTTTTAGAAAGAAATATACTGAACAAGGCCACTATTTAATGGGGAAGGAAAGAAGCTGTAGGTCCTAACTATTCTATGGCAATAACCTGCACACAGAGCAAGCAAGCCTCTGACTGCTGAGAGTAAGGCATTCAGGTGCCAACCTGGGAAGAGTTCTCAGCAAGAGCTACAGAAATGTGCACAGCTAGGTTGTTTTTATTGGAACACACAAACTTCTGGAAGGGAGAGACTGACTGGGTTAAGAAGAGCAGGTGGAGTACTGTGTTTTTGTAATAGTTCTGTGCTGTGTAGGACCAGGTTACAATCACCCTTCCTGGAGTGAACGTGGGATGATCCAGGATGGAGACCACCACTTCTGCTGGTACTGTTACAGAGGTATCCCAAAGGGGCCTTACAGACAGCCTGCATCTTGATATGTGCCACACTTGTCTCAGACACCAGTACACCTTCTGCCTGCCCTTGTTGGGGATGCCAGTGCTATTAGCCCTTATATCCAAGTTAATACTGCTCTTAACTTCATTTTAGTACCACATAGACCTGTGACAAACAGCTCCTGGCCCCACAGGTGTGCAGTGCAGTAATCCCACCGAGAACACATCCCCCTAAGCTCACAGACTCTGCTGCTGCACCTCTGCCTGCAGCTAACCTTGCTCTCAGAGGCCTTTACACAGACTCCCTTCGAGGGCCAAAACCTTCATAGCCAGCTGACTTTATAAAGGCATTCTGCTTCTACTTGACCCCCCTCAGGCAAAGTAACTGCCTAAAAGCATTCCCTGATAACCAGGGTATGGATCTTTGCAATCCTCTCTTGGAAGGATTAAAATTCAAACTTGCAGAAGTCTTAACAAACAAAACCAGAGAAAACCCCAACAACCACAATGAAAAAATTAACTCCCCTTCCTGCCACGTGAAATAGGGCATTTTGTGAGCTGTTTAACTCATCTGTGAGAGGTAATTGCTCTGAATTTCCAGCTAAACACTCCAAGCAATACCTGTGCCATGACAAACAAAACGTTCAGGTTTCACCTTACGACTCCAAAGGTTCTTCTTCAAGGCTGGCTCCTGAATGGGCTCCAAAGATCAAGCTACATCCATTACAGAAGAGAAGGGTATATGCCTCCCCTTACACAGGAGGTGTGTCTGCTCCATGGCAATCCAACTGAACTCTTAGGTTTAAGAAATGCCAGCAGTCCCATTGCTAAAGCACAGATGGGAAGCAGACCTAAGGAAAAATTGAAGGGAACTGCACTGGGCTGGTTGTGCACTTCTCTCTTAAAAAGGAAAACCTGCAACCTCCCTTGGCATGTGGAGCCTGACATATGAGAAGGTAATGTGCTTGAGGTCTGCAGTAAATGCTAACTCCAACAAGTCTTGGAGCACACAGCTTCCTTTTTCCACTCCACTTCAGCCTCACCTTTGTTTCCCCCTCACATGCTCAAGTACCCTTTGACAAGTGTGTTCCCATCATTTGTTCAGACACAACAGAGCAGGGCTGCCACTGGCAACTAGCAACTCATGGAAGCCTTTGGGTACAGGCACTGCTGGGGCTGGACTCTGCTATCATGCTCCAGTCTGCATGATGAGAACCAGACCAGCTGCCAATGGCAACCAGCAACTCATGGAAGCCTTTGGGTACAGGCATTGCTGGGGCTGGACTCTGCCATCATGCTCCAATCTGTACGACAGGAACCAGAACGGCTGCCAATGGCAAACAGCAACTCATGGACGCCTTTGGGTACAGGCAGTGCTGGGGCTGGGCTCTGCTATCATGCTCCAGTCTGCATGATGAGACCACGACCACCTGCAACTGGCAACCAGCAACCCATGGAAGCCTTTGGGTACAGGCAGGCACTGCTGGGGCTGGACTCTTTGCCATCATGCTCCAATCTGTATGATGGGAACCAGAACAGCTGAACAGTGAGATCCACTACCCAAAACTACACAGGCCACACAAGCCTGGAAGGCAGCTATCCCTCGTGCTTAGGCAGGGCAGATGTATCTTTGAAGCTCCTTGAGCAAATAAACTTTACTAACACCATCACCTGCATAACAACTTGAGCAATATCCAGCCTTCACCACACTTACGTATACTGCACCTCCTCCAAGTGCTGGTCAGGACCCCACATTGCCCAGGCTCTGCTGGCCAGTAGGAGAAAAAAAAAAGGGAGGGGGGGAAATAATATAATCTCTAGGGCCAACATGTTTCACTCCTGGGAATTTTACCTGGTCCTCCTACAACCCCTTATTTTGTGCAAAATTGAAACAGTGTGTGGTACTTGCATGTTGCATTCTTTACAAAACCCTCCCCCCTTTCCCCCCCCAACCCCATTGTTTAAAACATTTATATAAATTTTATTTAAACAGAAAGTTAGAAATCTTATTTACAATTCTTTTTTGTTTCTTTTGTTTGTTTCTGTGGTGTTTTTTTTTCTCCTAAAAGCATCTAAAATCGACTCCCAGACCACCCTCCAAGAGGATATAAATTTAAACTCAATTTTTTTTTCTCTTTAAAAAGAAAAAAAAAAAACCCAAACATCCCAAAAACAACCCACAAAACAAAACAGGAACCTGCTAAGCTATTCCCTCCCCACTTCTACAAATAAATATGGCATTGAACAGAAGCCGATTTGGAAAGGGTCCTCTGTAGCTCAATCTGTAGATCCCAAGAATAAATTAGGGTTTTCAGAATTTCCTGGTCTTCAAATTGATTCATTCCATTGCTTGAGGTATAGAATTTATCTTGGTTAGTCAGAATTCCCACCAAGCCCCACGCTCCAGCAGCTGAAACTTGGATTCTTCTTAGGTATTCGTTTCGCTAGGCTGCAGGCTTCAGCCGCGCTGGCGGCGCTGTTTTGGTTACGGCCCCCGGGCTGAAGGCTGAGCTTACTGCATCCCCTCCTCCTCCGTGCAGCCTCCTCCCACTGTGAAGCGGAACTCCTGCAGGTTCGACACCCCGTGGAAGTGCACAAAGGCACCAGCCACTACAAAGACGTGGAACAGCTGGTGGGAGTGGAACTGTGAAAGAAAGAACACTTGTGTTCAGCCGGGGTACTCGGGCTGCGGTGCTGCCCTGTCTCCAGGAAACGGGAACACGTAGCAGTACCTCAAACCAAGAGCTGCAGACCTCTCCAAACTGTGGATCCCTTTCCTACCATTACCAAAGCACACACACAGACACACACGTACCCCCTTTCCTTCACAGTCCTCTTTAGCCGGCTGTTCGAGCAGTGCAGACACTGTGTAAATGCTACTGCTCATTTCACAGACTCACAGAACCTCAGAGGCTGGAAGGGACCTCAAAAGCTCATCCAGTCCAACCCTCCTGCCAGAGCAGGATCACCTAGACCAGATCACACAGGAACGCATCCAAGCAGGTTTTGAGCATCTCCAGAATAATTTGCATGTAAGAACAAGGATCTTGTCAGAGCTTTGGGCCAACTGCTGGAGCAGGACACTTATACAATCAGTTCCAAACCACACTGGTGGTTTATTGCTAAAAAGGGCTCTCACAGAGCTCATAGCTGCAAACACTGCTCTGGTCACAGGCATAGAAGTTTTACCAAGTGGATTTTGAAGAGTTTCATTTCTCTGCTGCAGAGAAACACAGCATTGTTAAATACCTAGAAACAGCCAGAGGTGCTGAATGGATCTCCAGGATGCTACTGACTGCAGCAAAGCAGAATAAAAACCCAGGGAGCTACATGACAAAGCATGCCCTTGTTAGGAGGAAGCCATACCAGTATAGATAACAATGTTCCTGACAATGTCCCGCTAAAGTGCATTTGCAGGCTCCGGGGGAAGCCTGGGGAAGAGCTGGTGAGACATCAGCGCTTTTGGAGCACAGTTCATCATCCTAACTAGGCTTCGATTGGCCACTTAAACCAACCTAGCAACCTGGCACTGTGTACAAGCCAGGCAAAGCTTCATTCATTCTTACAGCCTTCTTCAGGGGCCTTAAGCTATCACGGGGGAAGTACAGTGGCCTTTCAGATGTCCTCCTGCCTCTCTCCCCTCTTTCTGCTCCACTATTTCTTTACATCATATTTTGCCCCCCCCCTACAGCCTTTGTGATTCTTTCCCTCATATCAAGTTTCCCCCACCCACCCCATTTTCTCTGTTTCTGGGCCAGAGATGCCTCCAAAGTCATGTGTCATCTCTAACCAACACTTTCACTGTCTGTACAGGATGAGAAGCCAGACATGGTGAAGACCTCAGAGAACACATCACACATCAGAGAAATAATCATGCACTGCTCTGCACAGAAGCAAGGTAAGATGTGTGTCTGCAACATACAGGCAGAAAGGATGGCAAAGTTGCTTACCCATCCATGAAAGCTACCTAGTACACGTGCTGGAGGGAATTTGCACACCAGCAGTTACCTCAAACCAGCCAGTTTGTGACAACTCAGCAAGGGAGGCACCAGCTAAGCTGGGTTTGGAGAGCCCACAGCTATTCAGCTCCTTAAGACCTTCTGGTGCAGCAGTTTGATATTTGCAGTAAGAAAATATTGACACAACATCCCCCAGCCTGAAGGGGAATCAGCTTTCATGTTGGTCTCCTCATCCAGTCATTCTGTAGACTCACCCAGATGTCACACTTGCCAGGGAAGAATCTCTCCGGGATGCGGGCAGCATATAGTGCAGCACCAGTGATGTACAGGCATGCCATGAGTGCCAGCCAGCCTATCTGCCCCATTGTGGCTGCTTTCAGGAGCCCCTCAGAGATGACAAAGTGCAGGGTGGGAATAACCCCACTAAGACCCAGACCTAGAAATACTCCTGGGAGGTAAAAAAAAACGTGGGAGAGTCAGGTTTGAACACAGTGGTGGTAAACGGTGACAACGAAAACACAAAAGCTACGGGGAAAGCAAAGTCAGTGTTTGCTCAAGCAGCAGAAAGGTGAAAAGGTCTTGGAAGGTGGAGGTCACCAGAAGTTGTCTAGTGTAAATAAAGTTCAGGAACGTCCAGACTTCCTCACACTTGAAGTTCCTTAGTCATAGGTCCTAGCAGATACTGCAACACTTCGTGGTCTGATGTTGTCAGCGGGTTTAAGGCAGTTGCACATCTCGGGCTGTAGAGGGCACTAAGGATACACGAACTGGGTCTCGCTTGGCCATAAGCTCTCGGGAGCCAGACAACGTGGAGACAACAAAGAGATTGTCATCACACGTTGCACAAGCAGTCCTAGCGGCATCTGTGGCTCATCTGATCTGCCATATATGTGACCTGGTTTACTCATCTAAAACTGAGCAGCAAGTACATAAATCTCGTGCAAAAAGCGTGCACGGGAGCAATAATCACGTCACAGCCGTTGGTTTGGAAGGCTGAACACTGTGAAGCTACCTTCAAGAAATCTAGACTTACTGTAGACAGCATGTGCAGGTTAAGGAACAACATACACCCAGCTGTGTGCACCTTCCACAGCTGCCCTCTGAAGCTTTCTCTTGCTTCATACCTCAGAATTTGAAGTCAAATCTAGTTTTGTTCTTTTGATCTTGAAGAGAAAAACTGAGCACTATCTTAAGTGTGTCTATTATCTAGGCAAGTCATTCAGACTAATTCAATCATTCACAGGATCACAAGGGTTGGAAGGGACCCAATTCAATGATTTGCTAGTGCCTGAGCCTAGTATTACAAACCCAAGACAAACATACACACACCAAGCAGTCTGTCAGTTTTTGAGAGAGCAAAGTTGCTAGGTTAGCTACAAACACTTCACACTACCTTCCCTACGCTACATGTTACTGTGCAAGCCAGGAATGCACTTCCAAGACTTGCACCAGCCCTTATCTGTGCATCCAGCTGGCTAAAATACATGCTGAAAGAAACCTCATCAAGTTGCAGACCAAAAATATTAGCTCTCTATAAAATTTAAGCTCTCTTAAGTCTTCTCAAGACAGTTATTCTAAGTGGCAAGCAGGAATGAAGAAGGGCAGTCAGGAAGACAGTGAACTTCAGGCCTTACCTGCCCTTACACCCCGATATTCCGGGGTTGCAAACATGTCCCATTGTGAGACAATTATGGCTGCGATGCCCAGGACACAAATCACAATCAAGTAGATGAAGCAGGGCTGAGGGTTGCAATAGAAGGAGTAGTAGAGCCACGGTACAAAGCTGCCCATTATGAGAAGTGCAATGCCAGAATAATCCAACCTAGAAGGGAACAAAACTCAGTTTCCAAGAAATGCAAATTTTGGACCCAACAGTCTCTAGACCACCTGTCTACTTCTTGCTGCAAAATTAAGTTACTCTGACTGGAAATGAGTTGCAAGAGTTAGACAGCCAGCTAGCAATGCCACCTTTGGAGTCCCCACCATATACAGAGTAACCTGCAGACCAAAGCTCTTTTAGAAGGAAACTCAGATTAAAGCTTCAGAGGAGGAAAAAGGAAGATCAGCACAAGGGTCTTCTGAACACAAAAATGGGGCACAGCCAACACAAATGCTTCAGCATCATCAAGTCAGTCAGGGTTGGAAGGGACCACAAGGATCAGTCCCTCTCCAGACTGGATTTGTGCTTGGGATTGCCTTGACTGAAATGCAGGACCTTGCACTTGGTCTTGCTGAACTTCATGAGGTTGGCTTGTGCCCACCTCTCCAGCCTGCCAGGTCCCTCTGGATGGCATCCCTTCTCTCCAGCATGTTTGCTGCACCACACTTAGTGTTGTCAGCAGACTTGCTGAAGATGCACTCAATGCCACTGTCCATGTCACCGACAAAGTATCTGATGACTGCAAGAGTGAGTTAGGCATCAGATCAAGTGGCCACTGGGGAATAATGTCACCAGTACTCAACCACACTGTTCTTCTATACACCAGTGGGGAAAAAGGGAACTCCTACAGTCTGTGCTGTTTACCACAGCCTGACAAAATGCTTCTACAGAAGACGATGTTAGTTTTTCAGCAGGGGATTTTAGGTGCTGCATTACTTTAGAGGTGGTCTTGCAGATGACATAATCCTAGGCTGAGTAATTCTCAGGAATACAATATATTTACCAGCCAGTCAAAAAGGAGTGTGGAATAAAATGAGAAGACTGAGATATCTTGATTGTGGAGCTGTCTTAAGACTCAAAGTTACTCAGAGTAGTTAAAATGACAAGTAGTAACAGCTGCATTAAAAATTCCAAGTCTTGCAACCAAGCTCTAGGTGTATTACTTTCAGCAGCAGGATGCATCTGCAGCCTGCCCAACAGCAGAAAATGAAGGAGCACCAAGACTAAAGTGACAGCACAAAAACCCATGCTGAAACAATCAATCATTAGAAGCTGCACTGAATCTCTTCTCAACTCTATTCCAAAGCAGAGGCAGTCATGCAGTGAGCAACTCAGACTGCAGCTCCAGCCATAAACCCCAATCCTGTTTCCCCACCTGGTTCCTATTTGGCCTACCTTGTTCCCTTAAGCACTTACTTGGAGAAGAGCCGGGAAACACCTTCTGAGTGGCAATAAACTGTGTGGAAAAGCCATGAGAAGGAGAGGCAGAGTATGGCTCCCAAGAAGAACAATCCAACAACCACTTTCTCCTGCACAGGTGCTACAAAGGACATGTTTGGCCGGAACATGTAGAAGATTCCCAGACACAGGAAGAACACACATCCTGAAAAATCAGCAATGCAGAAAGGTGTCAAGTTCATGCATATCAGAAGCTCTCCATCCTGCAAGAGTGACTTTAATGCACAAGGACACTAACCAAGGGAGCCACATGACAGCCATCAGCACACAGGCAGAATTAAGTCCTGCCCTATGTCATTTATGTGTTACAACTGCTTTACTGTCTCAGGCAGATGCAATACAAACCTGCACAGACTCTGTTTCAGCTATTTTGCAAGATGCCTAACAACTGGTTGGACATTCTAGAACAACAAAAACATCTGTTGTCAAATGCAAAAAGAGAAGGGCATAGTTCAAAGAAATCCTTTCCCTCCAAGGCTACCTGAAAACTGAAAACCACTCAGACAAGCTGCCCCTGAAGTGTGTTCCAGTGTCAAGAGACAATCTCAAGTAACACCTACACACTTACAAAAACTAGTATCTACCTGGAATTTTTAATTCAGATGACATAATTAAGGAAGTCTCATCCAGCTCTGGTGAGGCAAAATTAGCAGAGGGATAACAAGCTGTTCATTTAACAGGTTGAGTGGAATGGTAATGCTGACCACCCCACAACCCTTGCTAGCTTGCTCAAAGAATCAACCAGGTTGGAAGAGACCTCCAAGCTCATCCAGTCCAACCTAGCACCCAGCCCTGGCCAATCAACCAGACCATGGCACTAAGTGCCCCAGCCAGGCTTTTCTTGAACACCTCAAGGCACGGTGACTCCACCACCTCCCTGGGCAGCCCATTCCAATGCCAATCACTCTCTCTGCCAACAACTTCCTCCTAACATCCAGCCCAGACCTCCCCCAGCACAACTTGAGACTCTGTCCCCTTGTTCTCTTGCTGCTTGCCTGGCAGAAGAGACCAACCCCACCTGGCTACAGCCTCCCTTCAGGTAGTTGTAGACAGCAATGAGCTCTGCCCTGAGCCTCCTCTTCTGCAGGCTGCACACCCCCAGCTCCCTCAGCCTCTCCTCATAGGGCTGTGCTCCAGGCACCTCACCAGCTTTGTCACCCTTCTCTGGACACATTCCAGGAAGAGAACAATGAAACCAGTTAGCACTAGAGCAAGTTGAAAGTACCTAACAGATGTGTCCAGATGTTACCAGTCTCTGTATGTATTCTGAAGATACTCTTGAAACAAGCCCGGAAGGAAGGCATGGGCGGTCTGTGTCCGTGCAGCAGGTAGTCGTTGTCCTTCAGCCAGTCAGGCAGCACATCATGGGGAATGACTCTCCATCGGCCCTCCCACACCTGTGAGTTAGCAGATTGCAGGTAAGTGCAGGGAACTGAGCTCCACTGAGGGATGCCAAAAGTCAGAACACTCAGTAAGTGTCAATCTAGGAGTACATTACACAGAAAAGGGCTGATGAGACATGTCTCAGAGAAAGCCTTCACATCTGAAATATAATGCTTAAGTCACTGGTCCCTGGTCAAAACAGCTGCACCACCAAAGAAAGGAATACTTCAGTGTTTCCTTGACTAGAAGAGCTATTGGGTTTTTTCCTGCTAATGAAGAGAAACCATTTAATTCATGTTCTGTTATTTTCACACCATCCTGTTGAAGAAACCTACACCTAGCTCTTTCCAAGAACAAAGTAAGAGCCTGTTCTTGCAAGCACAAGCCAACCTGATTCTATATCTGCCAGCATTCAGGGCAGTCTGGCAAAAAAACTACCCATCAGCACCACTATGGGCTAGAAAGCACCAAGTAGCCAAGAGTTCAGAGGTCAGTGAGAAGCACTCAATCCCTTATCCAGGTTGGAAAGCAAAAACAAACATGCTCCCAAAACAAACAGTGGCAGATCAGTTAAGACAACAGATCCATAACTCCTAATTCCAGAAGACTTCTTCTGTACAGGGGGAGTGTATGTGCACACATCTGTTCTTGCAGCTGGTTCCAAGAGTGTGCACAGGTGTTCTGCAGTAACACAAGATACATGTGGTCCTCAGTCTGGCATCAGGAGCAGCACTGCCAAGCAGAAGGTTATCAGGGAATTGGTTTATGTACCGGGGTTGTTTCTGCAGTGTTCCTTGGACTGGTCGGCTGGTTAGTAATACAGCAGCGAGGCTGAAGGATCCTGAAACACTAAGTTTAGAAAGCTATATTCTTATTTCAGTTTCAACAACAGGAGCCCAGAATTTTTAGCATTCATTCTCCACAATCCTTCATAGAAGGAAAAAAAAAAAATGAAACTAATCAGAACAATCAACCCAGTTAAAGACTGGGTTCTTAAATACATTACAGGAGAAAATAATTGGGTTACTTCATGAATCAAAGATTTGAATTGAGGTAGGAACAGCAGGAGCAAATTCATTTTACATAGTCTGCTCTGCATAACATCTAAAAGGAGGAAAGCTGCCACCCAAACAAGCCATAAAGCCAACTGCCAAATTAACAAAACCCACAACCCTCACACAAAAGATGAAGTAACTAAGGTGGCTCTGTAAAACACATCAGGTAGTTCATAAAGCCAGCAGGAACGGGTGTAGAAAGGAGCAGCACTCCTTCCACTACAAAAGGAGGGCCCAGGCACTGATACAGCCCCATGGCTCTACAACATAACAACAGTTGAGCCAAGGTCAGCAGTTACACCACCTAACACTGGTTTACTTAGTTTCAACACAGCCTTTTTTTTTTTCTTTTCAAGTAAGGGATAAATCTTGTTCTGCAACAGATGCAAGTGGGGCTGGAAACAAAATATTTGCAAGTATGAATAAACCTGGAAAAAATGCCCTTGTAAATGAAGCTTCCTTGAAGCAGAAGGCTTTTATTCTGCTTTGCACTTACAGGTGTTTCAAGAGAGAGACTCCTCAGTTGCCCCATCAGCTTTAGAGTCTCATTTGTATTCCCTGTTGTTCCATGCTTTACAGTTTATTAATCTGTAACAGACTGAGATCCTGAGAAGCTGCTGTGTTATTAATTAGAACAAGAGATGTCCAGTTCAGGCTGGTGTGTACCTGTCTCTCTCCCACGTTAGCAGCAGAGTTGCTGCAGGTATAGTCTGTTGCCCGCTAGAGCTTACTGAAAAAGACAACTACTTCAGTGGTTTCCACAGGCCCTTACCTTACACACAAATTCTTCCATTCTCTCCATAGCATGGTGGGCTTGTAGAAGAGGTGACATACCCATAAAGCCTTCATCTTCTTGAGGTGACTCATCGTTGTGTTTATTCTCTTCAGAACACTGTGGGGAGAGAGAAAAAAATAAATGAGAAACTGCTTTGAAGGAAGACAAAAAAGAAAAGCAAAGTTAGCCACACAAAGCTGATTTGAGGTCTTGGCAAACAAAGAAGCCTTCTTCCCTTGGACAGCACTGGAGGAGGAATTCAAAAGAACCAGCAGAAGATAACTACTGAGGTGTCTGAGAACAACTCATACAGCTTGTCCATTCTGCACAGGTTCCCAGCAGGTTTGGAAGCAAGCAGTGTTCTTCTCTAAGTTACACTTCAGTGAAGCCTAGATATGAAGTCTGGGGCTTGCAGCCTGCCCACATCTAAGGGAGGATTACTTCCTACCTTTCAGTATCACCATGCCTGCCTGAATGCCTCTACATGCCTGACAAGAAGAGGAATCCATTTACCCTGTTGTGAATGCTTCAACCTCAACTTTTAGTTCAAATCTGAAGATCTCTTCTGTAACCTGGCACTGCTGTTCAGCTGATAATGCAAGAGTGGACATTTACCCAATTGTTTGACTTTCAAGGTACTTTAGAAACCAGCATGAATCTTTTGCCAGGTGGACAAAAGCAAGTTAGCAAAAGAAAGCAGTAACAGACGTCAGAGCTTCAAGCAAAATCAAATACTGAGAAGTATCCATATTCCCAGGGTGTACCAAGAGATAAAACCAAAAGCCAACACTGAGCCTGGACATTCAGCTGACACACACCACTAACTCCAGGAACAAAGTTTAGTAGTTTTCCAGCCTGTGTTGACTTATCACATCATCTATGCATGACACACTCTGGCTTTCCACTTTGGAAAACATCCAAAAACCAGCAGGGAAGGGCTGCTAAAGTTCTACATTGCTGTCTGCCTGCTGCAATGCTCAAGGCCCATCAGAGACAACAATCTGCGCTTCAGCTTCCAAGATGAACTATTTGTTCCCTTTAGACTTGATACAGAAAGCTGTTAAGCAGCTTAGGACCAAGCCAAGAAACACCCACAAACTTTATGGAGACTCCATATCACAGGTCACAGTACCACAGAAACATCCAGTTGGAAGAGACCTCCAAGCTCATCCAGCCAACCTTCCACCCAGCACTGAAGGGCCAACATCAAATGTCCCTAACTGCCAGCTCCACAGGCTGCTTTAACACCCACAGGGATGGAGACTCCAGCACTGCCCTGGGCAGACCATTCCAAGGGCTGAGAAACCTCTCTGGGAAGAAATATTTCCTAGCATCGAGCCTAAACCTCCCCTGGCACAGCTTGCAACCATTTCCTCTGCTCCTGTCCCTTGCCACCAAGCAGCAGAGGCTGCCCCCTCCTCACTCCAACCTCCCTTCAGGGAGCTGTAGAGAGCAATAAGCTCTGCCCTTAGCCTCCTCTTCTCCAGCCTGCACACCCGCAGCCCCTCCTCACAACCCAGGTGCTCCAGGCTCTTCTCCAGCCTCCTTGCCCTTCTCTGGACACATTCCAGCCCCTCAATGTCCTTCCTGGAGTGAGGAGCCCAGAACCGAACACAACACCCAAGGTGTGGCCTCCTCAGTGGTGAGCGCAGGGGGATGATCCCCTCCTGTCCCTGCTAGCCAGTGTTTCTGCTCCCAGCCAGGATGCCACTGGCTTTCTTGGCCAAGTCACACCACTTTCTCCTCCTATTCCCCTATCAAGGCTAACAAGTTCAAATACCAAGATTACTTACCAGTAATGCATCCAAAGTGGCTGATGATCTAGAACATCACCTCACATACTTCTATCTATGAATTATGATCAGTAATGTTCATGTTAATGCCCTGAGATCCAATCTGGCTCTGCATTTGTCCCACACTGCAAGTCTCTGCTTACAGCCATGCCTAACTATTTCTATCACCAGGTTAACCAAGCAAGCTGCAGAGAACATCTGACTTTCAATAAATCAAAAAAAAGGCTTCCTCAGCATACAATGAGCTACCCAAATTCTTCAGTATTCTTGGTTCCAAAGAGAGAGCTAACATGCTAATTCTTGCTTTTGTACCAGAGGCTTGCAGTAGACACTACAGCTTCATCTTTCCAGCACACCCCCCTCACCATATATAGTTCTTCCACAGAATCAACTAGGTTGGAAAAGACCTCCAGGATCACTGAGTCCAACCTATCACCTAACCCTTCTAATAAACTAAACCATGGCACTAAGTGCCTCCTCTGAAACACCTCCAGGAATGGGGACTCCACCACCTCCCCAGACAGCCCATTCCAATGTCAATCACTCTTTCCGTGAAGAACTTCTTCCTAATGTCCAGCCTAAACCTGCCCTGGCACAGCTTGAGACTGTGTCCTCTTGTTCTGTTGCTGGCTGCCTGACCGAAGAGACCAAACCCACCTGGCTACAGCCTCCCTTCAGGTAGTTGTAGACTCCAATGAGGTCTGCCCTGAGCCTTCTCTTCTCCAGGCTGCACACCCCCAGCTCCCTCAGCCCCTCCTCACAGGACTTTTCCCCAGGCCCCTCACCAGCCTTGCTGCCCTTCTCTGGACACATTCAAGCACCTCAACATTTTTTTTCAATTGAGGGGCCTAGAACTGGACACAGGACTCAAGGTGTGGCCTAAAAGTAGAGGGGCAGGAAGACTTCCCTGGCCTTGCTGGCCACACTACTCATGATCCAGGCCAGAATGCCATCAGCCTTCTTGGCCACCTGGGCACACTGCTGGCTCACGTTCAGCTGCTGTCAACCAGTACCTCCAGGTGCCTCTCTGCCTGGCAGCTCTCCAGCCACTCTGTACCCAGCCTGTAGCACTGCATGGGGTTGTTATGGCCAAAGTGCAGAACCCAGCCCAGAATTCATCCTTCACACTTTGTGTATGACCTCTCGTTTGCGCACCCTAGAACAACCTGATTGACTAAATAAAGCGTTGCACATAATAATTCATATCCCTTGTACTGTCTGCTTATCTTCATTTATCATTCCAGCCCATGTCACCTTGAGTCCTGTGTCCAGTTCTGGGCTCCTCAATTCAAGAGAGATGTTGAAGTACTGGAATGTGTCCAGAAGAGGGCAGTGAAGCTGGTGAGGGGCCTGGAGCACAGCCCTGTGAGGAGAGGCTGAGGGAGCTGGGGGGGTGCAGCCTGCAGAAGAGGAGGCTCAGGGCAGACCTCATTGCTGTCTACAACTACCTGAAGGGAAGCTGCAGCCAGGTGGGGTTGGTCTCTTCTGCCAGGCAAGCAGCAACAGAAGAAGGGGACACAGTCTCAAGTTGTGCCAGGGGAGGTCTAGGCTGGATGTTAGGAGGAAGTTGTTGTCAGAGAGAGTGATTGGCATTGGAATGGGCTGCCCAGGGAGGTGGTGGAGTTGCCATCCCTGGAGGTGTTAAGGCAAAGCCTGGATGAGGCACTTAGTGCCATGGTCTGGTTGATTGGTATGGGCTGGGTGCTAGGTTGGACTGGATGCTCTTGGATGTCTCTTCCAACTGGTTGATTCTGTGATTCTGTGTTCCTACTGAGGAAGTCTGGGCAAGGATTTCATATTTTATCACAGGTGAGTGATACAAATATTGATCATCTCTAGCCAGATCCTGCATCAGTATAAGCCAATATTGAATACAACCTCACTACCCAGAGCATTCCATTAATTCTATTGAGAAAGGCATCAGGCAACACCGAGATGTAAATAGGGTCAATATCCTTCTAAAATAGGCATACATCCTGCTGGAGCAGAAAGCCTATTAATAAAACATAACTTCAGGTTCATTCTGACTCAACAGCATTCACTGACATTACTCCTCACAGTCCTCATTTTACTGCCTTTTTCTACTAATGCATCACTCTGGTTAGGATTCTCAGTTTTCAATATTATGAATAATTAATTCAAGGTCATAGGAACATAAAATGGATTGAGTTGGAGTAGATGATCTTTGAAAGTCCTTCCAGGCTCCCTGCCATGGAGATCTGGCTAAGATTTTTATCATCATCTGCACAACTTTCCAAACTAAAGAAATCTTCATTTTCCCAGAACATGCCCTACAGAAGAGCAAGGCTGGGGCTTAAGTTCCAGTGTGCTTGACACAAGCAGCACTGCTAAGCCTGAGAACCCTCTCCTCCAGCACCACACAATGGTCAGCCGGAATGGGATGAACAAATTAGCAACCCTCAAATTACAAAACTGAGGGGACTGAAGGAAAATAAAAGGTTCCTCACAGAATCAAAGCCTGTATTCATTGCAGTGTGCCCAGTGACTCAAAGCCAAAAAATGTTCAGCTCCCATTTCTAGAATGATTTGAGCAGACTCTACAGCCTGAAGAGCACAGCTATTTATGAACTAGGGCAACAATCTTTGCACTTTGGCAATGTGCCTACAAACAAATCATTACTGAGCTTCTTTTAGTGATAAAGAGAATTCACATCATATGTAGTCTAGATTAGTGCCAGAAAATGGAATTGATTTTACTATCTCCTTCCTGCCATTAAACTACAAAATTAGCATTCAAGAGAAAGAAAAAAAGCAGCTCAGCTTCTCAGTCCTGTTTTTGCTAGGGAGGCAAAGAGAGGTCCATTCTGGAACATCTATCCTCTCTCAACTCTGAGAAGACAGAGGGGATCTGATCAATGTCTATAAATAGCTGAGGGCTGGGGGTCAGGAAGGAAGGGACAGCCTCTGCTCACTTGTGCCCTGGCACAGCACAAGGGGCAAGGGATGGAAACCACAGCACAGGAAGAGTGCTGATCTACATGGGGATGTCCCTGCTTGCTGCAGGGGAGTTGGACTAGATGACCTTTGAAGGTCCCTTGTGACCCAGTGCATTCTATGATTCATGTCTGATCCAGTACTGTAAGGTCCATATTTTTCCTGCCCTGATGACTTGAGACATGTGAAGCACTGCTTTGTGCACAGGTGAAAGAAACTCTTTCCCCTTGTGTGTTTAGGTCAGCATTCAGCATACTCCATCACCATATAGACATTGTGCACCATGAGTTGTGCTTCCTGCCTGTGCCCACTGAAGCACTCCTGTTAGTTTGGCAGCAGCAGCACTCCTTCAATACAGAACAGATCCCGTGCTAGGTCCAGGGCAGGAGAGGTACAACAGCCTGGAGGAACCCCAGGGAAATGGCAGAATCAGGATTCCTCAGAACCAGTTTGCAGGTGTCAAGGAGGAAGGGACAGCCTCTGCTCACTTGTGCCCTGGGACTGGACAAGGGGCAAGGGATGGAGACCGCAGCACAGGAGGTTCCACCTCAACACGAGGGGGAACTTCTTTACTGTAAAGGTCCCAGAGCCCTGGCACAGGCTGCCCAGAGAGGTTGTGGAGTCTTCCTCTCTGAAGACTTTCCAACCCTGTCTGGATGTGCTCCTGTGCAACCTGCACTAGATTCTATGGTCCTGCTCTGGCAAGAGGGTTGGACTGGAAGATTTCCAGAGGTCACTTCCAACCCCTAGCACCCTGTGATCCCATTAGACAGAACAGTAAACTCTGCTTCATTGAAGCTGGAAATCTATACTGGCTTGGAAAACCAAGACCAGTTTTCTGCTGGAAATCTGAAGGAGTCTATTGACCTTTGACTCCTCAGACACTGACTGAAAGGAAAAATCCCACTTTTTCTGTTAAGAAAGCACATTGTTGTAGAGGCTCCATTGTGACAAGCCCATTTAAGTCTCAGGATTCCCAGATTCTTCCTTCTCCTATCAGCAGTTTGAGAATAATGGTACAACATAGGCAAGTATATCCTTTTGGATATGGTTCTCAACCATTTCACTTCTTAAAACAGAGAACACACTGGATAAATATAGTCTTAATTGCCTAATAAGACCTGCAAGAAATTGGAGCCCAGAACAAAGCTCTGATACTCTCACTTGTAATGAAGAAGAGACAAGAGGAGACAGTGTGAGCATGCAGCACAGAAGGCCAGTGGCACTCTGGGCTGCATCAAAAGCAGCATGGCCAGACCAAGTGAGATGATTCTGCCACTTTGCTCTGGTTAGATGTCAGCTGGAGTACTGCATCCAGCTCTGGAGCCCTCAACATAGGAAGGACATGAAACTAGTGGAGAGGGTCCAGAGGAGGGACATGAAAATGATCAGGGGTTGGAGCAGCTCTGCTACGAGGACAGGCTGAGGGAGCTGGGGGTGTGCAGCTTGGAGAAGAGAAGGCTCTGGGGAGACCTAATACAGCCTGACAGTGCCTGAAGGGGCTGCAAGAAGGTTGGAGACTGTTTGCAAAGGCCTACAGGGACAGGACAAGGGTAATGGCTGCAAACTAGGGCAGAGCAGTTTTAGACTGAATGTTAGGAACAAGTTCTGCACCATGAGAGTGCTGGAACACTGCAACAAGTTGCCCTGGGAAGGTGGTTGTGGGCCCATCTCTGGACATATTGAAGGTGAGGCTGGACAGGGCTCTGGGCAACTTGATCTAGATGAGGATGCCCCTGCTGAGTGCAGAAGGGGTTGGACTGGATGAGCTTTGGAGGTCCACTCCAACCCAGACCATTCTTCAATCCTGAATCAAGTGCTTCCAGAGTAATTTTTTTGCCTTTGTGCTTTCTGAATCATTGGTCAAAAGGACTGCCACTCTGCTAACGTTTCAGATGTTTTGACATCATCTGTTTTACTGTCTTTTAAAAGCAGTCTCAAAATTTGAACAAATAATGCTGTGAAAGATACTCTAAAATGCTCTGAAGATTTAACTAAATACCCTCATCATTTGTAACAAGCTACCTCATTGCAGTCATCAGCTGTCATTCTTCTGCTGCACATGTGCTGCAATGCCTATAATCAGGCTTTCTGACAAAGCAGAAATGGTGGTTGCTGTGTACTTGCACCCTAGAATGTCTGGACACTTATTTCTATGGAAATGCTAAACAATCCTTTCCATTTTAATTCTCCACTCTTTGCAAATTCAGAGAATGTTAAAGGTATAAATGCATCCTAAGCTGCAGAAGAAAAGAGTTTTACTGGTTTAACCATATTCACTTCAGATTGGGAAGTTTCCCCCCTCCCCATTCTTTTGTGATAAGTGATAGACATGAAGGGAAAAAAAAAAGAGATAAAGAGTAGAAATTAGGCTTAATTATATCACATTGTACAGAGATCCAGGCAACACTTCCAGGGACAGATTATCATCTAAACAAGAACTTCAGAGTGTGCTTCAGTTAGGATGTTAAGGTTTAACACCCACTTGCACAGTGCCTGTCATTAAATAAGTGTATTCTAACCTTAAAATCTCACTTTCTTACAGCAATGGCACAAGAGTTTGAAAAACAACAATTCTGTGCTAGTTTGAGCCTAGCTAGAAAGTTTTGGTGAGAAGAAGTAGATGATAGGCTGAGAAATGAAAACAATGGTGAGGTCTACTTCGCTCACAGTCTTGCTGAGAGGTGTACAAAGGAAAAGCAAAACATTAGATAAAGTCACTTTCGTTCTGCACTTGGTGCTGGGCTGTTCTCTTCTGCTTTGCCTGCTGGGGAGAAGCTGAGACTGCTGGCTGCTTTCTAACCTCACCCACCTTTTGCTTGGCTGCTTCACCTTGCTTTTTAATCCCTCTGGCCAAACCTCCGTTCTTTCTTTGGACTGGGGTAAGGTTGAGAGGGGTAGGGGGAAGGTGAGGGGTGGTTGAGAGCCCCTCCTGGGGACTCAGGTTTCTGGGAGGGGAATTGTGTTTGTATTACCTTTTTTATCTTGTATATTTCTGTCTATAACTGTATATACTGTAAATATCTGCTTGTAAATTGTGCCAGCTGTAAATATAAGCTTCATTCAAATTTCCAGAGCCGACTGAGTCTAGTCTGGGTGATTTCTAAAAGTGTGGGGGGACAGGGGTCACCCAAACCATCACAAATTCACATTTAGGTGGCAGAGGGCAGGAGTTCCTCTGCTATGGAGAGAGTCTGAGAGAATTGGGGTTGTTCAGTCTGGAGAAGAGAAGGCTCCAAGGAGACCTTTTTGTGGCCTTGCAGGATCTGAAGGGGGCTACAACAAAGCTGAGGTGGGACTTTTTAGGGTGACAGGGTCAGGTGGTGAACAGGACTGGGGGGAATGGTTCCAAGCTAGAGAGGAGATTTAGATTGAACATTAGGAAGAAGTTCTTCAGCATGAGTGGTGAGGCACTGGAACAAGTTGCCCAGGGAGGTGGTGGAGGCCTAATTTCTGGATGTTTTTAAGGCCAGGCTGGATGTGGCTCTGGGCAACTTGATCTAATGTGAGGTGTCCCTGCCCATGGCAGGAGGAGTGGAACTAGATCTTTGAGGTCCCTTCCAACCCAGACAATTCTGTCATGGCTGTGTGGTAGTCACTTCAGTAACGAGTCAAGAGGAATCTGTTTGACTCTGGTAGCCTTGGAAGGCACAACAGCCAAAGCATTTGCAGTCAGAAACTATCACAATGAATTAGCACTCAGATGAAGCTTCTGAATCACTTTGAATATGAATCTATCTGCTTTGCACTAATTGCTTGGTGTCATTCCATTACTGGAGTGCCTAAGTTGCCTGAATACAGTCCAAAAAAGTCAGCTCACATAGCCAAAGACCTGTTACAGAGAAAACTGCAGTAAAAACTTGCTCTAGAAAATGTAATTTATTTCTCTTACCCACTGTAACAGCTTATCCTTCTCACACACATTAATAGGGTTTATACCATCAGTCTCAGCTGTTAATGGACACACTGTTTATTAATACCCTCACCATGGGAAAGTCTGTCACAAGTCAAGCCACAACAGGAGAAAAAGACTCCAGACAACCTAAGGGTCACAGCATATTGGAAGAGAAGTCTCTCCAGAGAGGTTGTGGGCTTGTCACAATGGAGCCTCTACAACAATGTGCTTTCTTAACAGAAAAGTGGGATTTTTCCTTTCAGTCAGTGTCTGAGGAGTCAAAGGTCAATAGACTCCTTCAGATTTCCAGCAGAAAACTGGTCTTGGTTTTCCAAGCCAGTATAGATTTCCAGCTTCAATGAAGCAGAGTTTACTGTTCTGTCTAATGGGATCACAACTTCTCTGCAGACTTTCCAGACCCATCTGGATGCATTCCTGTGAGACCTGTGCTAGATTCTATGGTCCTGCTCTGGCAGGGCTGTTGGACTCAAAGATCTCCAGGTCCCTTCTGACCCCTGTGAACCTTTTCTCAGTTTTGAGGAAGCAGTGATCTCTGGAATTCAGATAGCAAAAGTACAGTTTCTTGAAGTCTGGTCTACAGTTCCTTGATGTCAGTTTAAAGAGACAAAGAAAACATGAGAGCTTGCACTACTACTTACACAGGTGAGAAGCAAGCTCTTGTTAGCACTGCAGACTCCAAATTTGCTAGAGAATGTCAATCTGTGCTCATCAGAGTGCACAATCCAGCATCAAACAGACCTGAATGAAGTCACCCAAGACATTCATCCTATTCAAAGTGGTCCTCTTCTCCCTCATCCCCACCTTCTTTCACGCTGATTCTAGCACACCTGTTCTTTGGATTCATCAGCTGATCCAATGCTACTCATTACTCACACTTTTGCCAGAGGAGTTTCCTATCAGATAGTGAAGTGAGTTCAGATAACCAAGCTTTTTGCACTGGCTTGAGCTCCTTAAAGAGCATCAACTGCCATTCCACTGAGAACCTCTACAGAACAGTTTCTGTGACTCGTGTGCAAGGACAAGTTTGGGTTTGACACATCAGTTGGATGTCTAATAATCTCCAGACCTCCTTTGTGTAACGTTCAGCAGCGAGACAAAGCCTAAGGACCTAACAGGGCATATTTAAGGAAACTTCAACTGATGATCCCTTCAACAAGCTGCTGTACACTCAAAGCTCACAGCTGCTTTCAGGAATGCACATTCAGAAATCTGACTTTAATTCCTGGTTGCATGTATGGGCTTTAATGCAGAACATGAAGCATACATGTTAACCAGTGACTGCAGCATCAGTCTCTGACTCAGAAAGGGCAGAACCTTCTGTGCTACATTTCCCTTTTGGACAGAGTCATCACTCAGTTACTTGAGGGTGTACATGACCATGCACATACCCACATAAGTATTAAGCTCTGGGGTTAGTGAAGTCTTGTGTCTCAAAGCTAAACTGTCTGTGATGCCGTTTTACTACCAGCTTGTCACCAGTGCCCTAGAAGAGAAGGCTTCGAGGAGACCTTAGAGTGGCTTTCCAGTATCTGAAGGGAGCCTACAGGAAGGCTGGGGAGGGACTATTGACAAGGTCTGGGAATGTCAGGACGAGGGGGAATGGGTTTAAACTGGAAGAGGGGAGATTTAGACTGGATGTTAGGAGGAAGTTCTTTACAGTGAGGGTGGTAAGACACTGGCACAGGTTGCCCAGGGAGGTTGTGGATGCTTCCTCCCTGGAGGCATTTAAAGCCAGGCTGGATGAGGCCTTGAGCAGCCTGCTCTAGTGGGAGGTGTCCCTGCCTATGGCAGGGGGTTGGAGCTGGATGATCCTTGAGGTCCCTTCCAACCTAAACCATTCTATGATTCTATCATTCTATCACAGGAAGTTCGAACACATGATGCAGTCTGAATCTGTTCCAGTACTCTTGTCACCTCTTTCAGAATGCTTCCTCACTCTTTCTGACCTGTGTCCCAACAGAACTCTGCCTTGGTACAAATCCATCATTGTAACAAGGCAACTTAATTCAGGAAAAGCAAACATCCTGGATCAGCACTGCAATGGGATGTTATAGGACTCAGCACTTACAACTCTCATCTTAAAATGCAACTTAGGAGAATCACAGAATGTTAGCGGTTGGGAGGGACCTCCAGAGGTCATCCAGTCCAACCCCCTCCCAAAAGCAGGATCACCCAGAGTAGTCCACACAGGAATGCATCCAGGTGGGTTTGGTAAGTCTCCAGAGAAGGAAACTCCACAGTCCCCTGGGCAGCCTGTTCCAGGGCTCTGTCACCCTCACTGTAAAGAAGTTTCTCCTCGTGTTGAGCTGAAACCTTCTATGTTCCAGTTTGTATCCACTGGTTCTTGTCTTATTGCTGCAAGCCACTGAAAAGAGCTTGGCCCTCTCCACTTGACACCCACCCCTCAGATATATATGGACATTAATCAGATCCCCTTCCAGCCTTCTCTTCTCCAGACTAAACAGCTCCAGGGCTCTCAGTTTCCATAGGGCAGGATGCTCAAGTCCCCCAGTCATCCTCATGGCTCTCTGCTGGACTCTCACCAGTAGCAGCCCTATCTCTCTTGAACTGGGGAGCCCAAAATTGGACACTGTATTCCAGGTGTGGTCTCACCAGGGCAGAGCAAATGGGGAGAAGAACCTCCCCAGACCTGCTGGATACACTTTTCTTGATGCACCCCCAAATACCATTGGCCCTTTTTGCCACAGGGCACATTGCTGTCCCATGGAGAACTTGCTGTCCACTAGGACTCCCAAGATCTTTCTCCATGGAGCTGCTTTCCAGCAGGGCATCCTGCACTGCATTTGCAAGACCACTGCTATCCCTCATATTAAACTGAGGTCACAAAGTCTAGACACAACTTGGAGTTTCTGCTCTTGTTCATCTTGATCTCCTCAGATGAATGATTAATAGTGTTTAACATGACACTGGAGTCATTTAATGTTTCTTGGGGCAGCATGCCAGATTCAGTAACTTGAGAGCACTCAGCACAAGGGCCAAGATCCATTCAAGGCTTTAACATAACAATACTATTTTTCTAAGGGCAGTCCTGTGCCATCCTTTTCAGCTAGCCAGACTGCTTTCTTCAGCAATTCCTCTGTGCCCATTCTGTCAACTGCCCCTTTAGAAAGCAGTCTTCTGTAAAGGGAAAGCAGCAATAGGTGGTGCCATGCCATGCCTCCTAAAAGCCCTCTGCATATTTCTCAGAACTTTAGCTTCTGTTCTTCGGACTGTAAGTAATTAAGTGGAAACAACACTGGGTTTAAGATGGAAGAGGAGAGATTTAGAGTGGATATTAGGAGGAAGTTCTTTACAGTGAGGGTGGTAAGACACTGGCACAGGTTGCCCAGGGAGGTTGTGGATGCTTCCTCCCTGGAGGTGTTTAAGGCCAGGCTGGATGAGGCCTTGAGCAACCTGCTCCAGTGGGAGGTGTCCCTGCCTGTGGCAGGGGGTTGGAGCTGGATGATCCTTGAGGTCCCTTCCAACCTAAACCATTCTGTGATTCTATGATTCTATGAACACAGCACCTTAAAAACCCTTCCCCTGACTTCTGCACAGTTACTCTAAAATAACAACTTTGTCATTTGGAGTTTACATTCTCTCCTGATCTTACAGGCTTGTAAACACAGACACACCACTGTTTCCAAAAGGCTAAGCCCACTCACCCTCTAAGCAGGGGATGCAAAGCTGGCTTTGCTGTCACAGGACCAAAAAAGTCTTTCAAGAGCTCTGTGCCAAGGACCCTTTCAACCTACTGGTCAAAACGTTAAGTGCTTGAACGTTCCTGGAGTTTAGTACTTTCCCTCTGTAGGTCACCTTCTTAGAAAAGCTACACTCCATTTGCCACAGCACTTGGAAACAGTTTCATACAGCTGGTCATGGGTGACTGCTAGCTGGCACTCATTAAAGACAAGCACTAACACTCCTTCAGCAAACAGTCCTAGGACAGAGTCACATTGTGGCTTTAGCAACCTTGCTAATACACACCTACTAGAACTAGCTGCTCCCTTCTTGAGGCAAAAGGCTTTGTCAAATCCCTAGTGACAACTGCTGATTTTCTGTCAATGCCCAATACTTGACAAGGTCCAAAGTCATCAGTGCCTCACCAGTACACTATGGGGCAAAGTCTGTAGGAACTGCTCCTACAATAGAAGATCCTCACATGCGGTTTCCTGCTCCTCTGTCATTGTTAATCCTGACAGTGGAAAAAGAAAACAAGCAGGCTGGGCTTAGGGAACAAAATGCTGTCCAAAACATAAGCAGAGAGCCAGGAAGCATCCTGCTGAACTTCATGTGGGAGCACAGTCATGGAATCATAGAATCAACCAGGCTGGAAGAGACCTCCATCATCCAGTCCAACCTAGCACCCAGCCCTAGCCAGTCAACCAGACCATGGCACTAAGTGCCTCATGCAGGCTTTGCTTCAACACCTCCAGGGACGGCGACTCCACCACCTCCCTGGGCAGCCCATTCCAATGCCAATCACTCTCTCTGCCAACAACCTACTAACATCCAGCCCAGGCAAAACTTGAGACTGTGTCCCCTTCTTCTGCCCCTGGGTGCCTAGGAGAAGAGACCAACCCCACCTGGCTACAGCCTTTGCTCAGGTAGCTGCAGACAGCAATGAGGACTGCCCTGAGCCTCCTCTTCTGCAGGCTGCACACCCCCAGCTCCCTCAGCCTCTCATCACAGGGCTGTGCTCCAGGCCCCTCACCAGCTTTGTCACCTTCCCCTGGACATGTTCCAGTACCTCAACATCTCTCTTGAACTGAGGAGCCCAGAACTGGATACAGCACTCAAGGTGTGGCCTGAGCAGTGCTGAGTACAGGGGCAGAATAACCTCCCTTGTCCTGCTGGCCACACTGCTCCTGAGCCAGGCCAGGATGCCATTGGATCTCCTGCCCACCTGGGCACACTGCTGCCTCATGTTCAGCTACTCTCTACCACAGCCAGACTGTCCCCCACCTGTAGTGCTGCTTGGGATTGTTGTGGCCAAAATACAGAACCCTGCACTTGGCCTTGTTCAATCTCATCCCGTTGGCCCCTGCCCACCCATCCAGCCTGTCCAGGTCCCTCTGCAGGGCTCTCCTACCCGCCAACAGCGCCACACCTGCGCCTAGCTTGGTGTCATCGGCAAACGTATTGATGCTTGACTCAAGGCCCTGGGCCAGATGATCAATAAAGATATTGAATGGTCTGAAACAGTGGGGGAAGATGCAAGTTAGCTCACTGCTACAACACTTCTACATCATTGTGGAAGGCCTGACCAAACCAGGCAGACATGATCTCCAGGAGAGCAAAGGCAAAAGCTGTGCAATCTAACCTTTGCCCAGAGAAAGAGTTGTGCCAGGGAATTATAAACACCACTCCCTCCTGCTCTCAGTTTCACCACATAGCACAGCAAGCAATGGTTACAAAACCAGCTACAAGGTGGGAAAGTTGGCAGACAGCCCCACCACCACCCCACTTGGCAGAGCAACCACTCACTGCCAGCTCTCTTGGCAAAGCCTCCTTCCTTTCTCAAAGGGTTAAGGCTCCCCAGATGAATAGCAGGCAGCTGAACCCAGCTACAACTCAAGGAGCCATAAGCTATGGTAACTTTCTCATTAATTCCCAGGAGAGCTTTCTGGGAAACAGGGCAGACAGATGTGGGGACATTTCAGGCTGCAGAGCCCCAACTCTCTCAGCCTGTCCTCATAGCAGAGCTGCTGCAGCCCTCTGAGCATCTTCGTGGCTCTCCTCTGGACCCGCTCCAGCAGTTCCATGTCCTTCTTGTGTTGGGGGCTCCAGAACTGCACACAGTACTCCAGGTGGGGTCTGACGAGAGCAGAGTAAAAGGGGAGAATCCCCTCCCTTGCCCTGCTGCCCACACTGCTCTTGATGCAGCCCAGCACATGGTTGGCTGTCTGGGATGCATGTATGATCCAAGCCAAGAGCCTTGAGTCATCTGCTCACCTTCCAACTGTCCTAAAGCTTTCCTTTTTATACCTGAAAATCTCTTACCTTCCACCTCCCTCCTTCATGTCTGGAAAAACTCTTAGAGATGCATGCATGTATTGTATTTGTCATAAGTCAAGTAAGCTCCACTTGAACTCTAAACCTATGGTCCCCAAGAAGCAATCCAGATAACTACTTCCCAAATTTCTTCTGGCCATTCAGAAGACTGAAAGCTACACATCTCCTAAACTCTTCCTTAGAACAAGTCTCCATTTCATCAGCACTTTTTGGTGCCACACAGGACAACTGCATAATGCAGCTCAACTGCAGGAAAGGAATCACCATTGGACAATTGGAATAAAGGCAAAAGCAACTGCTTGTTTTGTTTACCTACTCTGCCACTAGCAGGTTAAAGTACAAAAGGCAAGAGTCAGCATAGGTTTTTAGGGCTGCATAAAGAGACCATTCATCAGGTTATAAGTCACAAGAAACTCATTATGTCATCTTGAAGCCACAGTAAGAACGATTTAAGGAACTATCACAGCTGTAATTACAACGGTAGTTAAAAGACACACAAGATACATGACAGCAGAACCTATGCTGTCCAAAAGGCTAGGTATGAGGGAAAAAAACTGCTGAAGAACACCTTATAAGCCCAGACACAGCACATGTAAACTAGAGAAAGGACAAAAGTTTTAACTCCAAAGCAGTGAGAATCACAGAAACATTCAGGTTGCAAGCCCAACCACTAACCCTACTCTACAAAGTTCACCCTAAACCACATCCCCAAGCACCACATCCAAATGACCTTTAAACACACCCAGGGTTAGTGACTCCACCACCTCCCTGGGCAGTGCCTTCCAGTCCCTGATCACTCCTGCTATTTTTTTTTTCCTAACGTCCAGTCTAACCCTGCCCTGCTGCAGCTTGAGGCTTTTCCCTTTCGTTCTATCACTAATTACCTGTGAGAAGAGACCAGCACCAACCTCTCCACAGTCTCCTTTCAGGTAGAAAGCCATGAGGTCTCTCCTCAGCCTCCCTTTCTTCAAACTAAACAGCATCAGCTCCTTGGGTCACTCTAGATAAGATTTCATTCTCCAGAAAGAAAATAGAATCCAAAACCAGAGAAGCATCTATGCAGCTTGCCTGATCCCTCTCACCACCAAATCTTTCATGTTTAAATAAATGGTCACTATTTCTCAGGCACAGAGGGTACCCCACTCATCAGCCACAACATTAACTGCATGTTTAAACAAGATAGCAAAAGGTGCACCTGTGGAACAGAGATAATCTGTGAACGTGTATGCACTCCAGAAGGGAGTTTGGAGATAAGATACAGACTAAGAGGTTCAAGTGTGAAAAGATACTGGGTTTAGATTCATAGAAAGGTTTGAGTTGGCACTGACCTTGAAGATCATCTAGTTCCAGCCTCCCTGCTATGGGCAGGGACACCTTCCACCAGACCAAGTTTGCTCAAGGCCTCAATCCAGCTTGGCCTTGAACACCTCCAGGGAGGGGACACCCACAACCTCCCTGGACAACCTGTTCCAGTGTCTCACCACCCTTACTGCAAAGAAATTCTTCCTAATATCTTGGCTAAATCTACTCTCCTCAAGCTTCAATCTATTCTCTCTCATGCTATACTACAAGCCTCTGTAAAAAGTCCCTTCCCAGCTTTCTTGCAGGCCCTTTTTAGGTACTGGAAGCCATCTCATAGAATCATAGAATGGTTTAGGTTGGAAGGGACCTCAAGGATCATCCAGCTCCAACCCCCTGCCATAGGCAGGGACACCTCCCACTAGAGCAGGCTGCTCAAGGCCTCGTCCAGCCTGGCCTTAAACACCTCCAGGGAGGAAGCATCCACAACCTCCCTGGGCAACCTGTGCCAGTGTCTCACCACCCTCACTGTAAAGAACTTCCTCCTAACATCCAGTCTAAATCTCCCCTCTTCCAGCTTAAACCCATTCCCCCTCGTCCTGACATTACCAGACCTTGTCAATAGTCCCTCCCCAGCCTTCCTGTAGGCTCCCTTCAGATACTGGAAGGCCACTATAAGGTCTCCTTGAAGCCTTCTCTTCTCCAGGCTGCAGAGCCCCAACTCTCTCAGCCTGTCCTCATAGCAGAGCTGCTGCAGCCCTCTGAGCATCTTCATGGCTCTCCTCTGGACCCGCTCCAGCAGTTCCATGTCCTTCTTGTGCTGGGGGCTCCAGAACTGCACACAGTACTCCAGGTGGGGTCTGACAAGAGCAGAGTAAAGGGGGAGAATCACCTCCCTTGCCCTGCTGGCCGCACTAAGGTTTACAAGGTGTAACATTTGCTCTAGGCTGAACAGCCCCAACTCTCACAGCCCATCCACATACGGGAGGTTCTCTAGCCCTGTGATCATCTCCATGACCCTCCTCTGACCTGCTCCAGCAGCTGCAGAGGGGGTCTCAGGAGAGCAGAGCAAGACAATCAGCTCCCTCACCCTGCTGGTCGCACTGCTTTTGATGCAGCCCAGGACCTGGTAGATCTTCCACACTGCAAAGGCGCATTGCTGGCTCACGCTTCTCATCAGCATCATTACAACGCTGGCAGACAAACAGAGCTGACAAAAGGATGCAGCTGCTTCATCATTATTTTGGCCAAGCATGCTCAATTCAGCTAGTGAGTGTTTGCAGAGAATGCCACCATTCACAAAAAGCAGGATCTTTAGGAGGTTTTTGCAGCAGTTACCCAGGTGGGTTACTGGTGCCAGGGACAAAAGCTTCAGGGGAAAACCAACACAAAACAGTTTCTAGGCCTAGAACTGATTTCTTAATACCACCTCCACTTTTTAACATGAACATGGCTTTAGAACTAAAGATCATCAAAATGTTAGCATGCCAAAATGCAAAATACAGTACACAATGCAAGCTGGAGGAGAGATGGAAAAACAACTCTGAATACAGTAATATGCTTACACACAGCTCCTTAGAAATGATTATTAACATAATTCACCAAAAGCAACTACTGCCTCTCTTAAGAGCTCAGACTGCTTCCTCCTACAAATGAAGCAGAAAGTGGGAGGAAAAGAATCTTATATAGGAGAGTCTGGGGCAGATTTTATGCAAATCAAGGAGCTGCATTGATAAATGTAGGGGAGTAAGAGACAACAAAACAGTAAACATTATCACAGGGTAAAAATACAAACATTTTTACATTAGTAACTCAAGTCTTAGACCCAGGGAATTTTGTGGAAGCCTCACATCTATTAGGATCCATCCATATTATCATATTCAAGAAAGTCAACAGAATTAGCTTGCCAGTAGAAGCATTTGAAAGGATATTAAATGACCACAGTTCTACCATCAAGCTCTCAATTCACTTTCCTCCTCCAACACAGGAATTTCTTGATTGCTACCATTGGCTTAAATGTGGTTGCATTTAGCCACTAGAACACTAATGCAGTGGTCACCTCTTGTGTCCTTGTAGAAGGCTATGTTTAGCATGTGTGCCTGAGTGCTGCTGCCATCCAGGGAAGAACAATAACCTTCTGTTACTGTTATCTAAAGGAGAACCTCCCTCAAAACCAGGAGAAAATCATGCTTTTGAGCCAGTAAGTCATCTCTGCTGAGGCAGCTGCACATCACCAGAATGCACAGTAGAGTCAAAAAGTGAATCCTGTGACAGGACAAGGAGCAATGGGTGTAAGCTGCAGCAAAAGAGGTTCAGCCTCAACACAAGGGGGAACTTCTTTACTGTAAGGGTCACAGAGCACTGGAACAGGCTCCCCAGGGAGGTCGTGGAGTCTCCTTCTCTGGAGCCTCTCAAGGCCTGTCTGGATGTGTTCCTGTGTGATATGTGTCAGATAGGATTGTCCTGCTCTGGCAGGGGAGTGGGACTCGATGATCTCTTTGGGTCCCTTCCAACCTCTAACATCCTATGATCCTATGAATCCTAGCTGGCATTTAACAGCTGCTCTGAGACAGATACAATACAGAGGAAGATAGAGTGCAAGTTTTTTTCCCCAGATTATTTAGAACACTGCAGTATGCCACCTAATAAAGGCTGTTTGGCAAGCTAATATTGGTACTTTTGTCAGCAGAGTTTTGAGGATAATCCATCTGAATCATCAACCTTTTAACAAGAAAGGAAAAAAAAAACTAAGAGATATGGCAGAGAACAGGAATAAAAGCTTAGGCTGAAAAGAGAGAAAAGCAGGTGGCCACAAAGCAGAGAACATAATGCAATTTGAGACACAGCAGCAAGTTTCAAACAGCAAAAGCAAAATTCTGTGGCATCATTTTAGGAGAGTGAGAGAGAGAAGACATGACACAAAAGAAAGCTAAGTATTTGTAGTGAGCCACCACAAAAGAAACACATAAAGATGAAAGCAAACAAACAAGAAAACCTCGATACAGACATGCTAAGAAGCCTGAAAACTAAAGAATGAGTACTTCATTTTACTTCCAAAAATCTAAAATTAAACACTGACTCAAGCCAAGCAATTTCTGTTTAGCTAAGCAGATGCACAGAAAGAACTACAGAACATAATCCATCACAAGCTTGTACTTTGGGCTATCCATCTGCAGGCAACAGGTAACTCGCTAATTACTGTAAAGCAATTTCTCCTCATGTGGAGGTGAAACCTCCTCTGTTCCAGTTTGTATCCACTGCTCCTTGTTTTATTGCTGTGCACCACCAAAAAAGAGATTGGCTTCCTCTACTTGACACCCCCCCCTCAGATATATATGGACATTGATCAGATCTCTTCTCAGACTTATCTAAACAACCCCAGGTGCCTCCATCTCTCTTTATAGGGCAAATGCTCAAGTTCCCCATTCAACCTCGTGGTTCTCCACTGGACTCTCTCCAGCAGGTCCCTGTCTCTCGAACTGGGGAGCCCAAAACTAGACACAGTATTCCAGGTGTAGTCTCACCAGGGCAGAGTAGAGGGGTCCCTAGACCTGCTGGATACACTTTTCTTGATGCACCCCAGATTCACAGACCATCAAGTATGCTTGTAAACAGTTTGGGGTTTTTTTCTGTCCTAATCTTAGCCAAGGTTTGGATGTGAACCAGCTAGAGTCAATGCATCTTCTTAATTGGAAGTTACAGAACACATATCTTTTGAGATATGAAGAGCATCTCAGCACAGAACAAACCACTATGAGTCCTATTTCTTTCAGGGGAGAATAAAAACATATGAAGCTGGTAAACTCATACTCAGCAGCCAAGTTCACACACATTCACACATATATTTCTGGCATCTTCTTGGGTTTATTACAATTATTTAGAATAGAATTGACCAGGTTGGAAGAGACCTCCAAGCTCATCCAGTCCAATCTACCACCCAACCCTGTCCAGTCAACCAGACCATGGCACTAAGTGCCTCATCCAGGCTTTGCTTGCACACCTCCAGGGATGGCGACTCCACCACCTGTCCCTGGGCAGCCCATTCCAATGCCAATCACTCTCTCTGCCAACAACTTCCTCCTAACATCCAGCCTAGATCTCCCCCAGCACAANGGCTCTCCTGCCCACCTGGGCACACTGCTGGCTCATCTTCAACTACTATCTAGCAGTACCCCCAGGTCCCTTTCTTCCTGGCTCTGTCCCCAGCCTGTAGTGCTATTTGGGGTTGCCATGGCCAAAGTGCAGAACCCTGCACTTGGCCTTGTTAAATCTCCTCCCATTGGCCTCTGCCCATCCATCCAGCCTGTCTAGGTCCCTCTGCAGGGCTCTCCTACCTTCCAACAGATCAACACTTGCTCCTAGCTTGGTGTCATTTAGAAGGCATAAAGTGGTTGTAGGCTTACAGCTCATGTCTCTGGAACTCATTTCAAACACTTAAGTCAAAACTATCTTTTCCTAGTAAATCCAACAGATAATTGTAACACTTACATTTTCCTGGTCAGAAGACAGGGGTGGCTGCACTAAAAGAAGGCTCTGCTCAGAGGTGTCCTCTTCAAAGGCTGCCTGTGTTGTTGCAGTGCCAGACATGTGTCCTTTTCTGAGCCGCAGACCTGGCTCTGCAGAGCCAGCATTATCGAGTTCCGTTAGTTCATTCATGAGACGCTTGGAGCCTTCTCGAACAGTCTCTTTCCTCCTGCTTCGGCTTTAGCTGATTGTGCTGGCTCTGAAAGACAAACAGAACTGAAGTTAGAGAGAGTAAGAATTGGCTGGAAGAGCACGATGCTTAAAAGCTACACAACAGCTACACCAACTGCTTTCATATATGCTCACACTCCCCCAGGGTATATAACTGACACTACTGAGTGAATTCTCATCTCCTGACCCCTCGTACTTCCAGGCTACTGGACAGTGATCTCTCATCTCCTGACCCCTCATACTTCCAGGCTACTGGACAGTGATCTCTCATCTCCAGACCCCTCGTACTTCCAGGCTACTGGACAGTGACCTCTCATCTCCTGAGCCCTCATACTTCCAGGCTACTGGACAACAAATTGTCATCTCCTGACCCCTCGTACTTCCAGACTACTGGACAACAAATTGTCATCTCCTGACCCCTCATACTTCCAGACTACTGGACAACAAATTGTCATCTCCTGACCCCTCATACTTCCAGACTACTGGACAACAAATTGTCATCTCCTGACCCCTCATACTTCCAGACTACTGGACAACAAATTGTCATCTCCTGACCCCTCATACTTCCAGACTACTGGACAACAAATTGTCATCTCCTGACCCCTCATACTTCCAGACTACTGGACAACAAATTGTCATCTCCTGACCCCTCATACTTCCAGACTACTGGACAACAAATTGTCATCTCCTGACCCCTCATACTTCCAGACTACTGGACAACAAATTGTCATCTCCTGACCCCTCGTACTTCCAGGCTACTGGACAGTGATCTCTCATCTCCAGACCCCTCGTACTTCCAGGCTACTGGACAGTGACCTCTCATCTCCTGAGCCCTCATACTTCCAGGCTACTGGACAACAAATTGTCATCTCCTGATCCCTCGTACTTCCAGACTACTGGACAACAAATTGTCATCTCCTGATCCCTCATACTTCCTCACTACTGGACAACAAACTGTCATCTCCTGATCCCTCATACTTTCATGTCATAACAGAAAGATGATAGAAAGTGAGCTCTCCAAAAGAGTAAATTCACAAAAGCACAGTGATGTTTTTATGAATCATTCTGCAAGCATTGGGCTGTTAACAGTGTTTCTAAATGAACTAATTTAAGGCATCCTAGGGGCTAGGTTTCACCAATACTAAGACACTAAGTTATGGTACAGATGCTCAGTTAAGAGCAAGCAAACAGAGCTCAAGCAGCAAATAACTTTAGACAGAGTGGAAAGAGAGCAGTAGTACACACACTGATGTGCCTCCCTTGCTTAAGTTAACATGTTCCAAATTACTGCTAGCACTTGTCTGTACCTTTACTTCTATAAGGAATCAGACCAGGCAGACTTAAACACTTAATTCCATTTCAGCAACCAGAAACAGGTAAACCTCCCAGAAAACCATAACCCAGGCTTTCTACTCAAGAAGTAACTATACACTTACAATATAGCAAAGAGGATTGGGGTAAATGCAAGATGCTAAAGATGTCATTTGCAGAAAATGACCTAATGATAACCTGTTAATCCGAGCCCTCATCCAAGAGTATTACTGGTTATCCATTTATCTTCCACATGACATCTCCCTCTACATCTCTCTTATGAGACCCCACCTGGGTCACTGTGTCCAGTTCTGGAGCTCCTAGTACAAGAAAGGTCTGGAAGTGCTGGATCTTGTCCAGAGAAGGGCCATGAGGATGATCAGAGGGCTGCAGCTCCTCTGCTATGGAGATAGGCTGAAAGAGTTGGGGTTGCTCAGTCTGGAGAGGAGAAGACTCCAAGGAGACCTTATTGTGGCCTTCCAGTATCTGAAGGGAGCTACAAGAAAGCTGGGGAGGGTATTTTCAGGGTGTCAGGTAGTGATAGGACTGGGGGAAATGGATCCAAGCTAGAGGAGATTTAGATTAGACGTCAGGAAGAAGTTCTTCAGCATGAGGGTAGTGAGACACTGGAACAGGTTGACCAGAGAGGTGGTGGAAGCCTCATTCCTGGATGTTTTTAAGGCCAGGCTGGATGTGGCTCTGGACAATCTGATCTAGTGGAAAGTGTCCCTGCCCATGGCAGGGGGGGTGAAGCTTAATGATCCTTGAAGTCCCTTCCAACCCTGACAATCTTGTGGCAGCTCTGTGGTAGTCACTTCAACAGCCAGTCAAGAGATCCCTGCTTGTTTCTAGTAGCCTCAGAAGGTACAACAGCCAAAGCATTTTGCAGCCAGAGTGCCAGAAACCATCATAATGAATTAGTACTTGCTGAGGCTTCCAAATCACTTTGAATAAGAATCTCTTTTGTACTAATCACTTCATGTCATTCCATGACTGGAGTGCCTAAGTACTTAGATGTGACTAACACCTAACATTAAGATAACCCATCTAACAAGTTTTAACTTGCCAGGGTACATAATTAGATTGGAATTTTAGTGCCCAATAAAGGATGCTGAACTTTGTCATAATGGAGGAAGGCAAAAGAAAGATAAAAGAGGTAGAGGATTTATACTGGCAGTCTCATAATACAATGTCACCTCCAAAACATCACCACGATAATGTACTCCTTCCTTCCAAGGACCAATTCATTTACACATGATCATTGCAAGATAATTCTCAGCTCTGACAAATGTGCTACAGTTAATTCTGCTGCAGCAGTTTGTAATATTATATTCACTTGGCTGCCTGACAATCCCCAGAAGAGCAAGCTGCTAACGAGAAGGTAACAGGCTCTGTAGAGCTAAGTGATAGCTCAGCTGTCCGAGTTCAGTATGGCACACTGCTATATCACCCCGACAAGGTAAATGTAGAGTAGGACAGCAGAGCAGATGGTACAGCCACCTTTTTCCTAACTCCACTACAGGGTCAGTAACCTCCATCTGAGAAGCATCTGAAAAGCATCTGAAACAACCACAGCTGTTTACTTGGCAAACACAAGAGCTGCACCACAAAAACTAAGTCAAGGTTTAACAGGAAGCCCAACAAAAGAGTTCAACAAGTGGATTTTAAGTCCAGGAAGAAATATCTAGAAAGCCAAAAAAATCCCAAACCAACTGAAATATTGCCCCTGCATGGCCCTCTCTATCCCCTCCCCCTTTTGGTTTTGTATTTCAAGCTGGCATTTCATAATTCTACTTTTATGCAAGAAGCATGAAGACAATGTCACACTGCTATTCAGCAATACCGAGCTAGGCAAGAATGGCCCAAAAAAGCATTCAACAAAAGCTAGTTGGAAAGGAGACTTTTAAGTGGTGTTTTAAGACACCAAATAAAAAGATTAATTTCAGTACAGTTCACTGTATCAGTTTCAAGACACAGCAGTTTTAGGCCTCTCACTTCAAGTAAGATATTGAGGTGATGGAGTGGGTCCAGAGGACAGTGACATGACTGGGGAAGGGACTGGAGGGAAAGTCTGAAGAGGGAAGGCTGAGGGAGCTGGAGAAGACTGAACAGGGAGCTTATTACTCATTACAACTTCTCTTCAGGTAGCTGTAGTTAGGAGGGGGTCAGGCTCTGCTCTCAGGCAACTTGTGCCAAGAGGAGAGGGGATGGCCTGAAGCTGGTCCAGGGGAGGTTTAGGTTGAATGTTAGCAAGCAGCCTTCTGACAGAAAAGGGAATTAAGACACTGGAATGGACTGCCAAGGGAGGTGGTGGAGTCACTGTCCCTGGAAGTGTTTAAGGAAAGCCTGGATGTGGCACTCAGTGCCATGGTCCAGTTGATGTGGTGGTGCTGGGTCACAGGCCAAACTCAGAGGATTATTCCAGCCTCTGTGATTCCACAAGTAAAGTTGCAAGCAAGCAGATCAGCTGTTCATAAACAACAGTTACACATACACACATTCTTACCTGGTATTCCACCCCATTGCAAACAGGTAGTCAAATCAGCCATTGCTGTTCAGCTTGCAAACCAGCAAGTTTTACTAGTTCTTTTTACCAGCTTTAAGCACCAGAATTGCCACAGCAGGCCCTTGCATCACCTCTATGCCATTGCAAGAGGCACAGTAACAACCAGCTCAACGGGCTTAACCACAAGATACTGGCAAAACCTTCTCCTAATACAAGGAGACACAAGAATGCCAAGAGATTTCTTACATCAAGCCCTGAAGATTTATTTCACCAGCACTCGCTGCCAAGCAATCACTAAGGTTAAAAATAAATGATCTGTTTTGCCTCCAGCCAGTCAGATTTGCATTTGGTAGCAGAGTTGAACTTCAGGGCTCTGCATAAATAGATGTTGTTGTTTCTTGAAATTACAGTGGCATTGCTGAATGAAACAAGGTGTTACCATGTTGTCCTTCAGCATGGCCTTCCACTATCTGAAGGGGGCCACAACAAAGCTAGGGAGGGACTTATTAGGGTGGCAGGTAGTGACAGGACTGGGGGTAACAGATCCAAGCTAGAGGAGGGGAAATTCAGATTAGACATTAGGAAGAAGTCCTTCCCCAGAAGGGTGGTGAGACACTGGCACAGTTTGCCCAGGGAGATGGTGGAAGCCTCATCCTTGGAAGTTTTTAAGGCCAGGCTGGATGTGGCTCTGAGCAACCTGATCTAGTGGGAAGTGTCCCTGCCCGTGGCAGTGGGGTTGGAGCTAGATGATCCTTGAGGTCCCTTCCAACCCTGACAATTCTGTGAGGGATTTCAAAGATGCCTGAACATGGTGCTGAGGGACATGGTGGCAGTGGTGCAATTGTGATCTCTAAGCAAGTGGTTGAACTTGATGATCTTGAAGGTCTCTTCCAACCTCAACAGTTCTATGGTTCAGGCAGGATCCTTTCAGCACTAAATATGCTTGCTGTTACTGAGTATGTAAAGGTAAGCAAGCCAAAAGACAGTACAAAAGCTACTGGCTTCAGTCCTCAAAGCCAAAAACATGTGTCTGAGTGCAACACAGAGCTGCCAATAGAAGAGTGCTAATAGCCAGAACTATTTGTTCACAAGCTAAAGAAAGCCATCTGATACAAACAGGGAAGGCACAGATGGTCTTTAATTCGTATGGTAAGGTTTCTATGACTCCACAGCTCAGTGAGGAATCTGAACAACTGCAATAAACCTTCTCCTAAGAAAATACAAAGTCTAAAGTCAAAGTATGGTCAGCAGCATCTAGCCAGAAAACCATGGATGAAATCTCATGGAGAGACTTACTGACCCAATCTGTCTCTGAACAGAACTCTCTGTTCAGTAAAACAAGAACTAGAAAATGCAAAGCTGTGGAACATCTGAGGTCTTTCAAGAGATTGTTTTGTGCTTCACTGAGATAAGTATGTTAACTTTCCTGTAGCATGCAACAAAATGGAAGCTCTCATTAAAATTCTCTTCCATTTAAAGGGGCAATCACCACATACAACTTCAAATCACCTTAAGGATTGCACATATAATAAGCACAGTAGCAGCATCTGTATCAATCAGCTGAGCTATTGCTGTGTTTAAAATCAGATGAGAAAAGCATCTACACAGTTTGGTTTGCTGGTTTTTGAGTTCTTATGTTTTGTTGGGGGGAAGTATTTTTTTTGCTTTGTTTTGTTGTAGATTGGATTTGGTTTTGTTGTGCTCTGTGATTTTTTAGAGGGGCTGGGAGTTGGTTTGGGGGGTTTTGTTTGTTTTTAACATATAAAACTTGCAAAGCCTAGATTTGGTTTTGGAAAGTTGAATACTATTGCAGTCCTAAACAGAGCCTATAAACACAAGCAGCACTCCCTGAGCTGACTTAATACGCTGCTGCCACCACACAACCTACAGATCATTCCCATTTGCTCACTCCACCACAGCTCAGGAGTCAACCCCACAGTGAGAACAACCAATGCCAGTTCCAGGCTGCAGACAGACCACTCATGGTGTTTCTGAAGAGAATCAACAGGCAACACTGTTTCACCAGGTCACTGCATCTGTGCACTATCAGAGGAGTCAAAGTCTACAATTACAGCTGTTTAGGACACTGCTTCACTCCTCCAGATGACAAGGAAAGAGTACTTGACAAGTGGCACCCTGGTCCACTTGCCAGGGAAATCAAGGGAAGCCCCAGGGCCAAGTCATGGTAGGAGTTAAGTCTGGCTAAGGGAAAGAGAAGTCAGACAGCAAGTGCCACATCACATCAGTTAAGAATGCTGTTGAATGTCACAGAATCAGAGAACGTCCAGGGCTGGAAAGGACCTCAGAAGATCATCCAGTCCCACCCCCCTACCAGAGCAGGATCACCTACAGCAGATCACACAGGAACACACACAGGCAGGTTTTCAATATCTCCAGACAAGGAGACTCCACAACCCCCCTGGGCAGCCTGTTCCAGTGTTCTGTCACACTCACAGGGAGAAAATTCCTCCTCATGTTTCCATGGAACTTGCTATGCCTCGACTTCCACCAGTGCCCATTGTACTGTCACTGGGCATCACCCAACAGAGCCTGGCTCCAGCCTCTTGGCACTCAGCCTTTACATACTGATAACTATGAATGAGGTCACCTCTCAGGCTCCTCTTCTCCAAGCTTAAGAGCTCCAGCTGCCTCAGGCTCTCCTCATAAGGAAGATGTTTTTGTGGCTCTGCACACACGTTACCCATATATCTGGCCTAGCTAACCCATGCAGGTCAGTTATTAACCATATGTGGTACCCACTCTTTTGCTGCCTTTTTTTCCCCACTCAGCACAGAGCAAAGCAGAAGAGCATTGTCAATAGGTTTGTGAATTGCCCTGGCCACAGCTAAAATGCTAACAAAACAGAAATACTGGAAGATTCAAGAGTGGAACTTGTATAACCTGGAATAAAAGAGGCATTTTTATCCTTTTTAAGGAGCCTTTCAGTGATTAAGCTGTCTTTTTCAACTAAGGAGGTAAACATCCACAGCAACATTCCAAACAGTCTCTAAAACAACAGTTTAAAAGAAAAACCAACCAAAACAAGAAACAAAACAAACCCCAAATCAACCAAATAAGGGTATGTATGAACAAAGGAGGGAGGAAAACCTTAGAGAATCTTGTTTTCTCAGGATACCCTACAGGGAAAGTATGAGTCAGACTGTAAAAATTCTTTGGAGGTCAACTTTAACAATGAGGAAGCAATCCAGCAGCTCTTCTCTTAGATGTAATTTTCCTAGATAAAGAGACATCTACAAAACAAAGATTAGACTCCTGCAGAGGGTCAGTGGCCAAGAAGCTGTCTTTTGTAACTTGTAAAGTGTCACTGGAAGCTTCAGCCTAAGCTATTTCACAGCAGGCTGCAAGGACAAACAATCAAGCACATTCTGGTGCGTTGGGATCCAAAGAAAGGGAACAAGCAAGCAGCCTGCCTACAGTAAGGAAACGCTTCCATCTCAGAGGATCCCATTACATCGTTACAACGTTGGTGCGATTTGTACTGCAAATGGGAGCCCGGTTTTGTAACCGGGTTAAGCCTTGTGTCAGAGATTGGCCCACCCCCAGTGCACAACGGCTGCTTGTTACAGACTGGAGACCTGCTGGAAATTAGTTTTACTCTGCAGTAAACCAAAACCAAGAGATTCGTCACCAGAGCAGAACAAAACGAGGAACAGCCGTTTGAGTTCTTTTCACATCACATTCCACAAAAAGCCACAGCCCAGAGCTGGAAAACTTGCTTTTGGTTCATTTTTCACTACATGGATGCATTTCTCCAAGTGAGCAACATTCCATCTCCGTGCCCTTTTATGATTTTATTTCTATGCCATGTTACTAACTCACATCAACTTCACAGCTGCCAACAAAAAGATGCAGTTGGCTTCCGTTAGCAACACTGCATATCACAGACTGTCCAAAAGTGAAAGACTGAAAGCAGACATCTGTGCTAGTTTGAGCCTACCTAGAATGTTTTGGTGAGAAGAACTAGATTACAGGCTGTGGAAGGAAAACAGTGGTGATGGCTACTTTGCTCATAGATGTATAAGAACAAGAAATAAAAATATAGATAACCACTGTTATCTATATTATCTATATAGATAACCACCTATATTATATATATAGATAACCACTCTCACTTGGGTGCTAGTTTGAGCCTACCTAGAATGTTTTGGTGAGAAGAACTAGATTACAGGCTGTGGAAGGAAAACAGTGGTGATGGCTACTTTGCTCATAGATGTATAAGAACAAGAAATAAAAATATAGATAACCACTGTTATCTATATTATCTATATAGATAACCACCTATATTATATATATAGATAACCACTCTCACTTGGGCTGCTGGCTGAGCTGCATCTCTAATCTCATCCTCCATTTTGGACTAATCCACTTTGCTTCCTAACCCCCTGGCTGAACCTCCATTCTTCCTTGGGACTGGGGTAAGGTTGAGAGGGGTAAGGGGAAGGGGAAGGGGCAGTTGAGAGCCCCCCCTGGGGACTCTGGGAGAGCTGTTGTGTTTCTGTATTACCTTTTACCTTGTCTATTTCTGTCTATAACTGTATACACTGTAAATATCTGCTTGTACATTGTGCTAGCTGTAAATATCAGCTTCATTCATATTTCCAGAGCTGGCTGAGTCTAGTCTGGGTGATTACTAAAGTGTGTGGGGCGGTGGGTAACGCCCAAACCATCACAACATCACTTTTCCTCTTAAGTGAAAATTTAGAATATATCCTTTTAACTACTGCCTCAAGGACATTCAAGTCACAAAACTGTTGGATAAAGATTAAGAAATCCAAGTCATAGAATCAGCCAGGTTGGAAGAGACATCCAAGATCATCCGGTCCAACCTAGCAACCAGCCCTGTCCAGAGCTAGACTACTAAACTGAAGATACATTCACTTAACCCTGCTACACAGAGAACCTTTGCCCAGAATGTACACAGCACCAAGATCAACAGCAGCAACTCAGAAAGCAAACATTCCCATACCCTGGCAGGTATACCACTCTCCTCTTAGGAAGGATAATTTTGCATCTCTAGAAACTGAACTGAGATCTTTTTTCAATGCAGAAGAATGTTTCTGAGCCTGGAGCAATTGGACAAAAACATTCCCACCTGGTTTCTGAAACAAAGGAATAGGCACACTCTAGGCTGCAAGCTTTATGCAGGAAAGCACTTAAGATAGTTGCTTTCAGTGCTTCTTATTTGGATAGCTTCAGTGCATGCTTGTATGTCTCTATTCATACGCCATCACTATGCAGATTCAAGGGCTGTCTGGTGCCAAGAGGGGCCATCAAACAGCCCTACTCCTCATTTCTGCACCCCTTAGAGGCACTAAGGTGGCAGTGGAAACCCAGGGGAAGAAAGAGTTGTTACTGAACCAGCAAACTGAATTGGCACACTGCACTATCAGAGAAGTGGCACGGACAATGTGACAGCCCCAAGATTCTACTACTTCAGTATTTTATATGCAGTCTTTTAATCTGTTAAAAGACTGACAGTTATATCTTGGACCACCCCTTTAATTGTCACATATGTACATATGACAGCCTTCATCACAACCTGTTGACCAGCTGCAGACCACACCTGTCACAACAAACCACAAGCCTTGCCAAGATAACTGATTCTAACACAGCGGTCAGGATCTCAGCAGCCCAGTAGTAAGAGGCAGACCATCAGGCTCTTCCCAGCTCTTGCTGATTGTCTTGGATAAGCTTCATTCACAAGGCAGTTAGCTTACTCTGGTTTATTTTGGGGTACAAAATGTGTGCAGTTTGTGTATCTGTAGAAAACAAGAACAGAGAAAATGTGCTCCTTTGCTTATGCCCAGCAACAGCATCCCTTCGGCTGAAGGCAGCATACATTCTTCTCCTCAAAACCCACCCTGTTTTGCCACAAGTTAACTCAAATTCATTCCTTTTCTGAAGCAGAAGTGTTACAAGAACACAGTAGGAATAACCAATACTCAGGCTCAGAGCACTGTATCAGTCTAAGATCAAAAAAGTGCTACAGCACTTTTATCAGATTATTTAACTACCAAAACTCAAGCAAAAGAGAAAGATCTGCTCTAACTAGACTGCATCTAACATGTCAGTCAGAAGCAGACTGAGACAAATGGCTGAAGTTCTAGGTAAGAGCAAGTAAAAAGTATTCATTAATTAGTATCTTCAACACCCTTAACACAACAGCTAGAGAACACTGTTTTCTATAAGAGAAACATTGTTGAGGATTAAGAAATAAGCTGGAGGGAACTTTGTTTCCTTGATCGCTTAGTACCATGGTAACACTGTTTGAAATTATCTTGAATTCTGATGCAACACCAAGCACAGTGGTATCATAGTATCACAGTATCATCAGGGTTGCAAGAGACCTCACAGATCATCAAGTCCAACCCTTCACCACAGAGCTCAAGGCTAGACCATGGCACCAAGTGCCATGTCCAATCCTGCCTTGAACAGCTCCAGGGACGGCGACTCCACCACCTCCCTGGGCAGCCCATTCCAGTAGCCAATGACTCTCTCAGTGAAGAACTTTCTCCTCACCTCGAGCCTAAATTTCCCCTGGTGCAGCCTGAGGCTGTGTCCTCTCGTTCTGGCGCTGGCCACCTGAGAGAAGAGAGCAACCTCCCCCTGGCCACAACCACTCAGGTAGTTGTAGACAGCAATAAGGTCACCCCTGAGCCTCCTCTTCTCCAGGCTAAACAACCCCAGCTCCCTCAGCCTCTCCTCGTAGGGCTGTGCTCGAAGCCTCTCCCCAGCCTCGTCGCCCTTCTCTGGACACACTCAAGCATCTCAATGTCCCTCTTAAACTGGGGGGCCCAGAACTGGACACAGTACTCAAGGTGTGGTCTAACCAGTGCAGAGTACAGGGGCAGAATGACCTCCCTGCTCCTGCTGGCCACACCATTCCTGATGCAGGCCAGGATGCCATTGGCTCTCTTGCCCACCTGGGCACACTGCTGGCTCATGTTCAGGCGGGTATCGATCAGCACCCCCAGATCCCTCTCTGTTTGGCTGCTCTCCAGGCACTCCGACCCCAGCCTGTATCTCTGCCTGGGGTTGTTGTGGCCAAAGTGCAGCCCCTGGCACTTGGAGCCATTGAACTCCATCCCCTTGGACTCTGCCCATCTGTCCAGGCAATCAAGGTCCTGCTGCAGAGCCCTTCTGCCCTCCAACCCAGCCGGTGGTATCACAACACACCACTGATGCAATTCAAAAGCACAAATGCTAATCTTTTGCTTCCAACTATCCTGTAACTAAAGAGATGGTAAAACACTGAGTGTACTTAGAATACTCTGAGGCTATTGCTAAAATTCCAATCAGCAAAATTATTAGCTATATACATGCAAACCCTGTAAGAAGGCCTGGCATGTAGAGTAAACTCAAGACTTCTACAAGACCTAGACAAAGACACTCACACAGAAAGTAATTTTGCTGTCATCTGGCTTACCATCTTGGCATGACACTTTTTTTGATGGTGTTCCCTACAGAGGTTTTTGTTAGTAGTTGAGGCCTGCAAACTAATCAGCACAGCTACCTTAGTGTAAAACTATGTTTGAAACAGTTTAAGACCCTAAACGTGCTCCAAGTTTATTTTCCAGTAACAAGGAAGCATCTTGGGAATATACATGGATGTTTTGCATGATTGTGCTAGTTTGAGCCTAGCTGGGATGTTTTGGTGAGAAGAATTAGATCATAGGCTGAGAATTGAAAACAATGGTGAGGTCTACTTCGCTCACAGTTTTGCTGAGATGTGTAAAGAAGAAAAGCAAAACAAAAGATAAAGTCACTTTGCCCTGCACTTCGCTTGGGCACTTAGCTCGGGCTGCTGGCTGAACTCCATCTTGCTTTCTAACCTCACCCTCCATTTGCTCTGGCTGATTTCACCTTTGCTTCTTAATCCTCTTGGCCGAACCTCCATTCTTCCTTGGGACTGGGGTAAGGTTGAGAGGGGTAGGGGGAAGGTGAGGGGTGGTTGAGAGCCCCTCCTGGAGACTCAGGTTTCTGGGAGGGGAGTTGTGTGTCTGTATTACCTTTACCTTGTATATCTCTGTCTATAACTGTATATACTGTAACTATCTGCTTGTACATTGTGCCAGCTGTAAATATAAGCTTCATTCAAATTTCCAGAGCCGGCTGAGTCTAGTCTGGGTGATTTCTAAAGTGGGGGGGGGCAGGGGACACCCAAACCATCACAATGACTTACTGATGTGTTCAGATAACCATACAGGCTGGGAGTAAGTGGTGCCATGGGATTCATTTCTCTTCCAACTCCACACACAGTCTCCAGTCTCACAGTGGAACTAAATACCACTAATAAAAATGCTCTGAGGTGTGGCAATGAGGAGTACTTCAATTCTACATCATTTCAGTGAAAAAGATACTGTCCATTCTTTGAAGTATGTGCCTGCAATCCACCCTTTGATAACAGAGCTACAGCCCTTGTTTAATAAAGCGAGGACTGGGTGTAACATCAGATGAATGACATCAGCATCATTAAAGGAAAAAGGTTGGTTTGTTATGTCAAACTATTTACAGCAATGACTCACAACAGCAGATACAGACAACAGGAGATTAAGTTAAAAAAAAGTATCTTCAAAGGAGATAGACATATTTACACTTAGAAAGACACCTCATTGGAAAGCAGACATTTACACTTAGAAAAACACCTCATTGGAAAGCAGAAACTTACACTTAAACAACTCACTGGAAAGCAGAAATCAAACTGGAATTTTGCATAAGAAAGAAAAAGTTGGAGTTAGACATTCAGGTTACCTTTATCACAGACTGCAGCATTTAGAGAAATTATAACATTCATAAAAGTAAACACAAGGCTTATGTGAAGCACTTGCAATAGGTAATGCTGGCTACATGTCACAATGAGGCACTACTGCCTACCCTCAGGCCTACCCAAGCACCACAAGGCAAGAGAAGATAGAAAGAAAAAATGCCTCCATGGTCCTCTACTTGTTCATGCTCCAAAGCCCAAATCGTAAGAGGATTTGCAACATCCTTCGTAAGTTTGATAGTGATAGGCAGGGATTTGCCGACATCAAACCGTGGGGAAGTCATAACCATGCAGTCCTGCAACACAGCACAGCCAGGGCTAGCAGCAGACCATCAGCTCTGTCATCAAGCTGCAAGGCTTCAAGACTGAGGCTGGTCAGGCTTGCTCCATCTTAACTTTGCCTGAGCCATCTTTTACTCTGTTTAGCTGCAATAGCAGCTTCTCCAATTGATTTGCTATCTATAGCTAATTTATTGTCCTTTCATTTACCTTGGTGTGCTATTAACCTCCACAGAAAGAGGTATTGATAACACTGGCTTAGTATGACAACAGAAGTCCTGAGAAGTGGGGGCAGGATGTGGTACAGAGGAGTACAGACATAGGAACAGATACAGGACATAGGACCCATGGCTATAACTAACTCACCAGTGGTCACTTAAAATATATATATGACTTGGAACTGGGTAAATTTGGCTTTATCCATACTTATATACATAAAGGACATGATGCAGTCAATTCAGACATAAACAGGAGCTGCAGACCAATGGAGAAAGAAACAAAGTGTAGAAGAATGTTAATGAACATACAAAAAAAAACAACCCTAAGGGGACCCAAGGAGGAAGAAACAGGCAAAATGAACATCATCATTGTCCCAAATAATGATCCCCAAGGCTGGCAACATAACATTATCTTCTCCAGCAATCCAAAGCTGCTGACTTAAAGACCCAGAGCAACAATAGAAGGCTGTAACTGCAGAAAGGGCAAACCTCAGAAGTCCACGTGCTACAATTTTAGCTGCCTTTGATAACATTTTCCCACAAGCAAGTACCCCAAACTGCAATATTCTTCTGGATCTTTAAGTATTAAATCTAGACTAGTGATTCTTGAGTCAGACTCAGAACCTTTCCATTATCCTAACAATAAGTTCTTGGGTTTCCTTACCCACACACTACTTTCATGTACACAGACACGCACAAAGGGTTACCTCCTCTTTGCCATAAACAGGAATGTAACAAGAGGAATGGAATCCTCCTTTCTTTCTCCTATTTTGCAACTCCAAAGAGCACTGTTAGTGTTTAGAGCCTTGGAGGAAACTTACAAGATAACAAAGGACAGGCTGGAGAGGTGGCCCAGGCCAACCTCGTGACATTCAACAAGGCCAAGTGTAAGGTCCTGCACCTGGGTCAGCAGAGTTCCAAGCACAGCTCCAGGCTGGGTGGCAAATGGCTGAGAGCAGGGTGATGAAAAGCTCAACAAGAGCCTGCAGTGAGAGTGCAGCCCAGACAGCAACTGTGTGCTGGGCTGCAGCAAAAGCAGCATGGCCAGCAGGGCAAGGGAGGGGATTCTGCCCTTTTACTCTGCTCTCCTGAGACCACAACTAGAGTACTGTGTACAGTTCTAGAGTCCCCAACACAAGAAGGACATGGAACTGTTGGAGCAAGTCCAGAGCAGGGCCACAGAGATGCTCAGAGGGCTGCAGCAACTCTGCTACAACGACAGGCTGAGAGAGTTGGGGCTCTGCAGCCTGGAGAAGAGAAAGCTTCAAGGAGACCTTGGAGTGGCCTTCCAGTATCTGAAGGGGGCCTACAGGAAGGCTGGGGAGGGGCTCCTGGCAAGGTCTTATAATGACAGGACAAGGGGTAATGAGTTTAAACTGGCATAGGAGAGATTCAAACTAGATGTTAGGAAGTTCTTTGCAGTGAGGGTGATGAGACACTGGCACAGGTTGCCCAGGGAGGCTGTGGCTGCTCCCTCGCTGGAGGTGTTCAAGGCCAGGCTGGATGAAGCCTTGAGCAACCTGTTCTAGTGGGAGGTGTCCCTGCCTATGGCAGGGGGTTGGAACTGGATGATCTTTAAGGTTCCTTCCAACCTAAACCATCCTATGATTCTATAAAGACTGAAACAGCCCCGAGAAAAACAGACCACCTGAACTTGTGACACATTCTTTCCCCAGAGGTGCTGGAGTGAGCTGGTTTGTACCTAAAGGCCTTTTATACCTGTATGTACACTCCTACAACAGTACCTAAACACAAAACCCTGTGAGCTAAGCAGTCAATGTCTGCAGAAAGAAGTCCTAAGCATCAGAGAAGACTCTCAATTTCTTTTAAGAACTCCTAGAAACAGGAAAGAAACATGTTGGGAGTTGATAAGCATTCACACTCTTAAGAGTAGGAAGGGTAGGAATTTGGGCTGATTTCCTGGACAAGGGCCCAGACAGTAGGCACACCAGGAGAAAAAGAACTGGGTCAACAAACTACTGAATAGTTATTTGTCCTAGTTCTCAAATACTCACTGGAAGTACTCTTATTCTAGCCTAAACTCCATCTAGAGGGGGTCTAGACACATGCAGAACTATGCAGGTAAGCTATACTGAAAAACCCCAAATGTCTTATGCTGACACAACATCTACTGTCAATGGGGGATCTCATTCTAATATAATTGTGTTCTCTTTCTGCAAGAAAAAAAAAAGGGGGGGGGGGGAAGGAAGGAAAAAATAGGATCAATTTGATGCAAAGTCTTCTGTGACCAAGAAGCAACATGGCTCTTCAGATTCACCTGATGTACACAGACAGCTATCATCCACACTGAGTAACTGCAGCCCAAGCTTCTCAGCTGAGATTGAGTGCTACAGGAAGGAACCATCACTCATCTCTATGCCAAAGAGGTACTTGGAAACCTAGCCCATAGCTCTACACAGTGGGGTAGATGTAACCAGAGCATAAACTTTACTTCACCCACTTCTAAAATCCTGTCCTTCCTCTGCACTTCTTTGCTTGGTTTCCTCCTCCTCCTTGGCCACCAGGGCACGTTGCTGTCCCATAAAGAACTTGCTGCCCCCCAGCACTCTCAGGTCCTTCTCCACAGGGCTGCTCTCCAGCAGATCACCTCCCGGCCTGTACTGGTGCAGTTTATTGTTCCTTCCCAGGTGCACATCTCTGCACTTGTCCTTGCTGAACCTCATTAGGTTCCTCTCTGCCCAGCTCTCAGTCTGTCCAAGTCTTGCTGAATGGCTGCACAGCCTTCAGTTGTCTCGGCCAAGCCTCCCAGTTCAGTATTGTCAAATTGGGATGTTGTTTAATGGCCACAGCGCTGTTAGCTCCACAGTTGGACTTTATCTTAGAGGGCTTTCCAAACCAAAACTACTCTATGATTCTATGAAAATCCCCAGGTATACTATTATGGAAAACCATGGAAGGCTCTTCCAGCAGCACAGTAGTTACATGCATCCTTTCAGGAAAAAAGGACATTGACAGATATGAAATAGCTAAGAACAGCCAATAATCAATGTGATCAAATTAATATGTTAGAAGAGACTAGAAGCAAAACACTGGGGGATAACCGACCTGCCCAGACAACCAGCCAAACCCTGACATATGAAGACAAGCAAGCAGTTGTAGCCAAGCAAACAAGAACACAAAGTAACACAAGCCTTGCATTTATGAAATACAAAATCCATTGTTATCACATGCTACATCATTAATAGTTCCAAGGTCCTACATCACATCCTACATGTGTACTAAATTGAGCAAGGATTTACTTTGCAATAGCAAGGAAAGTTATTTAAAACCAGAGCTGACCGCTCAAAATTGCAGTAAGATTTCAACACAGCACAAAGGTTTCCCAATCTTTATGTGGACAACAGCAGCACTATCCAAAACTTCCAATATCAAGCACTGCATGTCAGACAGAGTAAAGTCACCAAGTTAGCAGATGGTCACCTCAAACAAAAAGAAACCATTCTTCATGTGGCAAACATGTAAACCCTGGAAGTCCTTGCTGCAGGATGAGCATTCATAAGGAAACTGGAAACAGACAAATGCATCCAAAAGTGTTAAGCACATGAAACTCTGTCTAGCTCCAGGAGCCCCTAAATACCAGGCCATGCATGTCATGTATTGCTCATGTGTTCATGCTTAGAAACTGCTCTCTTCCTCAGGGGGTGGGCATCCTTGCTAAAAATCAAGGAGGCTAGCGAGTAAAACTAAAACAGGGAAGAAATAAAATGACTGAGATACAAAACGAAAAACCCCCACAGAAGAAAGGATGTGGGGTGAAATAAAATTTCCCAAAGGCACCAGGCCAAGTACCCTAACGATGCAAATAATTCCCTGAAGAGATTCAGGAAGCCAGTAGGCACTACCATGAGATGCCAGTGACTTTTATACAGGAGGACAAGAGAACAGAAGAACTCTAGAGCTGCCAGAATCTCATTTGCCAATATTCTTCCTTCTCCTCTGAATGGCAAATTTGACCAGTAGCAGTAGGTGGTCCTGCAAATTGGCCAGGCTTCAGACTCAATGTGTAAAAATATAAAGGTTAAGGACATTGCACAGTCAAAGTCTCAGTAAGATGTTCTGCAACCTGGCACATTTGGCATACACACGTAAGGATTTCATCTTGCAGTAGGCCACACTGAGTGAATTTCACCATGAACACATCCTTAGCACAACTCTCACACTACTCATCAACTGATCTCCAGTGAAACAAAACCTCTGCTGAGTACTAAACAGTTAAAAGCTCCTCAGTCTCTCCACTTCAGGTAGAAGTCTTCTCATTTTGGCCATGGGTGGGACACGAGACCTGGAAAACTGAGCAAGTGGAGCACAAGGATGTAAAAACGTTTCTGCAGCATGGCTTGGAATTAGACTGCACGGGCACTGTGCAGCCTGTTGAGCAGCTTCTAGTTGAGAGGCATTCCTGCCCATGGCAAGGAGTTTGGAGTAGATGATCTCTAAGGTCCCTTCCAACCTAAGCCATTCTATGTTTGTATTATACAGAAGAGGGTGGTCAGAGTCTCAAAGGAAAAAAGCTTAAGCAGCAGCATTACAATGCAGGTAGGATCCTGAGCTGGAGGATTTCTAGTCTGACTTAGTCTGGTTCATGTTATAGCTATTCTGGAATTCTAAGCTTCAATGGAATGACTCAGCTTCTTCTGGAGTCTCAAAGAAATCAGGATACTCAGTATGCCCCAGTTTGGATCCTTACATACAAATTAGATACAATCTATTAACCACTGAGTGCATTTACCTAGTTCCATGAGTAAGGTTTAAACCAACGCACAGCAATTTGATGCCAAATTCAGAAGAGTAAAAGCTTAAAGAAAAACTTAAAAGGCAGACAAACTAACAAAAGAAAAACAAAAACCCCAAACAAAACACGCCAAAAAAAACCACCAAAGTAACCAAAACAACAACAAAAGAAATCAACCTCACATACCCAAAGAGCCCACAGGAATAATTCCAACCAAAAACTCAATCCTAATAAATATCTGATGCACTGCTACACTTTCCCCTCTGCACTGGAAGAGACAGACTAGTTCAAGTCCTGTTTCTGACTGCTTTATATTCACACCTGGCACTCACCTCAACTACCAACTTCAATCTGAAAATCAAGCTGATCATATTAAGTGTCACATCCCTCCAGAAACATTTCTTGTAAGCTTTGTTCCTGAGAAATACCACGAAACAAACAGATCTTTTCTCTTCCTTATGGAGTAATACACAGCCTGTCTTAACCACTAAAATACATTTCCCAAAGACATCCAAGTATTCCTCATCTCTAATTTGTTACTGCTCTGACAAAGAGCTGTGCTGCCTATGAGGTAGTATAGATCAACTTCTTTCACCTCAAACTTGTCACTGATTCTTCATGTATTGAAGCTTGGAGAAGGTTACAGTCCAAGATTACCAGAAGGAGGATGTGATGGTTTGGGTGTTCCCTGCCCCTCCACACTTTAGGAATCACCCAGACTAGACTCAGCCAGCTCTGGAAATTTGAATGAAGCTGATATTTACAGCTAGTACAATATACAAGCAGATATTTACAGTATATACAGATACAGACAGAAATATACAAGGTAAAAGGTAATACAGAAACACAACTCCCCTCCCAGAAACCTGAGTCCCCAGGAGGGGCTCTCAACCACCCCCTTCACCTTCCCCCTACCCCTCTCAACCTTACCCCAGTCCCAAGGAAGAATGGAGGCTCAGCCAGGGGGATTAAGAAGCAAGGTGAATCAGCCAAAAGCAAATGGAGGGTGAGGTTAGAAAGCAAGATGGAGTTCAGCCAGCAGCCCAAGCTTCCCAGCAGGCAAAGAGCCAAGGGCAAAGCCCAGACCGAAAAGAGCAAGTGACCTAATCTATGTTCTGCTTTTCTTCTTTACACATCTCAGCAAGACTGTGAGCGAAGTAGACATCATCATTGTTTTTCATTTCACAGCCTATGATCTAGTTCTTCTCAACAAAACATTCTAGCTAGCTTCAAACTAGCACAGAGGATGTGAAAACAACATGAAAGATGTTTCACCAAGTTATCTTGCAACTAGGTAATAAATTTATGCAGATGGGAACAAAGCAGTCCCTAGAGTATGAGCACTATACAATAGCTATTAAACAGAGTGGACGACAGAATGCACACATCCCATTTCAATTAGAATCTTTGGATTTTTGTAGGCTCACTCACCAAGAAAACAACTTCAACTTACACAGAACTCCACATGGCTACAAATAAATTGCACAAAGATGCACAAGCACAAAATTAATGAAAATAGGAAACTTTATCACCACCTCAGGTAAATCATTTGCCACAAAACATTCAGTGTAACTCCAGATACCATATTTTGTTCAAACTCTCTGCTAAACAAGTTTTTGCCTCAGTACTTGTTAGAACTGATTTATTACCATCAAACACATTTATCCACATGTTGATCTACCTCAGGTCACTTAAACTTAGTCAGAAAGGACTAAGCCATATACAATGTTGCTTTTGGTCTGCATAGGAGTTTGAAATCAGCTCAGGAGAGATTGTCTATGACAAAAGTATTAGAGCATGAAAACATCAAGGAACACAGGAGATTTTTCCTGTAACTCATTCTCATTTTCTCTGCTTCACAGCATGGCATATTGTTAAAAGCCATAAAATTTCACTAAGTGAAGGTTGAGTTTATCTTAGGATCTCATGTCACTGAAGTTGAAGTATACAGTACTCATGCCAGCTTCAAACTGACATACATTGCACTCCAGAAAAGGAGGGTAAGATTGTAAGTTACACTACCTACTTCTTCCATATAGCAGGCAGTACACAAGACAGGAAAGCTGGCTCACAGGTGACAAGTACTACACTGTGTACAGTAACTGCTGGAAACATTTCTGTATGAAGTCTTAACACCCAACAGTTTAAAGTCTTCCAGTTGGAGGTCCTCCTTATTCAGTATTTTTCCCTTGGAAGGCAGAACTGTTTTTCACCAACAGACCACTTGCCTCCTAACAAACAATTCTCTAGACATCTTAGATGATCCAAGATTTCCAGCACTATCAAATCAAAAGCTCAAAGACAAACACAAGTGGACAACCACCGAAGGGAAGCAGTCTTAGCACATGCATCCTGTTTGCCTGCTTGGCGACTGGCTCACCGGCAGCACGTGTGATACAGCTCTGTTACCTGTCACATCCCCAAGGAAAGCAGCAGTAATGCACACATTCTACACCTTTCCTTTTTATGTCTGCCTCAGCAATTAATTTTAAGTGCCAGTAATTCTCAATTACTCCATCATTAGTATGACTAAACGTCATTCAACTGCAGGAATTACGTAACGATGTTTTGGTCAACCCCAAATACCATTGCTGTTACCTCTGACTTTGAATGCTGTAACAAATAATATCCTTATGAACTGCTCATTTATTACAAAGGCAATACTTAAATTGTCACGCTGTTCAGGAGTCCCTTCAGCTTGAAATGAGAAAGCATTCAAATACTCTCTTCTCTCAGAACAGGATAGAGGAATTTTAACACCCACATAGGATAAGGCCTCTCAAAAGGAAATAAGATTCCAGGTGGTACTACACAAACTACTGGACACATCATACTGCTAAAAGAAGAGGAATGTGGAATTGTATCTTTTCAAGGATGACTTTGAACTGCACACAAAGCATTCACGTGAGTGTTGCAAGGCAGATAAGCCCTCGGGCACTTATGTAATAATGAGCTATTGACACAGAGCCAAGACATGAGTTTTCAGAGGAAAAGAGTCATGGGTTCTGTGATCATGCTTTGGTGTTCACAATGACTTTACTGTAATGTGTAACAAGGGGGTATTTGAACTGCTTAACTGATAGAGAAAGCGTCAGCTGGACAGGGCTTCCACAGAACAATGCCAAACCAATGCCCTTCTAAAGTACCTTCTGGTACCACTTTTCCAATAGCATTTAAGGACTCCGAAGCTCAAAACCCAAAGCAAACCTAGGTTACCTAGGATCATGCAGAGCTGTGCTGTTACCTCAACCCTGACCTTACCTGAGTATTTGAGAGCTTTTGGTATCGCCTTTGACAGGCTTGTGTGTAATCACCTCCCTCCCCCTACAGTGACCCATACGCTGGAGTCCTTCCAAAGCAGTTGGCATAATTGGCGTTCCCAACAGCATCATGCGCTAGCTAGCCAGATACTTTGGACAGAAGCATTTGTGCAAGTGCTATGAAACTTGGAGAGTCTCTCTTACTCTCCAACAAGAATTAGCTTAACTTGAAAGTCTGAGTTTGTCTTCATGGCAGATGCGATGGTTTGGGTATCCCCTGCCCCCCCACACTTTGGAAATCACCCAGACTAGACTCAGTCGGCTCTGGAAATTTGAATGAAGCTTATATTTACAGCTGGCACAATTTACAAGCAGATATTTACAGTATATACAGATATATACAGAAATATACAATGTAAAAAGGTAATACAGACACAACTCCCCTCCCAGAAACCTGAGTCCCCAGGAGGGGCTCTCCACCACCCCCTCACCTTTCCCTACCCCTCTCAACCTTACCCCAGTCCCAAGGAAGAATGGAGGTTCGGCCAAGGGGATTAAGAAGCAAAGGTGAAATCAGCCAAAGCAAATGGAGGGTGAGGTTAGAAAGCAAAATGGAGTTCAGCCAGCAGCCTCAGCTCTCCCCAGCAGGCAAAGCAGAAGAGAACAGCCCAGCATGAAGTGCCCAAGCGAACTGCAGAGCAAAGTGACCTAATCTTTGTTTTGCCTTTCTTCTTTACACATCTCAGCAAGACTGTGAGGAAAGTAGACACCATTGTTTTCATTTCTCAGCCTATGATCTAGTTCTTCTCACCAAAACATTCTAGCTAGCTTCAAACTAGCACAGCAGAAGATAGAAAATGTCCTTTGAACTCTAGCATGCAGGATCATAACCTAACCAGAAGAGTCTTAGAGAAACGAGAGTTAAACCAAATACAAATCATTTCAGTTATTTTAGCAACACTACCTACTGAATCAAGCATTGATGATTTCTGTAACCCAGTTTTTCATCGTTTACTATAGATCTTCCACCTGTACAGTCCTAGTTGACTCAAGAACACCAGAACACCTATGAAAAATCCTGACAAAAAAGGAAAAGAGGCTTTGGCAAACTAAGCTCTGTTTGTGGAAGATGACCTAAAAAGAAAGTTTTAAAATAACTCAAAAACTATCCACTTCCAAAACCTATTCCTTTATATCCTTCATAGGGGTGGGATAATTCATAATTAAGTGGCCAGAGAAATTCAGTGTCCCTCTTCTATACCAAAAACACATTTGAAAATTGCCCTTTAAGGAATACCTTACAAAATCAAGTCTAAGCTACCTAGCAACTTCCTTCCCCTACATTAGTGAAGCTCACATAAAGGAAAGGATTTTTATATCCCTTTTTTATCCATTATTGAACTATTTCTGCAATGCCACAGAATTTAATGATTGGCATCTATATGAAAAGCCAGAGTAGGAAGTAAAAGAGCAGCTGTGCTTAACCATGGACATTAAGATCATCGGGACACAAAGCTTTTTACTGCAAATTCCTCTTAGCTTGGACTATGGAAAGGTCAGATAACCACTAAGTAAAGCTTTTGTTGACTTTGTTATGCTTTTCTCAACTCTCAGGACAGCCATTTCAGAAAACAATCCATTTTGTTCCCCACTGAAGGTACAGCAGGCAGACAGCCAATAGTTGGCACTTTGTCACACAGCTACTTTAATAAGAATTATGAATAGGTTCTTCCTCTCATTTTTACAGTCATGTTCCATTAAGACCGAAAAATATTTGCCTAAGAGATGAATATTGAGAACAGCAGAACATTGCTGTTATTGGCCTGGCAATGCTACATGCTCTTATGGGGAATACACTTACACGAGCTAAATCTGCAAAGTACGCTGTCCTTCACAAGAAAATTGGCTGTAGCAGGTCAGAAAGGATCAGATTTCTCCACCACCACTAACTTGTCTCCAAAGCAAATTCCACCAGCCATGGAGACCAAGACAAATTAAAGCATTAGGAAGGAAAGCAGAAGTGCATCCTTCGGTTTACACTAAATGGCAACAGAATGGCACCTAGCATAAGCCCGCAAGGAAACGCAGTGCAGTGCTCTTCACAGCACAAGCACACCTAAAGCGTCAGCTAAGAGAAGCTGCAATGCATGTTCACTGGCTCTTCAGCTGAAATCCTACTGGCTAGCCCTTGCCATGTTTCAAATGCATGCAAAAGCCTGCCAATACTCTGAGGATTGGAGAGCAAAGACAGTTTCAGATGAACTTATCTTGGCACTGCATCGCTTTCTGACACAACTCCTACTGCAGACTGGGAGACGCAGACATTAAGTATCTCTAGTACAAGCAGGAGTTAAAGATCAGCTAAAGGAATTTTACCACTAAAGGAATTTTGCCATTTAGATTTAATCTAAGAAGCCAGAGGTAGTATTTGCTCTTGGAAGGCAGCTTTGCCTGGCTTGATTCAGTTATTCCATTTCCATCCTAATTAACGCATTTTACAAAAGCCTAGAAACAACATACAGACATCTGCGGGCCTGAAGTCCTTCTGTGGTAACTGATCCCCAAACCTATCACCCATCAAGCAGTTTGTACAAAGAACTAAAAGAGCACAAATAAGCCTGTGAAATCACACGAAGGGAACATCTCATATAGCATATATAGCTCCCTCCAGGACAGCCTGTTAATTCAAATATCAATAAACATTCAACTTACTAAAACATGCTTACAACAACATCGAGAAAATCATACTAGTGAAACAATAAACATCCATCAGCAAGGAGCTAAAAAGGAAATCTCCCCAGAATGCTGTCGTTAAAACAGAAGTGCCCGCTAAAGGCTCCTACCAACACAACAACCCTTACCTAAAAGCTGTAGAAGAGCTTAACACACTCGGCGATCCCCTAACAAAATATGTACCACAGAAACGGTCATCCTCTTGATCTAGAGTGAGCAGCAAACCCAACCCTGGCTTCAAAGAAGGAACAGCAGCCTCTGCAATCCTTTCAGCAGATGGAATCAAACAGGTTGTGGAAAAGAGCGTTTAATTTGATCAAGAAGAGGAGGAGGAGGAAAAAAAATGGATGCACAAATACAGAACATGATGTTATTATGGCAAGTCAGCCTAGCCACACCTCACCTTTGAACGTGCTGATGGTCATAGCTCCATTGAGAAAAAAACAATTCAGACTGGCTAAAGCAGCTAGCCTTTTACATGACCTACTCAAATGCAGACAGTGGTGTAATATGACATCTAGTCTAAGTTTGGTTCCAGCATTAGATGAAGAAACATGAATACAGACCACCTTGAAATGGCAGAAAGATTAGAAGGAAGACTACCCCCCCAAAAGAAGTAAGCCTTCTTCAGCAGGTCTCAGAAGTCAACAAGGCAGTCAGATCTACCAGCAGAACACTGCAACGTCCATTTTAAATATCCAGATGTCTTTCAAACCATTCTGCAAGGTAATTATCTACTCTTGCTTACTGCTGTTTAAAGGTACCTTAGAGCAAATGACCACAGCTGTCTGTTCCAACAGTTTCTTCCTGCAAATCGTGCCTGACTTTTTTCTGTTCTCAAAAGGGCATAATTAGTCCTGTTCACAGAGCTACAGCAGCTGAGACACCCCAGCAAACTCCACTGCATTTTCAAACCTATCAAAATCCATCTAAACTGTGCTGCAAATTCTTCTACACTGACATTAGATGTCTTCTGAACCCTACACCTACCTATACATTTGAAGGCATCTTTCTGCAAGCAACTTCACTACAAAGCAGCTCTGAGAAGTCATGAAACGTTTGCTGACACACACATACAGTTCACAGAAGGCCAAAGAATCCTGTACAGCCAGAAAAAGACTCCCTCTTCCACTAACAGAGCAACAGAGATTTGTAACCTTAGAATGCAGGAGTAATCATGGCTACATGCAACAGCAAATACAACTGACATCTAATCTTATTTTGTAGCCATCATCCCTAAAACACATTTCACCTCTTCAAGAGACCATTAAGCTACAAACAAACAAGAACCAAAGCCAAAACATGAATAGTAATTTCGATCCTACCCTGACCACACTGTTACTCAAACAGGTGTCACCTAACGAAAAAAACACCCATGAAAAAAAGGAGAAAGACACCAAAAAATAATCCCAACAAAACAGTGGAGGACAGAGTTCTTCCCAGGAGGTTCTGAAACTTTCAAAGAAGTTATAATCAAAACCATGATAAATCATGGGGCAAATTGGTATTAAACATACAGTATTTCCTCTTCAAAATTCTGAGCACCTTAACTTTGCCAACACCTCCTCGCCTCAAGTGCTTTGCTATTTCTCAACTCCAGCAGCAGCAGCGTAAGGTGCAGCACATCCTTCCCTGAGAGAGGCTGTCTGCTTATCATCACACCACCTGCCACACTGCAACAATGGTGAGCAGTCTCCTCTATATAAAAAAATTGATACTGTGTCCTGAAAGGCAAGCTTGAGGTTCATCTTAACTTGGACTAAGATAAGGATTTTATGCCAAATTATGGAGAAAAACTATCCAGAAAACTTATGCAATCACCGGGCAAGTTCAAACTCCGGCTTAGTTTTACAGCCTGAATCTCTGACTGCCGCACAGAAGGGAAGAAGTTGTTCTTTTGAAAGCACTGCAATAGGAACCAAGCGGGAACAACTCATCTCCTGCATATCATTTTACACACTGATCAGCAGCACTCTGCTTCAAAAGTAAAACGTATCTGGTGAGAGGAGCGTATTTGATGAAACAAGTAAAGGTTTAAAATGTTTACAGGGGTAAATAAGGAGTAAGAAGCTGAGCTAGTACCTAGGATGTCTTTGTACTCTCAGTTTTTAAAAAGCAGTTTCTATACTGAACTTGTCCTTACAAACACAAGGGCAGCCAGTCAGGGTGGGAAGTACAACCAGCTGAAACACAGCAGCTTCTAGAAAGGAGAAGGCATTTCAAACAAATGTTATCAGGGAGTGGTGCGGTTTAATAGTCTTCCCCTTAAACACCGTCCCAAATACTGTTTTCATAATCACTACTATTATCTTGTGTGATGTCTTTTCAAATCTACCAACACTGTCTGCCAGAAAATTCACTGAATGACTCAGACGCAGACACTTTCAAATCAAAAATACTCAAAGTGCTATTTCCACTTCAGAACTACTTCCATTCCAGCGTTTCGATTGTGGATGGCATAATAATCCAACACCCTCCTGAAGCTTCCTTATCAAGATTTTCCTCACGCACAAAGACAGCGTCTCCACTGCCAAAAGCAAGCCTTCTTTCTTTGCACACTGTCTTGGACAATATGGTTACACAACCAGAAATCTGTAAACTTGCAAAATCCTCAGTGCCTAACATTAAGTAGCTTTTGTACAGGAATGCTTGGCACAACTCCTTGACCGTGCAACTGAAGCCGTAAGATAGCGTTTGCATCTCTGCTATTAAAAGTCACCAGCAGCACATGCCCTGCCAATTCCCATTAATTTGCTATCATGACAAACCAAAAAAACACTTCCCTAGAGCGAGCACAAACTTTCTGAACTTCAGCCTTTTCACGCTGGATCCAGAAGTCAGTTTTCAAGCCTGAATCTCACTCGCAGACCAGCAGTAATGCCACAGCACTGATACAACTGCACCAGTGCAAAGTTTGGGGTGGGGGTAAGGGGAGTCTTTTGTGTCTGGCTTTCTTGAAGATCTGACACAATTCAAGCTCCCATACTCAACACATGTTTGAACTTGCATAGAATAGGCACAAATCCACTGAAGGAATTTTCACCATGGAAGGTTTGGCCAAAGAATGCCAAAAATACACTCTTGTTTTTGATGCCAGGTTATTTTTTCATATCCTGTTTACACTCAGAAATTATCATTTTGAAAATCTGGAATGAGCTGGGATGCAGTTTTTAACTCTTCCTTCACTCACTTTGATTCAGTTTTCCACATGAACAACTCCTCTTCATGGTTTTCACCATGAAGCTGCCAACAGCCTTATGGCTTACAAACCATACTCAGTTGTCAGCTCAGACAAGAGAGTTATTTTCACATTTTATCAACTAATCTTGCACTTCCAACAAAACAATGAGCTTCTTTCAAGTTGCCTACTGACATACACTCACAGTCCTCGTACTGGATTGTCAATATACAGGTGAAGCTTACACATAAGAAGTTATGCCCATATGTTATATGGGCCACAACACAAAAGCTCCATAACCGGGACTGCGTATGAGAAAAGCAAACCCAAAACACCCATCACTTCCTTTCTTGCATAAACAATATTAGCTCATAGCTGAAGATAACAAGGAAAACAGGCTGGTTTGTGACTGTGCTGCACCCATAATCCCATGACATGACACTGACTTCTGTCCATCAGGAACATATATTCATGCCACACTAACTACCACCAAATCTGAAGTACCCTCACCAGGGTTCTGTAGAAAGCAAGCTCCAGGAATCAGGATTTTTACAGTAGTACTAGGGGAGAAAGGACTGACTGCCACAACAGATCCATGAAGACCACAGACAGAATGGAATCAAGAATTTAATACTGCCTGACACTAACTACAGCAAGGGAGTGAAAACAGGAGTTTAAATTACACATTAAGGTCACTAATCTTAAAAATAAGACTTTGCCCAGAGGACCTGGGCATTATTACAAAACATGTCCCATTTTTAAGAGCACACAGCACAGTTCCAATTAGACAATACAACTGCCTGTAGAACTTCAATACTCCAGGAAGAACAAAACGTACCTTTAAGTGAAGAGCAGTATCCAAAAGCTTTTCTGCTATGTGACAGGTGCGTAGGATAGCTTGCACACACAAAGTGACAAAGCTTTTATGCCAAAGAAGTTGCCAATTAATATTAATGGTCGTCTTAAACAAATGCCTACATCACCCATTTACTGAAGCCAACAACCCAACTGAATTTCAAGCTAAGACAGGCACAAAAAGAAACCAACACCGCCTGAAAGGCTCAGTAAGAACAACAGCTGTCATATCTTCTTTGTCTTCTAGTCGATTGCCATATGTCTCAATACCTTTGTTGCTCTTCCTGGGCAAGTAAGAGATGAACATCTGATTCGATCAGAAAAGGGGGGTGGGGGAAACTTTTGACAAAGTTTATGTATCTGTCACTTGGGAACGAGCAAGCCGTGGTTACACGAGCGCCAAATATTTACACTGCCTACTGCTGAAAAACTCCTGTGTTTACAGATCCACAAACGCGCGGAGTGCTCTGAGGCAAGGCAAGTTTCCCGTATTGTGCAAGCACAGCCGTTATTATTTTTATCGCCTCCACAAGATTTTAGGGGCAGCAGCAGCAGCAGATTTCCATGTCCTAACAAGCAACAAGTGTACAGAAGGCTACAAACAAGACCCACTTACGGTGCTCTTGACCCACTTACGGTGCTCCACTGGCCGAAAGCCTCCTCCGGCTAAGATGAAGTGCTCCTTCGTGTCCTTAGGCAAACACCTCGACCGCAAGTCCGGCTCGCTTCTGCCCACGGTCACCGGCCCACTCCCGCCGGGCCCACTCCCGCCGCGCCGACAAAACCCGACCCCCGGCAGCGCCTACCGCCGGCCTCTGCCCGCGCACCCCGGCCACGTATTCCTGTCGGGGGCAGCCGCGGCCCCAACCTCCGCCCCGCCACCGACTCCGGGAAGGGGCAGGAGGGAAGGAAACGTCCCCCGTACCGCGGGAGGTCCCCTTCGCCACCCCGCGGAGCCCCGTTCCCGCGGTCAGGCCGCGCAGCCCCTCCAGTAAAGCGCGGGGCGCGCGGGTGCCCCGGGCACTCACCTGGCAACGGCTGGCACCCACCCCGGCGCCCGCGAGGTGCTGCCCGCCGCCCCGCGCCGCCCCCCTCCTGCGGCAACCGCTGCCGCCGCCGCCGCCGCCTCCCCGGCCTTGTCACCTCCTCCTTGCCCTACAGTGTCATCATCGCACGAGGCCGCCGCCACCAATGCGGGCCACGCCACCGCGCCTGCGCACCGCGCACCGGAAGGAAGAATAGGAGCCGGCCCGGCGGCACCTATGGCAATGTAGTCGGCACGGAGCGACCTCCGCGCAGGCGCACAGGGCAGCCGCCCGCCCTGGGCCGCGCAGGCGAAGGGACCGAGGCGTGCGGGGCGCCCCACGCGCCCGCCGGCGGGAGCCGCCTCTGATTGGCTGCGGGACGCGAGTGCCGCGAGCGCGGGCTTTTGTTCTCCGCGAGCTCGCAGCAGCGCGTGCGCGCCCCACGGGGCCAGCGGGGCGCTTGGTACCGCCCTCCGGTCCGGTCCGGTCCGGTCCGGTCCGGTCCGGTCCGGTCCGGTCCGGTCCGGTCCGGTCCGGTCCGGTCCCGTCCCGTCCCGTCCCGTCCCGTCCCGTCCCGTCCCGTCGGCCGGCCGGCCGGCCGATCAGTCAGCCTCCCTTCTGCCTGCCTGCCTGCCTCCCGGGGAAGGGGGTCCGGCGAACGGCCGAGGATGGTACCGCAGCTCCCTACCCCATCCCTCCCTTACCCGCCCTCCCCTACGGGGCAATAAAAGGTGTTGGGGGTTCCCCTGTGGCACCGTTTCCTCTGGGCCCTGAGCGGGCACGGGAGTGTCACTCTTTCCTACAGAAAGCGGTGCCACAGGAAACCCCAGGCCATGCAGGCGTGGAGGAAAGGGGCCAGAGGGGAGCCGCCCGTGGTGACAGCTCACAGCCATCCAGACTTAGAGAGGCACTGTGAAACTCACCGGGGAGGGGAGATGTGAAGCGTGCCCCAGAGTCAGAGGTCTTGCAGAGGGCAGAAGAGGCCCCACTGGACTGGGGTTTAATGCTCCGACTGACCTGTGTGCTCTGTGGCACAGCGCGGGGTGGGAAGGCCGCAGATGGTGCAACACTAGAAGGGTGATGAAAATCAGCGTTACAGGCCCGATGTCCCTGGAGGCGTCTGGGAATCTTTGCTTCTGACGCGGCCCAGAACACCTACATCTGGTGTAGAGGCAAGGAAGCGTGATACTTAACAAACAGTTCCTCTATTAAGTAATGGCACATGTAGGCAAAGCGAGATGAAGAGCTAAGTGACATGGAAAAGTCAAGCTTCTGAAATGATGTCTTGGGGAAAATGGTGGAAACCATTTGTGTGTGGTGCAGTGAGATGAGCCAAAACTCAGGAAACACTGTTCTGCTGGAGGCCAACTGCAACAACCACCAAGGAGGGGCAACTGGTGGCTGCTCTGCGGGGGCTTCTCTGTAATCTGTGTGGCTCTACACACGTCAGTGTTTTGCCGTGGCACGTTCCAGCCGATGCGCTTGTACACAGGTACAGAAATGTTAGCTCACGCTGGTGACTGTGAGCAAGATGGAAGCAAAATTATCTCTATACCTTAACACTGGAAAAGTTTGGATTCCTTGTGGTACTCAAACTACCACATCCCTAATACTTGCTAGGATAAGTGCAGAGTTGTGCAGCTGGAAAGGAACAAACTGCACCGGTACAGGCTGTGAGGTGATCTGTTGGAGAGCAGCTCTGTGGAGAAGGCCCTGGGAGTGCTGGTGGACACCAGGTTCTGCATGGGGCAGCAATGTGCCCTAGTGGCCAGGAAGGCCAGTGGGGTCCTGGGGTGATTTCAGATGAGTGTGTCCAGCACATGGTGGAAGGTTCTTCTCCCCCTCTACTCTGCCCTAGTGAGGCCCCACCTGGAACACTGCATCCAGTTTCAGGCTCCCCAGTCCCAGAGGGACAGAGGTCTGCTGGAGAGAGTCCAAGGAAGGGCTACAAGGATGATGAAGGGTCTGGAGCACTACCTGATGAGGAAAGACTGAGAGCCCTGAGGCTGTTTAGTCTGGAGAGGAGAAGGCTGAGAGGGGATCTGAGCAATGTCTGTAAATCACAGAATCAGTCAGGGCTTGAAGGGACCACAAGGATCAGCCAGTTCCAACCCTCCTGCCATGGGCAGGGACACCTTACCCTAGATTAGGCTGTCCAGAGCCTCATCCAGCCTGGCCTTAAACACCCTCAGGGATGAGGCCTCAACCACCTCCCTGGGCAACCCATTCCAGCCTCTCACCACTCTCATGCTCAACAACTTCCTTCTCACTGTCAGTCTGAATCTCCCCACCTCCAGCTTTGCTCCACTCCCCCTAGTCCTGATAGTCTAAAAAGTCCCTCCTCAGCATTTTGTAGGCCCCTTCAGATCCTGGAAGGCCACAAGAAGGTCACCTGGGAGCCTCCTCTTCTCCAGACTGAACAGCCCCAACTCTTTCAGTCTGTCCTCACAGCAGAGCTGCTGCAGCCCCCTGAGCATCCTCCTGGCCCTGCTCTGGACACGCTCCAGCATCTCCACATCCCTCCTGTAAAAGGGGCTCCAGAACTGGATGCAGTACTCCAGGTAGGGTCTCAGTAGAGTGGAGTAGAGAGGGAGAATCACCTCCCTCGACCTGCTGGCCACACTTCTGATATAGCTGAGGGCTGGGGGTCAGGAAGGAAGGGACAGGGACAGCCTCTGCTCACTTGTGCCCTGAGATAGGACAAGGGGCAAGGGATGGAAACTACAGCACAAGAGGTTCCAGCTCAACGTGAGGAAGAACTTCTTGACTGTAAGGGTCCCAGAGCATTGGCACAGGCTGCCCAGAGAGGTTGTGGAATCTCCTCCTCTGGAGCCTTTCCAGCCCTGCCTAGATGTGTTCCTGTGCAACCTGTGCTGGATTGTCAGGTCCTGCTCTGGCAGGGGGGGTTGGACTGGAAGACCTCCAGAGACCCCTAACACCCTGTGATCCTGTGAACATTAAATCCATACTGCCTATTCCTTAGAACTGATTATAAAACTATGTTTTCCATATTCTTGCCTTTAAAATATGTCCCATTCCACACCGTCATTAAAGTCTTTGTTACTTCCAAGAGGGCAAGGTAGTTACTGAAGATCATGGCTGCGCTATTACGTCTATTTACAGTTTCATCAATCAAACTGTATTTTGCTGGGCAGCAGCAGCAGAGAAGTAGCAGCTGCAGTGCCTGCTCCAGCTCCACCCCGTGCCTAGCTGATGAAGTATTTCCTGCCTGTCTTGCAGTGCTTCAGCTGTAAAATGGCGCTAATGATTTTTAAATATTTTGAGTTCCATTGCCTAAAAACATATAAAAACTGCATGTCAGCTTCATCTGTCATTTCCTGTCGCTGTAACTTCACCTGCACTCAGCCAATTAAGAGGGAAATTGAGCTAGGAGTACTGTTTCATTAAATCCTAAATAAAAGGAATCGAGGTGGTTTATTCTGGTTCGAGAGCCTGGAACTGAAAAAGGAAAGCTGTGCTCTGCTACCTGGGGCAAACCATTCCTCCAGAAAGACAGATGGTTTGAAAAACCTGAGTTGGGTACTTCCTGGGCGTTTTGAGGTCGTTCCTAGAAATTGTAGCATTAATATGAAGTGTCTGATGCCTTAATTCTCTCGCTGAATGGTTTTGTTCTAAAAGCTTTGGGGAAGTTGGCAGGTCATTAGTTAACTCCACGGTTGTTCCCGAGCGAGAGAGGATTAATTTGCCTGTGGTAAATGGATCTGAGACTGGCCAAACTCATCACAGTGAATTGCAGAGGGCTACCACCCTAAAAACGTGGTCTGGAGGTTTTCTCAGCCCGAGCGAGATCACGGCCAAGCGCTTTAGAGGCTCCCTGGGACTGCAAACAGGGCAGGGCTACGATTAGCTCCACCGCAGTGACTGTGACAGTCATTAAGTGACACTGGGTCTACACCACATCTTTTTTCCCCTGAAAAGCAGGATGGGAATGTGTCCTTGCGGGGCAGTGCCTCATCCTGCCCATCCCACATCACCACCACCTGCTTGCAGTCACGTGAAGGAGTGACACAGCTACACAGCAATCTAGGAAGAGCCAAAAGACAGATGATGATTCAGAATAAAATCGCATTAGGGCAAGAAGAGCCTGCACCTTTCTTTTTTTCTTTTCTTATTCCAGGATATGCTTTACTGCTGCAAGCCTTGGAACTGTTTCACAGAATTGTGGAATGGTCTAGGTTGGAAGGCACCTCCAAGGCTCATCCAGTCCAACTCCCTCTGCACTCAGCAGGGACATCCTCAACTAGATCAGGCTGCCCAGAGTCCTGTCCAGCCTCATCTTCAGTATCTCCAGGGATGGGCCACAACCACCTCCCTGAGCAACCTGTTCCAGTGTTTCAGCACTCTCATGGTGCAGAACTTGTTCCTAACATCCAGTCTAAATCTGTTCTGCTCTAATTTGCAGCCATTGCCCTCATCCTGTCCCTACAGGCCTTTGCAAACAGTCTCTCTCCAACCTCCTTGTAGGTTCCCTTCAAGTACTGGCAGGCTGCTATTAGGTCTCCCTGGACCCTCCTCTTCTCCAAGCTGAACACCCCCAGCTCCCTCAGCCTGTCCTCATAGTAGAGCTGCTCCAACCTCTTGATCATTTTCATGGCCCTCTTCTGGATCCTCTCCATCAGGTCCATGTCCTCCTATGTTGAGGGCTCCAGAGCTGGATGCAGTATTGCAGGTGAGGTCTCACCAGAGCACAGCAAAGTAGCAGGTCCCCTTTCTCCATTTCTGGCCACACTGCCTTTGATGCAGCTCAGGCTGCCATTGACCTTCTATGCTGCAAGCTCACACTGCCTGCTCATGTCATCTCTGTTGGCAAACATAGTTAAGCAGCTCCCTTCTGAATTCCCCAGGATGGCTGCCACCGTGTCACAGTACCATGGAGCAGCACTAACGGGGAAGAGGCCTCCGGAAGGTATTATAATGCCCTGTCTCCCAGTAAAACGATGTCTGCTCAGCCTCTTTGTATATCTGTCCTTATCAGCTTTCTTCTCCTCTCAAATCGCCTGGGGCCTGACTGTTGTAGCACACTCCATCATGCTTGCTGCAGCAGCCACATTCCAGACAGCCAGGGCTATTTCCAGTACCACAAAGCCATCAGACCAGCTTGTTTTGGACAGGCAGCATAGGGAGGTAACTGTGACGCTTAGAGCAGGTGTCCAACATGAGTGTCACCAGGCAGTGTTTAGTACTCCATCTTACAGCTGCTGCATTTTATCCCTGCTTACAGGGAGAACTCCTAACCCTACTGTTTGTTCCCCCTTTCTCCCTGCAGAAGACTGGCAGTGAGCTGAAGTATGAGCATATTGTGATCACTGTATTATACTGGGCGGGGGGGGGATTAGGGTGTATTATTGTTAATTGATTATTTACAATGACCAATCATGATACTGTTCTTTCTGGTATATGTCCTGTTGGACACAGAAACCTGTTCTATTTATCTTTGAGAGTGGTTATATTTAGACTTCAGAGCTGGTATGCTCTGAATGTGTCCCAGTCCCAAAGTAACCAGTTATCTGCACTGGAGATGGATCTGGGGTAGGCTACATGCTCAACAGTCTCTGCATCCAGCAGCCTTTGCACAGGGGGTACTGGTGCCTGCGTTGCCCTAGAAGAGAGTTGAGACATGGCCTGATGCACATCTGGACCAAGGAGATGGGTCACAACTCTGGCTTCCATGGATTAGACATATCCAGGTCTAACTTTGAGGAGAAGGGGATCCAATATTATGTTCCTGTCTGTGCACTGACAATTCCTTCAGAGCCTGCCATTCACTGAACTTGATTCCATAGAGTGGCTTCTAGAAACTGTTTAATCTCAAATGTAGTTAAACAAAAGCCAGTGACAGTGAATGACCACATATGCAGGCTGTTCTGGAAAGCCTTGTGACAGGCACTTGACAAATGTCCTTTAGTTGCTGGAAGGTATTTCACAAGGTCTTCTTGGGATGTTTTGTGTCTGTGTCAGCTGATGGAAATAGTGTCTGTATTTCTGGAGCCACAGGTGATTAGGAATTGCTCCCACAGTGTAATTTAAACCCTGTAGGCTCCTTCCCAGACACGGTCGAGTAAGCAGAGCAGGACCCTTGCATGCTTGATTTTATATGGCCCAAGAAGACCTGCTTCAGTTGTGCTTTGTCAGGGCTACAACACTTGGGTCCAGACAGAAAATGTAAGTTCCACTCATGCTGTGTGCCTGTGGCACACTGTCTGCCAAGCTGCAAAAGGGCAGCAGTCTCTCTGGTCGTTGGGCTCAGGGCAGACACAGACTTTGCTGTGCATAAAGAACAAGATCCTCCCAACAACACTAATGGCCTAGAGTGCAGCAGTGTTAAAAGGTTCATTTAAATGCTCTCACAACCCTGCCGCTATCTCTTGGCCATAACTGACATAAAATGAAAGTTTCTGTTTGTTCTGGAAGCAGCTTTTGCTGAGCCTACCTTGCAGCAGAACATACTAAGGCCTCATTCATTCACGTTATAACTTATGTATTACCAGCCAGGTGGAAAATGATGACAGATTTGCATCCTGTTCTGCTTCGTTTAGGAGCTGACGTTCACTGACTTGCAATAACCATGTATTTGCACAGTGCCTTTAACTCCAAAATGGTTTAGTTCTACATGACTTACGGGTGGTCCTTTCTATCAGCCTGCAAGTGTGGTGCCTTCAGGCTTGGAATGTGGCAGTTGCCTACCAGCACACACTACATAATAGCACAGTGTGTGGATATCTTATCCACGTGCACTGCAAACACCATTTGAGCAGAGTCACAGAATCATGGAATGCTTTGGGTTGGAAGAGACCTTCAAAGCTCATCCAGTCCAAGCCCCTCTGCACTCAGCAGGGACATCCTCAACTAAATCAGGCTGCCCAGAGCCCTGTCCTGCCTCACCTTCAATATCTCCAAGGATGGGCCACAACCACCTCCCTGGGCAACCTGTTCCAGTGTTCCAGCACCCTCACGGTACAGACTCCTAACATCCAATCTCAATCTGCTCTGCTCTAGTCTGAAGCCATTGCCTGCATCCTGTCCCTGCAGGCTTTTGCAAACAGTCACTCTGAAGCATTCTTGTAGCCCCCTTCAGGTACTGGCAGGTTGCTATTAGGCCTCCCCAGACCCTCCTCTTCAGGCTGAACACTACCAGCTCCCTCAGCCTGTCCCCATAGCAGAGCTGCTCCAACTTTCTGATCATTTTTGTGCCCCTCCTCTGGACCTGCTCCATCAGATCCATGTCCTACCTATATTGTGGGCTCCAGAGCTGGATGCGCTACTGCAGGTGAGGTCTCGGCAGAGTAAAGTGTCAGCTCCCCTCTCTTCCTTCTGGCCACGCTGCTATTGATGCAGCCCAGGCTGCCGTGGGACTTCTCGGCTGCAAGCTCACACTGCCTGCTCATGTCCAGCTTCTCAGAGAATCACAGAATGTTAGGGGCTGGAAAGGACCTCGAAAGATCATCTAGACAAACTCATCCATCAGCACCCCCAAGTCCTTTCCCTCAGGGCTGCTTTCTGTCACCTCCTCGCCCAGGCTGTATTGATAGTGAGGATTGTTCCAGCCCCACTTCAGGACCCTGCACTTGCTCTGGTTGAATCTCATGAGGCTTACCTGGGCCACCTCTCCAGCTTGTCCAAGTTCCTTGGATGTCATCCCATCCCTCTGGCATATTGTTAGCACCACTCAGCTTGGTGCCATCTGCACACTTGCTGATGGTGCCTTGATCCTGCTGTCTAGAACATTGATACAAATATTAATCAGCACAGGTCCCAGCACAGACCCCTGAGGGACACCACTTGTCACTGCTCTCCATCTGGACTTGGAGTCATTGAGCACTGCCCTCTGGATGCCACCACCCAGCCAGTTCTTTATCCACGGAACAATCCACCCAGCAAATCCATAGCTCTCCAACTTGGGCAGTAGGATGTCGTGGGGGACTGTGTCAAAGGCCTTGCAGCAGTCCAGATAGATCATATCCAGAGGCCATCCCTTGTCCACTGACATAGCCACTTCATCATAGAAAGCCACTAGGTTGGTTGGACAGGATTTGCCCCCAGTAAAGCCAGCATGGCTGTCTTGGATCACCTCCCTGTCCTCTATGTGCCTTAGCAGGACATCTGGGAGGATCTGTCCCATGATCTTCCAAACACAGAGGTGAGGCTGATGGGTCAGTAGTTCCCAGGGTCTCCTCTCCAGCCTTTCTAACAATGGCTGTGATGTTCCATTTCTTCCAGTCACCAGAGACTGCGCCTGACTGCCAGGACTGCTCAAGTATCACGGAGAGTGGCTTGGCAACTCCATCAGCTAATTCCCTCAGGACTCTGAGATGTATCTCAACAAGTTCGTGCACAGGGCCCTCGGCTGTTCATGCACCTTGTCTTCACTTACCTTGAGAGAAAGATTTGTCTCTCTGGCTGCCAACACTGACAGACACGAGGAGAGAGGTTGCCAGTGAAGACTGAGCGACAAAAAGGTTGTTGAGAATCTCAGCCTTCTCCTGGTCCATTGTTCCTGGTTCCCTACTGTTGCTCATCAGCAAGGGACACTTTCTTTACCTTTCCTTTTCTAGTTTAGGCACCTGTAGAACCCTTCTTGTTTCTCTTCACATCCCTTGCCAAGCTCAGTTTCAGCTGCACCTTAGGCTTCCTGACCTCGTCCCTACACAACTGGGCAATGTCCCTATACTCTTCCCAGGATGTCTGTCCTTTCTTCCATTTCCTGTGTAGTCCCAGCTTGCCCTTTACTTTGATCAGCAGGTCTTAACTCAGCCATGGTAGTCTCTTGCCTTCCTTGCCCCGTTTCTTACCCCTGGGGACTAAGATCTCTTGTGTTCCACAGAAAGCATCCATAAGGATCCATCAGCTCTGCTCCACTCCCTTATCTCTTGAGGGCCACTTCCCACGGGGTCCTATTTACTAACTCCTTGAAGAGCTGAAAGTTTGCTTTCCTAGAGCCCTGACTATGCTTCTCATCGGGTTCATACCCCTTAGGACAGTGAACTGCAGGCTGCTACTTAATTCAGAAACCAGGCAGAAAGTTTTACTCCTTGCTACAAGACACTCAATACCCATCAACAAACAAGCCCTGTGTTGGGACGCTCTCCCCTCCAGCACTGTTCCAGGGCAGGGCTTTGCTTCAGCGCTCTCCGAGGCTCCCACTGAGCCCTCGCAGCAACCATCCCCGAGCATCCGACTCTGTGCGGTGCCACTGAGCCTTTGTCCTGACCTGAGCTTGTCCCTGCACAATGGGGACACGGCTGTCTGCCTGCCAGAGTTAATGAGCAGAGAGGGGAGGCTTTCAAATACCTTTTTTTTTTTTTTCCCCCCCTCCAACCGTATTTTTGAAAGATCTTTACAGAAACAGGAGATATTCTACTCCACATTTTATACAGGACTCAGAGGCAGGAGGCTAAAATGCAAAGAAATTAAGTAACTTGAAGATTACAAAGCAAATAATCAGCAAAACTCAGACTGAAGCTTTGCTCCCCACCCTCACATCCCTCCACCCCCTCGCATATCTAAAGAGACACAACTCCAAATCCACTTTTTAACTTCCGTGGTTAAAGGGGGGTGTGGGGGGGGGGAAAGTTCTACTACAGCTTTCAGTCTGACTTTCTTTGGCTTTGCATCAAACCAAACTGGCTGTGCTCTTACTTTAGACTTACTAGCACCCTGAGGAGGTTCCTTTATGTGTGGGCACCAGAGAAATACAATGTTAAGCCAGAGTTTAGCAGGATCACATTTTTTGATACAGAACTCCCAGAAAGCAAAGAAGATTGAAAACCAGATCTTGTTACAAGGGGAGGAAGGTGGTAGGAAGGAAAGAAATCTAAGGGTCACTTCTCTCTTATCGCTATATGGTCCCAGTCCAAGAGGAACTGCTGGCTCTAAACAGGCTGCCAGAGTGCTGAGGTAAAAGGCCAAACCTCATCTTTTTTTTTTTTTCCCATACAGACAAAATTTTAGGTGGAAAAAGGACATCTTGAGGAACACCCAGACAAATAGTAGTCTTAACAGTGCCAACTTTTCCACTCCCAGAGTCGTTTGCACCCACAAAATCCATCATGATGCCAAACTGCTTGGAGAGCTGCAACTCCCTTAAATGTGTGGTCTTTAGTGGAAAAGCCAAATGAAGTCATTTTGAATTATTAAGACACCTTAACAATGCCTGAGGGTGTTGTATTCAAACAGCTGACACCTTCAAGTGCTGATGCAATAAGGATGGACAAGAGCATGAGGTGAGGGTGGTGGGATGAGAGGTCTCTTTTAGATGTATCCAAGGTAGAGTAAGTTTTACTACTGGGCTAGAAACATGCAGTAACCCAGGAGTGAACAGTGCACACATTTGACTTTGGGCTCAGTCCAGCTCCCACTGAAGTTTAATGGCAGTTGGATCAGGAGCTGCACTCACATTTTTTCCACGCATGGAAAACTATTTCCGTTACTTTGAATTACAATACCACTGCCTTTGGGTTTTAGACAATGAAATAAACCTGGGCTGCTGCTTAGAGTCCAGGAAACTGCATTCTGGGATGGCAGCAAATATACTGCCTGCTGGTTTAAAAGGGAAAAAAGAGAGAGGCAGGGAGAAAGGAAGAGGCAGGGAGAGAGAAAGAGGAAAGGAGAAAGAGGGAAGGAGAGAGAAAGAGGGAGGGAGAGAGAAAGAGGGAGT
>WAAF01006223.1:0-44119 GCA_013400475.1 Tricholaema leucomelas | reverse complement strand
AGAGGGGGGGGACAGAGGGGGGGGAGAGAGGGGGAGAGAGAGAGAAAAAGAAAGAGAGAGAGAAAGAGAGAGAGAAAAAGAGAGAAAGAGAGAGAGAGAAAGAGAGAGAGAAGAAGAGAGAGAGAGAAGAAGAGAGAGAGAGGAAGAGAGAGAGAGGAGAGAGAGAGAGAGGAAGGAAGGAAGCAAAAATCTGGATACATTGGCTTAACAAAACCCCAACCAACCAAACCACAACAGCTCCTAATTATTAAACATATTTTTTCTTTCCGATGCTTTTCTGGAGTCCTCAAATATTTGAAGTATGTAAGGTACATATAAATTCTGCTCTGGTGGCTGAAAGGGTGGAATCTGTAAAACTGCAATGCTTTATAAGAAACAGGTTTCACATCAAAATAATCCTCATTTCTGGCTGCTTATTGGCGCATTTCAGGCATCTGAAAATGGGCAGGAGCAAAAGCAGCACCCTTGCAGCATCAGCAGCAGAGGGGATGGGTATTAGCAAACGCTTACCTTTTGGAGACTGGCTGCTCTTGGTCGTTCTGACTGCAAATGAACTCTGCAGATGCCGGGAGGAATAGGAAACATCTTGTGTTAGAAACAGCAGTTTGTTCCCTGATTTAGGAAGAGAAGGCTCTGAGGTGGCTTTATTGTGGCCTTCCAGTATCTGAAGGAGGGTACAGAAAAGCTGGAGAGGGACTTTTTAGGATGTTGAGTAATGATAGGACTGGGGGGAATGGAGCAAAACTCTAAGTGATTAGATTCATGGTGGATGTTAGGATGAAGTTCTTCACCATGAGGGTGGTGAGACGTTGGCACAGGTTGCCCAGTGAGGTGGTGGAAGCCTCATCCCTGGGTGTTTTTAATGCTGGATGCAGCTCTGGGCAACTTGATCTAGCGTGAGGTGTCCCTGCCCATGGCAGGGGGGTCGGAACCAGATGATCCTTGAGATCCCTTCCAACCCTGACAATTCTGTGAATTAGATTCTACCAAAACCCTAACACGGTAAGACTCATCAGCAGACTTTGGCAATGCCTTCTGCCCTGGTATGATTTTATTATACTCTTCATTACCAAGAAAAAAACACAGAGAAGCCTTCCACCAGTGAACTCATGCCTACGTTCAGGAAGCAAACATTACCTGTGGTTAGCTGGGAAAGAGCAAAAGAGCACAAACCCTGGACTCTGAAATACAGAACAGCAAAATAAAAAGACATCCCACCAGAAGAATAGAACAAAAGCACACATATACACAAGGAACAGAGGGGGAAAAATGTCACTGAGGGACATTTAATGTTAAAACTATACATCTGGGATGGTGGTGAGGATTTAATAGAGCTGAACAAGGTGACCGCTTCCAAGCGGAAAAGCAGCATGAGTGCTTAGGCAGTCATGTGCATGGGTGTGCACACAATGCTTCTTTCCACTGACAAAACACAAAGCATATTGCCTTGGCAAACATCCCTGGGCACTGGCAGGTTCTCCTCTATATTGACAAATTAAGTTTCAACATGGTATTAAAAGGGAAAAAGAACCCCAAACCTCTTCAGGCACATCGCCTCGTAGTCTGAGCGGGACAGACTTCCCCTTTGCCTGCTTCAGCAGCGCAGAAGAGCAACGCGTTGGTGTTACAAGGACTCCCAAGCTGTGCACTGGTCAGCCACAGGTCACCCTCTCTTTCTTTACAACAGCAGGTTGTGAACATTCCTCCAGCATGCTGTGGGCTGTGCACTGTCCAGGAGTGGTTTACAAGACTGCAGATCTTAAACCATACTCTTGTATAGGAACGTTGGCTAACTTTCCCTCTGACATGGCACGGCCTTTAGAGGGATCCAGGATAGGTTCTGAATTCTCAGCTGGGGGCAGGATTTGAAATTCAGACTCACTCACATCTGGCTGTAATTTCAGCTGTGCGATGACTATGCAAAATACTGAGATTCACCAATGAGAGAGCAGAAAGAACTCACTCTTCTCCTTCTTGCTGGCTTTGTTTCTGTGATGAAACAGTGTGAAGGGACAAGCTCACTTTGTCAGCACCTCAGCCTCTTCGCTCTGACTAAAGCACCCGTGGGGAGATGCACCCAAAGACAACGGCCCCTGCAGAACCGAAGGAACGGCAAATCAGCTGGCTTGACGGGGGGGGGTGGGGGGGAAACTTCAAACCCAAAATGTCTCTTAAATAAGCTTCTTTAATTATTATCATCATCTGTTTATTTATACAAATATAAAATATATTTATATAGATTTATATAATATAGATTTGTGGCTTTGGTGGCTCCTTTCATTTACAGACGTACTGGTCGACGATCTCTGTGCACTTTTTACACTTGACGTAACAGCACCAGTGGAACTTGCAGTGGCACCGCTCCACCTGCACGCTCTTGAACTGGTCATAACCCCGTCCACAGCACATCAGCTCACACCCATCCATGCCCTCCGAGGTCTTGTTGCACAGGCGACCTTGGGTGCCCAGAGAGCCGGTGGTCTCGTTACGCAGGCAATAGTCCGGGCTGGGGTCAACGTAGACCAGGTCCTCCTGCGTGGGCATGTTGAAGCGGTTGTTGACCAGCTCCAGCTTGCCCTTGCGGCTGATCCTCATGGCAGCAGCGCTGTCATACTTCTCCTTCAGCAGGTCGCCCACCTTGCGGAAGTCAGCCAGCTGCAGCCAGCAGGTCTTGAGGCTGCAGGAGCCCGACACACCATGGCACTTGCAGGCCACGTCTGCCAGCTTGTACACGGCCTGCAGGAAGAGAGGCAATCAGGCAAAGCTGTGTTTATCGCTGCTGCTCTGGCAGCTGCCTTGATTACAATAAAGTCATCACAGCTTCAGAACTGCTTTGATTATCCCCTGATTTTCTGGTGGTTTGCCCTTCAGAAAAGACAAAAGTCTCTTCTTCCTCCTGTTGTGGCTGCTCTGTTCCTGTTCCCTAAATATTTCTATTTCTGGTCACACTGCCTCCAAAAGTGATTTCTCCAGCCCTTCTTTCTCCCTGACAGATTTCTGACTTGACGTCGGGGTGGAGAGCAGGAAGGAAGAGAGAGGGTCCTCTCTACGTGGGCTGTAGAAACTCCTCCAGTCTCACCATGGCATTGCGAGTTTTTCCATTCAGAGCTCCAAAAAGGGAACACCTGGGAGCCTGCCCATGTCCCACTGCCTGCGTCAGGAGCCGAAGCCAGCAATGTAGGCACACATCTGCATGCTTTTTACAGAAATCCAGAGTCCCACATCCTTCCCTCTGTCCCTGCCGAGAGGAGCTCATTCGGGGGCAGTGTCTGTGAGTCACTGCTTTCCAGGGAGCAGCAATCAGGGGTGGCAGCAGGAATGAGAAAGATCACAGAATGGCCTGAGTTTGAAGGGACAGAATCACAGCAAGCATCCAGCTGGAAGGAACCTCCAGGTTCATCCAGTCCAACCTTCCACCCAGTTTAGGGACAATCCTAAGCCATGTTCCTAAGTACCAGCTCCACAGGCTGCTTGAACACCTCCAGAGATAGGGACTCCAGCACTGCCCAGGGCAGACCATTCCAAGGTCTGACAACCCCCCTCTGGGAAGGAATATTTCCTGGCATCCAGCCTGAACCTGCCCTGGCACAGCTTGGAACCATTTCCTCTGCTTCTGTTGCTTGCCACGAAGGACCTTAAAGATCAATTCCAACCCCCCTCACCATGGGCAGGGACACCTCACACTAGACCAGGTTGCTCAAAGCTCCATCCAGCCCGGTCTTAAACACTTCCAGGGATAAGATGTCCACCACCTCCCTGAGCAACCCATTCCAGTGTCTCACCACCCTCGTAGTAAAGAACTTTCTCCTCATGTCCAATCTAAATCCACCCTGCTCCAATTTAAAACCGCCGCCCCTTGGCCTAACACCACATACCCCTATAAAAAGATGTCTCCCTCCAGCTTTCCTGTGGACCCCCTTCATGTACTGGGAGGTCGAGGCACCAGCAGCTGTCGCCTGAAGCCGCTCCGCTTGTCCCTGCTGGCGGCGTCCCCACGCACCCTCTTTGGAGAGCGGCGCCGACAGCGGGCCCTGAGCGCACACCGGCGCCACCTTGTGTCTAGAGAGGTCGCTGCACGGACAGGACTCGCCACGCAGCAGGACCTGGAACAACAGACGCAAGCTGCCGCTGCTGTCTTCTCCGAGATATTTTCAGCTACGCTTCCATGAAATTTTTGGGGGCTCAATATAGATCACACTCTTGAAAGCCCAGAACCAAAATCAGCAGAAATTTGGGCCAGCGAGCACTAAACCCTGGGAAGTGCAAGTACGTGACGTGAATAGCAACGGCGAGTACCTCCCTGGGAGAAGAGTGATGAAAAACATTCCAGAACAACAAACTAGAAACTAAACTAAATCTGCAGGTTGTGTTCATTAATTTCAGAGGCAGGTACAAAATTGCATGCTGTGTGAGGTCCTGCTCACAGGCACTGAGCAGAGTGTGCAAACAGAAGAGCTGGCACCCCTGCATAGTCACAGAACTAACCTCAGAGACTTGTTCTGCTTGCAAAAGATCTCTTAAGATCATCAAGTCCAACTGTTGACCTGGCACTGCCATGGCCATTAAATCATGTCCTGAAGTGCCATGTCTGCACAATTTTTGAACACCTCTAGGCACTGCTTAGACACCTTGAGTCCTGTGTCCAATTCTCGGTCACTCAGTTTAAGAAAGATGTTGAGGTGCTTGAATGTGTCCAGAGAAGGGCAGCAAGGCTGGGGAGGGGGCTGGAGCACAGCCCTGTGAGGAGAGGCTGAGGGAGCTGGGGGTGTGCAGCCTGCAGAAGAGGAGGCTCAGGGCAGACCTCATTGCTGTTTACAGCTACCTGAAGGGAGGCTGTAGCCAGGTGGGGTTGGGCTCTTCTTCCAGGCACCCAGGGACAGAACCGTGCCTTCCTAGACTTCATACAGCTGACCTCGGCCCATTGACCCAACCTCTTCACATGCCTCTATAAAGCCTCCCTGCCTTCAAGCAGATCAACACTCCCACCTAACTGGGTGTCATCTGCAAACTTACTGAGGGTGCACTCATTGCCCTCATCCATTAAGACTGGCCCAAATAGTGAACCCTGGGGAACACCACTGGTGACTGGCTGCCAACTGGATCAGAGCTACTTCATGTTACAGCAGCTTACCCTTCAGCCCTTACTCTTCATGCTCTCACCATCAGGCTCACATCTGCCCTCCCACAACCATCTTGCTCCTGTACATTCTGGCCCTGCCAGATCCCACGTGCCACATTTAGCATTACCTGTGAAAAGGCCACCAGCTGTATCTGATGGGGCAGATGAAAGCATAGAACAAGAGGACACAGTCTCAAGTTGTGCTAGGCTGGATATTAGGAGGATATTAGGATATTAGTATAGGCTGGATGTTAGGAGGAAGTTCTTCATAGAGAGAGTGATTGGCATTGGAATGGGCTGCCCAGGGAGGTGGTGGAGGTGTTCAAAGAAAGCCTGGATGAGGCACCTAGTGCCATGGTCTGGTTGACTGGATAAGGCTGGGTGCTAGGTTGGACTGGATGAGCTTGGAGGTCTCTTCCAACCTGGTTGATTCCATGATATGAGAAAAGGCTATGATGCTCTGAAGGAGGTGGCTATTATGTCTTCTGGCCAAATTTCCTGCTGAAGAAAGCAGCCAAACGCTGAGGTTTCTTTAGTGCCTCATTCATCTACACAGAAGCTGTCCAGCTCTCCACACTCACTTGCCAAGGAGTAGGTGATTAAGACAACTGAGCATACTGCAAGCAAAACCTTTTGCCTATGGGTATGATCTGGAGCAGCAGCAAGAGGTCAGAGTTCTACAGCAACTGGTTGCTCCTGGTCTAACTAATGTCTGGTGCTTCTGACAGCTAGTGAAGATTCAATTTGCCTTAATGGCTATATCACATGTGGGCTGATCCAGCTCCCAAGAAAGTCAATGGAGTGAGTCCTTAAAACAGAGAAGCTTCAGTTCTGGCTCCTTGGAGCTCCATTTACTGAGGCAATCCCTCATGGTGCAATGTAACAGCTACAGGCTGGAAGTTAAGCACTTGTCTTGGATTGAACTAACAACTGCAGAGGACCAACCACATGGTTACTTAAGGATTCCTGCCGTACTCTAACCAGACAGAGCTACAGCTACAAGCCCCAGACACTTACTATATCCTCACTGCATTGCCAGCCTGCTTGTTACAAGCCTGTGTTAGCACTTTTTGGTTATGGTCCTGTCAAATCCCAAGTCACTTGTGCCTCCCTTGCCCTTGCATGTGTTTTTATAAAGTATTATGATTCTTCCTAATCCTGGGCTTTGTTCCTTTAGAAAAACACTGCAACTTGATCCTTCTCAGCTAATGTCATGGGACTGAGTTCACTCTGACTCGGCTTTAAGCAACTGATGCTCAAAACATCTGGCCCGTGTGGGCAGTAGCTGTGCTGGGGAATGCGAACGCTCCCAGTTATCGCAGGTGAGTTCGGCGCCACTCAGCCCCCTGCAGCTCCCCCTGCCAGCATCCCGCGGAGGTAGCCGTAGCTTCAGCTGCTCGACGGCTCTCCCACTCTTCCCCTTTGCTGCCCGGATGGGGAGAGAGAGCAGAGGAAATTGAAGAATTCCTGCCTAGCCAGACTCGGGTCACGGTAAAGAATAACAGACCCCACATGCAGTCGGGAGGGCAGGGGCTGATCAATGGCTGTGCCACTTAACCAGGTTGAAAAGGCCTCTAATGGAAAGGCTTAAAGCCCCATCCCATGAGCCCAAGTTCTCTTCCAGTTCTTTTCTTGCAAGAACAGGGACGGAAAGAGAATGAATGGGGAATTCCCATGTGGTCAATTAGCCAGACCCCCTTCCAGGCTCTTCTGGCAGTGCCTCAAGTGACTGATGACTGAGGCCTGCCATATGCCAACTGGGTAAACAGCACAGAAGGACTGACCGCCACAGCCCGCCAGACAGGGTGACAGATAAGGAATGGGTGGAAATAATAGAGGGTAATGGAGACCAACTGGAAGAAAAAGACAGATGGAAGGAAAAGACATATTGAGATAACAGCTAAAGGCAAACAATCAAGGGCCATAAAGCCAGGAGCCACCACCGCAAGGATTCCAGTGTGGAGTGAAGGGGTGATGGGGTCAGGACTGCCTGAAAGATAAAAGACCTCTGGTCCCCTCCCAGCGCCCTTCAGCTCCTTCTCAGAGCAGAGAGCAAAGACAATCTTCCCTCTGGCCACCAGAGCTCCTCAGGGTTCAAGGAGAACTTTCTCATCCCCAGGAAATGGAGGGACAGGCCAAAGTCTGCCTAGCAATCGGATGACAGCAAGTGAAACACGGCTGGAGAAGTGGGGCAAGGTGGGATGGCAGCTGCTGGTCACTTAGCAATGCTCACTGCTGCATCTCCAGTACTCCTTTCCCTTCAGCTACAGCTTTGGGGAGTATGGAGTTACACAGGAACCTTCCTACTTCCAAAGCCAGAATCTCAGAAGTGAAAACTCCACGTTTAGGAATGCAAGACTAGACAGGACCTCCTTGGTTATTAAGTATGGTCTCTTGCTATTGTAGGCACCACTTCAAATAATACTAGCCTTAAACGCAGAGAGTGCCCTTTTAAAGGCAATTAGGTTTTCAGCCACCATTATTCTGATCACCATTCCAATGATGAAGTACCTTTTTCTCATTTCCAGCCCAAATGGCTTTGCTTTATGCCAATTTGCTATTGTGCCAAATTGGCCTTTCACTTCAAAAGTACTTTTCCTCCCCTATTATTTCTCTCACTAACACAGACATCAGTCATATCCCTCTCTCAACTTTCACTTTCCTAGACAAGCTATCCTACCTCCCTTCCTTAAGAAAGGGTTCCTGTCCCCTGGGTCAACCCTAACAAGCCTTTTCTAGTCTGAGGTAATTTTTCTTGGGAATATGAGAACACAGAGTATTCTGAGCCCTTACAACAGCTTCATACAATGGCATCAGTACTCCCTCATGTCTGATGAAAAGACTTCCCCTGCTACACGATAGGACATTTACCACCTTCTGAGCCACATTACACCAAGCTAGGAGCAGGTGTTGATCTGTTGGAAGGTAGGAGAGCCCTGCAGAGGGACCTAGACAGGCTGGATGGGTGGGCAGAGGTCAACAGGATGAGATTTAACAAGGCCAAGTGCAGGGTTCTGCAACCCCAAGCAGCGCTACAGGCTGGAGACAGAGTGGCTGGAGAGCAACCAGGAAGAAAGGGACCTCGGGGTACTGGTGGATAGTAGGCTGAAGATGAGCCAGCAGTGTGCCCAGGTGGCCAAGAGGGCCAATGGCATCCTGGCCTGTACCAGGAACAGTGTGGCCAGTAGGACAAGGGAGGTTATTCTGCCCCTGTACTCANNNNCAGCAACAGAACAAGGGGACACAGTCTCAAGTTGTGCCAGGGGAGGTCTAGGCTGGATGTTAGGAGGAAGTTGTTGGCAGAGAGAGTGATTGGCATTGGAATGGGCTGCCCAGGGAAGTGGTGGAGTCACCATCCTTGGAGGTGTTGAAGAAAAGCCTGGATGAGGCACTTAGTGCTATGGTGTAGTTGACTGGAAAGGGCTGGGTGCTAGGTTGGACTGGATGAGCTTGGAGGTCTCTTCCAACCTGGTTGATTCTATTCTATTCTATCTGCAACTGACTGCTGTGCCCAATCCTTCTCCCCTCCTTTCCTAACGACTAGAATATTTTCCATACAAAATGTAGTTCCACACACAATGTAGCTTCACTGGGTGTTAGCTGCTGTACAAAACAGGGATTCTCCTCCCTGTTCATAATATCTGCCACCTCTCTATCCTCAGCTCATTCCCCAGCCCTGTGTTGAGGCTGAAAACCAAAACAACTGCTTGCCTGGAGACAAGTCCTTGAAGAACTCTGCTAATTAAGCTCTGTCAAGATCATGTTATGTCCTTTCACACAATTTACTGACATCTTTCCTTGAATGAGTTTTTATTCACCTCAGAGCTGCTGCACTTTTCATTACTTTTCCCAATTTAACCAAGTGACAGGACCAGGGCAATGGCTTCAAGCTAGAGCAGAGCAGATTTAGACTGGATGTTAGGAACAAGTTCTGCACCGTGAGGGTGCTGGAACAGGTTGCCCTGGGAGGTGGTTGGGGCCCATCTCTGGAGATATTGAAGATGAGGCTGGACAGGGCTCTTGGCAACCTGATCTAGTTGAGGATGTCCCTGACGACCTTTGGAAGTCCCTTCTACCCACAACCATTCTATGATTCCAGGTGTTTCCCATGTGGGAAATACATCTCACAGAGGTTGAGATGAATGAGATCTGTCAGATCTAGTTCTCTTTTTAGGAAGAGAAGGCTGTGCTGCCATTCATGGAGACTTAAACAGGCCGGAGGGTTGGGCAGGGAGAAATCAAATTGAACTCATAAGGGCAAGGGGAGAGTCTGGCACCTGGGAGAGAACAACCCCAGGGACCAGGATAGGCTGGGGACTGACTTGCTGGAAAGCAGTGAAGGGGAAAAGGACTTGGGGGTCCTGGTGGATGAAACATGCCCATGAGCCAGCTCTGGTGGCCAAGGAGGCCAGCACCATTCTGAGGTGTGTTAGAAGGGCTGTGGGTAGTCAATCAAGAGAGTTTCTCCTGCTCCTCTACTCTGCCCTAGTGAGACCACATCTGGAGTATTGTGTCCAGTTCTGGGCCTTTTAGTTCAAGAAGGACCTCAGGGAACTGCTCAAGAAAGTCCAGCACTGAGCAGTCACAAAAATGATTAAGGGAGTGGAACATCTTCCTACTAGCCTTTGCAAGGTCTGACTCAGCAGGAGCTTTAGTTTACTACCCTTTGCAAGGTCTGACTCGGCAGGAGTTTTAGATTACTACTCTTTGCAAGGTCTGACTCGGCAGGAGCTTTAGTTTACTACCCTTTGCAAGGTCTGACTCGGCAGGAGTTTAAGATTACTACTCTTTGCAAGGTCTGACTGACTCGGCAGGAGCTTTAGTTTACTACCCTTTGCAAGGTCTGACTCGGCAGGAGTTTAAGATTACTACTCTTTGCAAGGTCTGACTCGGCAGGAGTTTTAGTTTACCACCCTCTGCAAGGTCTGACTCAGCAGGAGTTTTAGATTACTACACTTTGCAGGGTCTAATTCAGCAGGAGTTTTAGTTTACTACCCTCTGCAAGGTCTGACTCGGCAGCAGTTGTAGTTTGCCACCCTTTGCAAGGTCTGACTCAGCAGGAGTTTTTATTGTTCTCACTTCATCTTTACACTTCCTGACCTCTAAGACAGAGCTTTTCATTATTTATTTGCTATCATTTCTTTTTCCCCCCACTCTTATGGTCTCCTGGTCTGTCCCTAATAGCCTCTCTCTGGTACTTATTCATTCAGTGAGGTCTGGACATTCTTCCTACAAGCTTTTTCCTCTTGCTCGGCATGCAGAATCCTAATGGCTTTAGCATCTTTGACTTGAAAAAGTTCCAGACCTCCTCCACATGGAGTTCCTCAGCTGAGTTTACTAACCAGTGCCCTTGGTTTAACAGAGTTTGGAATGCACAAGCATAACTACACACCAGTTTATAACTCTAATCTAAAATGACTTCTGATCATTTAATCTGAAGTGATTTTCTATGGCCATCTGCTCTGCACAGTCTACAGACAAAAAAAAACAAGCTTGAAAGAACATTCTCTTTTGCTGGATCCTCTGGAAAGCTGTTGTCAGGTCCTGTGTAAACTGTTAACTAAAGACATAGAACTTGTCTGTGGAGTTCAAAGCAGCAGGGGCACTGTTACAAACACAATCAGAAGAGCGCTCTGCACCCTGCCACGGGCAGGATACAGCTGCCTTTGGCTCTGTCCTTAAAGCAGCACAAAGCTTTTTTCCATCTAACACTGCATCATCATCCTCTCCTATGAGGACAGGCTGAGAGTTGGGGTTGTTGAGTCTGGAGAAGAGAAGGCTCCCAGGAGACCTTATTGTGGGCCTCACAGTATCTGAAAGGTGGCTACAAGAAAGCTGGGGAGGCACTTTTTAGGGTGTCAGCTAATGATAGGACTTGGGGGAACGGATCCAATCTAGAGGAGGGAAAATTTAGATTAGACATTAGGAAGAAGTTCTTCAGCATGAGAGTGGTGAGAGACTGGCACAGGTTGCCCAGGGAGGTGGTGGAAGCCTCATTTCTGGATGTTTTTAAGGCCAGGCTAGACATGGCCCTGGGCAACTTGATCTAGTGTGAGGTGTCTCTGCCCAATGGCAACCTGATCTAGTGTGAGGTGTCCCTGCCTATGGCAGGGGGGTTGGAACTGGATGATCCTTGAGGTGCCTTCCAACCTTGACAATACTGTGATTCTGTGCAATCTCAGCTCAGTGAGAGCCTTGCCAGCAGAACAAGACAGAGCAGTAGTTTATCCCTGCAATAGAGCAAGTATCTTCTGACTCGCTCTCCTAATACAGCTGTTACTACAGTTCACCTGGCACCTCAAACATATTCTCAAGCCACATTCTGTAGCTGGATTCCTCAAGGCAATGGGGACTGACTGCTACAAAGTCTCTCAACACATTAACACCCTATTTTAGGCAAGGTATTTATTTGTAGTAATCCAAGTTCATGACTCCAACCACATAAGATGATCAAAGCAAGTAACGCAGAGAAGAATGTTGTTTTCATGCTAGGACTCAGGGGAGGAGTTCCCTCTCCATTTCTAAGCAAATGCAGACCCTCTGCCCTTCCAAGCCAAAAAATAAACCCCACCAACCCCAACCCAAACCCCAATGATTTCTACCATCTTCAAATCCTACTGCAAACTCACCCCAGTTTGATTCTGCAAAAGAACCATGTGAAGTCTTTGCACACACTGATTTCACACTTCAAAAAAAAAACCCTCAGCAAATTGTCTTTGGTGGCAAAATGAAGCCAAAACTACATGAGAAAAAGAAAGACATACGTGGGAAAGGGAAAGATAATGCAGCTAACAATTAGAAGGACAGAACATTGATAAGGAGGAGTAATAAACTCCAACAGTACAGGCTGGGAGGTGATCTGCTGGAAAGCAGCCCTGTGGAGAGGGACCTGGGGGTCTTGGTGGATACCAAGTTAACCATGGCACAACAATGTGCCCTTGTGGCCAAGAAGGCCAATGGGATCCTGGAGTGCATTAGGAAGAGTGTGTCCAGCAGATCAAGGGAGGTTCTCCTCCCCCTCTACTCTGCCCTGGTGAGACCCCATCTTGAATACTGTGTTCAGTTTTGGGCTCCCCAGGTTAAGAGGGACAGGGATCTGCTGGAGAGGGTCCAGTGGAGGGCTATGAGGATGATTAGGGGACAGGAGGGCATGGCTTATGAGGAGAGGCTGAGGGACCTGAGACAATTTAGTCTGGAGAAGAGAAGACTGAGAGGGGATTTGATTAATGTTTATAAGTATCTGAGGGCTGCCAGGAAGCGGGGGACAGGCTCTGCTCACTGCTCCCTGGGATAGGACAAGGAGCAATGGGTGTAAGCTGCAGCACAGGAGCTTCCACCTCAGCACAAGGGGGAACTTCTTTACTGTGAGGGTCTCAGAGCACTGGCACAGGCTCCCCAGAGAGGTTGTGGAGTCTCCTTCTCTGGAGACTTTCCAGGCCTGTCTGGATGTGTTCCTCTGTGATCTGTGTTAGATAGGATTGTCCTGCTCTGGCAGGGGGCTTGGATTCGATGATCTCCTTGGGTCCCTTCCAACCCTTAACATCCTTTGATCCTGTGATAAGGAAACTAAGGATATTAGTCAAGGATGTGCAGAAGAACAAGGCTAAGTATGAGGCTCTTTCATATGCATTAGAAGTAAAACTAACCTTAGAAAAGCTCACTGCCAGGGAATAATGATTAAAAAATTAATCACTCACTGGAAATGGCATCAGTGTTCAAGTATTTCTGGCTTACACTGGGAAAGAGGCAGAACTGCACAGCTGTACTGCATATGAATGATGCTACACCCCCCCAGGCTATTGATCACCAACAGACCAACTGTAAAAAGCAAATGAGTACACTGAAAACATACAAAGGATGCAACCTCACCTACAGCATCAGGGAGACCAAGACCAGAATCCAGCATGTCACTTTGGTATCCAGGTTCTTAAAGTACACAGGAAAAGGGGAAAGGCCACACTACAGTGACCTGAAAATGATTTGATGGCTGATGAGAACCTCTGAAACTAAGTCTTCAGTACTCTACCTAGTTTATTACAAAAGAGTGGTGAATAAATTGCAGCAGGTTAAGTATTGAAATGCAGAGGAAATTCTGATTCCTGTAAGGCTTTTTGATCTGGCTGTAAAAGTCAGAAAAAGACCTGAGTGCAAACTGACACCAGATAAATTCAAATGATAATGAGGTACAGTGTTGAAACAAGGTGATTAACGATGGTAGCACACTACAAAGAGAAGGGATGAATTCTCCATCCCTTGGGGTCTCCAGAGCAAAACTCAAAATGTTTGTCACCCAGATGCAAAATGATTTGGTTTTGTCCAACACCAAGGTAACACCAAGGTAACAAAGCAAGTTCCAGAGACAGTGAGGTAGCCTAATTCCATGTTTGCTTCTGGCCTCATATTCTCAAAAAGCTGACTGATGGCAGAAGGGAACCCTATATGCCAACAGACTCTTTTTTTCACCGGAATCCTGCTGCTTTGGCAGCTCTGGGAAGCCAGCTTCTGACACACGAACCCACGAAGTGGGCTGTGACAGCACCTAGCTTATGTGTGTGGCACACACGTCTGCACACTGCCACACAGTGCCCCTGCAGACACAAAAACACCCTGGGGAAGCTGCCATGAAAACTGGAATACAGCAATTGTCAATATTTCACAGAATGCCAGGTTAGAAGGGACCCTAAAGACCATCTGGTCCAACCTAAGTGATGGTGTAGTTTAAATGAGCTGGCCTGGCACCCTGTCAAACTGAGCCTTAAAGTTGACTCCACTACTCTCCTATGGAGAGACTGAGAGCCCTGGGGCTGCTTAGTCTGGAGAAGAGAAGGCTGGGAGCTGATATGATCTATGTCTGTAAATATCTGAGGGTGGGTGTCAAGTGGAGGGGACCAAGCTCTTTTCGGTAGTCAGCAGCAATAAGCCGAGGAGCAACAGATACAAACTGGAACGGAGAAGGTTTTGCCTCCATATGAGGAGAAATTTCCTCACAGTGAGGGTGACAGAGCCCTGGAACAGGCTGCCCAGGGGGACTGTGGAGTCTCCTTCTCTGGAGACTTACCAAACCCACCTGGATGCATTCCTGTGTGGACTACCCTGGGTGATCCTGCTTTTGGCAGGGGCGTTGAACTGGATGATCTCTGGAGGGCCTTTCCAACCTCTAATGTTCTGTGATTCTGTGATTCTGTGACTATTTCAATGTCTAACTGCTCTCATGGTTAAAAGTGTCCCTCTGGAGTCCAATCAGAATCTCCCCAGGAGTAACATCATAGAATCATCACAGAATCAACCAAGTTGGAAGAGACCTCCAAGATCATCCAGTCCAACCTAGCACCCAGCCCTATCCAGTCAGCTAGACCATGGCACTAAGTGCCTCATCCAGTCTTGTCTTGAACACCTCCAGGGATGGTGACTTGTACCCATTACCCTTTGTCTTTCCATGTGACTCCTTGTAAAAAGGAAGTCTCCACTGATCTGGTAGCCACCCTTTATGTACTGGCACATCCTTAGTCAACTGGACTGTTCAGACATAGCTATGTAATGGGAATTCCTCTAAACAGAGAGCTGAAGAGACCAGGGATCAGGACTGCTCTGTTGCACATGGCTAGAAATACCTTTAAACTAAAAAAACAAGTAAATAGTTTGGTTTACACTAATTCAGTATAGTCTGTAATGTTCACCAAGTGCAGGAATTGTGGCACTGTTGCTGGACTACGTCTCATTAAATCTCCAAGTAATTTGGTATCGAACGATCTCAAGCCTTCTGCACCTACCTACCTTTAAGAAAGGACAAAGGGTCAGCATTTGTCTTACCCTGCGGCCGGCCTCGTTGTTCTGTAAGTTCATCAGCATGCGAGCCTGCTCCTCTGAACCTCTCACGTAGTTCTTCTCCCTCTCCTTGGCATCCACAAACTCCTTGGCAAAACGATATCCATACTCCACGTTATCGCCACAGCCACCCCACAGCCAGTCTCGGGGCAAGTCCTTGGGCCGGGCTGTCCGGCTGCAGCCACAGCTGGAGAGCTCTCCCTCCCGGCAAGCACGGCTGATGGCGTTCACCACTCCGGCAGCGCTGACGGCATAGGTGAAAGCAGTCTCTCGGCTCCCTGCGAGAGAGACGCGAGAAGCGAATGAGCGAGAACCCATCTCGGGTAGCAAACGCAGCGCGCCGCGGGGAGCGAGCAGCAAGGTCCAGACAGCAGGAAGCTCAGGCAACTTGAGAAGGTGCAGGGAATTAACGTGAAGGAAGAAATAGGGTGGTCAAACCCAGGGAAGCCATCCCACTTCCCCTCAGGCTGCGCCAGGGGAGGTTTAGGCTCGAGGTCAGGAGAAAGTTCTTCACTGAGTCATTGGCCACTGGAATGGGCTGCCCAGGGAGGTGGTGGAGTCACCGTCCCTGGGGCTGTTCAAGGCAAGATTGGACGTGGCACTCGGTGCCATGGTCTAGCCTTGAGCTCTGTGGTGAAGGGTTGGACTTGATGATCTGTGAGGTCTCTTCCAACCCTGATGATACTATGATACACTTTGGTAGAGAGGGAATTGTCCTAACACATACTTGCATCACCTGTGATTTTTCTTTTCATTTCAAAATAACAGCTCCAGCCAAAGGACTGCTCAGACCTGGCACTTTCTGTGTTACCAGAATCGAATCTAAAATCTGATTCTCTGATGCACACCAGGCAAGAGCCTGAGATTCCTGCTGCTGCCTCGAGAAATGCTTTTAGTAAAAGCATGTTCGTTGTGAACTTGTAAGTGCTGCTCTTCAAGATTTATTATTTTTATTATACCATTGTTTGTCCATTTAAGAGCCCTGGAAACTCCAGGCCTTGACCAAAAGAAATAGCAAGACCAGAGGCAGCCTCTTTCCCCTTCGTTATCTTCTCATTTTAACCTGGAGGAAACTCTCAAGCAGCAAGAGCTAGTCACTTGCTGAAAACACAGCTGCTGTCTTAGCCATTGAATTTGCCAATAATCATTGAGAACAACTGATGAGATTGGGTCTCTGCAAAGCAGCGTTCTGGTTAAGCCCACTATCACTTTGGAATGGTTGTCATTTAATTGGGACAAGCACTTCATGTGATCCTCAGGTCATCAACCTTGTTTTGGTTTATATAATAAAAGGTCAGCTGAGAATTGTTTTGAGATAAACCAAAGGAAACCCACTTTTACACTAAAGCATCAGGGCTCTCCGGTGCCTACAGAGCAGCGGTGCTGGAACAAGTCAACCTTCCCATAGAGACAGCAATAAATGAAAAGGTTTTCCATTAGCAGGTTTCTTAGAGACTGCCCTACTTGGAGCACATACTCTGTACAGCTCAAGAGTCTGAGCCAAGCAGCTGGATCAGGGCTGCAGCTCTGTATTCCTGGCAGTGATTCAGTCCCAATTTGACCCGGGCACCAACACAGCTAGAACAATGTGTGAGGCCAAGCATGCTGCACCAGCCAGAGCTGTGGGTCTCAAGGGGGGCAGATAGAGAGGGATGATGAGGAGGAGGCAATCCACACCTGTACTGTATAATAAATACCTAAGCTAACACCTTCAGAGTCATTGTGTGTGGTCACCAAGTTCTCTGGTGATGAAAGAGTACACCAAAGCTTCACTGGAATAAGCAATCTGATTGTGAAGAGCTACTTAGACCAAACCCCAGATGCTCTCAAGCAAATTTGAATTACTTCAGAGGGCAGATCCTTCAGGAAGTTTGTCACCAGCCCACGAGGCTCTCAGTGCCAGCTCTCTCAGCAGGACCAAGCTGATGCTTTTGGTAAGCTCTTGTTTCAATTTGCATGTGTTGACAATCTCTAATTAATAGCAGCTTATCACCAGCTTAGTGGTAATGACCCAAGACAAAAGCAAGGCTGTGAATGGCATCCACCCTGCAGAACAACTTGGATTGCCCTCCTTGCAAATGACAGTTGGACACTAAAGGCTTCTGCTCTGGAGTAGAGCACAAAGCTGATAAAATGCTCCAGGATACGAAATACGGTACCAGATCATAAGAAAGAGGACTATGCACCTCCAAAACCTCCGGGTCCCAGAGGTAAAGAGGAGTGACTCCTAGTGAAGGTAACTGAGCTGAGACTGGCCCGCAAGGGAGTTGTGGTCATTTCTCAGCAACCAAAATGCAGCTTTTACTCATCGAATTTGTTTTGCACGTTAAAGGTATTTAAGGTAAAGGTCCAACGCACAGCTCTGCCCCTGCCAGTCTGTGCCGGTATGATGACAGCCCTGCAGACATACCAATCATCTTTTTTAAGTAGAGCACTCCGTGCACCCAGGAACATTAAAATAGTTCCATGGAAAGGAAGGGACGTCCTGCTGTTACAGCTTGCGCAGCACAGCCCGCATGACCCCAGGTGCTTAGTATCCCTACAGCATGATCGAGGTCCCTGAGGCACAGACGGGATTTGCGCTTTTACTTGGCCATGCTCTCATCGTCTCCGTTTCAGCTGCGGTAATTCAACCGCCCCTGGATTTGACTCAGTTGTTTAGGCTGCTGACGGTGGTGGGAGAGCCTGAAGTAGGTCACGGTGGGGGTTTTGCCCCCAGCCTTGCTGCCCACAGAGCAGAACAAACTCGCTAGACGCGGGTTTGGAAGAGTGTGGCTTGGTTTGGGAAGTGGGACTGAAGGTGTGCGTGAAAGCCTGCACTAACACAAAGCCACTCTGTAGCTGGCAATGCTGGGCTTACACGTCCCAGTTTCCCCTGCTGTCCTGCTCCGTCTTCCAGCCTCGCAAAGGTGTTTTGGGTTTTTGCTCTCTATCTCAAAAGTTCACTGCAGTTGCACATCTCAGTACTGGCATCTCAAAAGGCAGGGCTGTTGTTACCCAAACTTCTGCAAAGGTGAATGCGGCTCGGCGGTAACCCTCGCCTACGCCATGCCCTCTTCTCTCATGCCTGTGCCGAGCTCTCCCGAGGGGTGAGCAAGAATCACCCCAGGCTACCGTGCCCTGGGCAGACGGGACCGATGCGGGGGGCTGCGGTCCCCGAGAGGCTCTGCCCACCGGCGTGAAGCTCCACGGAGCTCTGCTGCCCTCCTGTGCCCACTGGCCACCCGCCACCGGCAGCAGGACGGGGAGCCCGCGGCTGCGGCAGCTTTTGGCGGGCACCGGCGCCGTACTCGGCAGTAGCCAGGCAAGGTGCCGGTCTGCACCGCTTGCTTTTCTGGAGCTACAGGGGGAAGAAGATGGAAGAGGAACTGACCCTTAAGAGGGAGACGTCCCCAAAGGTGATAAAAGCGTCTTGCTCTAACTTTTCTGATGAGTAGGTTTATTTCGACTGATGTTGAAAAGCATTTCCCTAAAATATGCCAATCGTAAAGAAGAAGAAAATGTTTCTCTTTGTTCTCTTATGGCTATTTTTTCTTCTCCCCCCCCCCCCACCCCCCCCCTTCTTTTTTCTTTTTGCATTTGAAAAGGCAGACGAGATAAAATCTTTGTCTCCAGCAATGACTGGACTAACCTGGAAAGCCCAACCTTGCATTTGGAATTGCCCCGGGGAAGATACAGTCAACTCTTCCCCAGTGGAAATTCTAACACAACATTTTCGGGTACTCTGTTCCCTCCCTCATAAATGTGCAAGTAAAGAATAAATAAAGAAACATCTGTACACACACATGCAGTCTAAAACCTACACTGGCAAACAACAAGCAACTTCAGAGGACAATTTTTGTCCATCACCAGATTATCATTAAATGAACCACATTTAAAAGCTGTGAGCAATTCTCACAACTCAAAGAGTAGGAACAAAACAATGCTAAAAAGCAGCCTCCCTGCTGCAGATGCCTCTACAAAAGCTTTGTATTGTTGGACTGCCTCACCTCTACGAAATGCACAAAATGAAGGTGTAATGATTAAACACAGACTGGGTCTCCCGTTTCCAAGCTGAGCCAAGTTCTGCAAGGGGGAAAGGAAACTAATCTTCCAGGTTTCTGAGTAAATGCTCTCCCAGGCTTTGGACTTGGCCAGGGCAGGTTCTCCTCCCCTCACAATCTAGTGCAGCTGAAGAAATCATGTAATATATGCCATGCCAGCATTGGTGGGTGGGCAACCATGGGTTGTTGGCATATTACACACCCTCTGGGTCCTTCTTATCTCTTCCCCCCCTCTTTCTCCACAACAGTCTGGCATGCCTCTCCACTCTTGCAGATATTCTGGTCTCCAGATCTTTCTCGTGCCGTTGGCACAGAGTACAGAAAAAGGGCTGTGGTCCAGAACTGGGGCTCAGAGGTTGAAAACAGGAGACAGGCACACAGTATGAACCCAGGGAAGAATGACTTTATGGTTGACACAACCTGAGAAACTGAAAGGCTTTTGTTTTCTTTCCCAGCATGGAAAACAGTTTTGCCAAAATGATGAGCAACTCCACATTACAAAGTAAGAAAAAGTAAAAGCAGAAGAGAAAGTAAGAGAAAAGAGAAAAGCAGCATCTCCCTCCACAGCGCTTCTCCCTGACATAGACAACAGCAATGAACCACCTTGTAGAATCCCAAGCCACCTTCGGTGACTTTTTTCTTCCCCCCTGTCTTGTGCTGAAGTATAAACAGGCTCTAAGTTAAAGGAGACAGCTTCCAAACTCGCAGTGAGGGTAGTATTTTAAACAGCAGGCAACCCCAGGCAGTCGCTTCACAGTTGCCACCATCAGCAGATTCCTACTCAAGATACAAGAGCACTCCTAGCAAACAAACACAGACCAAACGCAGCAGCAAGACTACTGGGCATACCCATCGTGTACCCACATCACCTCTTTCCTCAGCAACCCCGCAAGCTACTCCTGAACTAAGAGGGCCAAATTCATTTTAGAGAGAAGGAATATAGGAATATTCCCTCTTCCATTATTTTCCCATATGCCCTCTGATCCTTCCTGACAGCTTTTCATCTTTCAAGCTCCAATGTGCGTTCTCTTAGGTCACCTTTACCTCTCTTCTCCAAGTGTGGGCTTGCCCACTGGACCAATCTGGGGCTGCAGGGAAGTAGTGATAAAAGAGGATGAGATCTGCTCCAGAAGGATGAGATTCCTATTCTCTTCTGTCCTTTTGGAGTCACTAGAATTTCTCTGGAGATAGGAAATTTACCCTTCTTTGGGATAAATTACATGTGAGGGAAGAACACCAGAAGGAAGAAATGGAGGTGTATTTTCTGACCTTTCCATTTAGTGGCTGAAATCTCAGTTTTCACACCCCAAAGACAAGTTTTAACAATCTGGGATTGCACACAGCCTCACCTGGCAACCACTCTTGCTACTAGAAAGCAAGAGATCAAGGATGCAGAGATGCATTGGATGTGTCAGGAGCTGAAAGTGCATGTCAGGAAAGAGCATTTCCTAGGGAAGCACCTCAGAGAAAAGTATTTTTTAGGGGTACCAGTTGGGCAGAAAGGGAAGAATTAGAATGTTTCTTGTGGGCTCAATTAGGAATTCTGAAAGGCTAAGTAATACATGCAAAAAATCTCTAATATTCTCCACAATGACATATAAGAATTTCAGAATCAACTGGAAGGGTCAAGGAACTTGGCTGCTCTCATGCACTAGCACCTTGACACTGGAGAGGTATCAAAGATGTACTGTGGTGTCCTGCTGCTTATGTGAGGCTTTTGAGAGTGCAAACAGTGCTGGGGGTAGCTGGTGGGAGGCAGGAGCTGGAGGTCATTTTCCAGCCTTTGCTGAGTGTTTTCTCTGACCTTACAACCAAGAGATAGTGCTGGTTCTGGATTCTTCAGTGTAAATAATGGACGTTGTGGGTGGGAAACAAGACCTGGTGTTGGAGTGAGCTAGCGCATATGTGTGTGTGTGTGTGTGTGTGTGTTAGCAGCGGGTTTGACACCTTTTCTTTATTGTCCTGGCTGTCGGACACTTCAAACCAAGCCCGGATTTCTCGGTTTCTTGCCATCAGATGAGTGCATTTCAAAAGGAAAAGGAACAATGTGGCTAGGTCACACCTCAATTCAAGTGCAGCAATGGCCTGTCAATGTGCCTGTTACGGCCAGCAGGGCAGGAATTATAAAAATCTCTTCAGTTTACACTGGAAGTGGTAGAAGAGGGAGGGGGGTAGATCCCATGCCAGGGGAGTCCATATTTCCCACATCTTAGGGCTTGCATTCCCTGTCTGAGGGCGCTCCAGATGCTGGGAATGATAACGCGGGCCCATTGTTCCAGGCTTTGGCTTCTTCCCTCTCTACTTTTAAACAAGCACACAAACCGAAAGCTTTGGAAGACCCCTTCCCTCTTCCTGACCTTTCCCATGCGGCTCCAAAGAAAGTCTGTTCCCTTTCACCGCCCCAGCTAGCCTCTGTTGCAGCTCAGGTGCACTGCTGCCACCGGCTCGGGCAGCACCAGCACACCAAGCAACGAAAATACTCGTTCAAGGCAGCTCTAGCAGCGGTGCTAATAGGACTCAAGACTGCCACATGTGTGTTTGAAGCGAGGGAGAAAGCTGCATAGGCAAAGCTGGCTTGCGCCCAGCACCTCCCATACCGGCTTGCTCCTACCTATTTTCATGACGCGCCCAAAGACAGAGGTGTTGTCCACCGTGCTGCAGTTCCACCGCCGCTGCCGAAACTGGTACTGGCACTCCTTGATGGCACTGCGAGCCCCTTCCCCGATGAACACCATGTGCTCCTGATAGAGCTGGCAGAGCTTGCGCTGCCCGGGGGAGAGCCCCGGCAGCTGGCTGCACACCGGCTGAGCGCCGATGATGTACATCTCGGGTCTCTGGATGGGGTTCATGGCCAAAGACCTACGATGAAAGAAAAAAAACATCCAAGGGAGTGTGGTGGGCGAGGGCCCCTCCGCGAAACGCCCGGCACCCTTCCCCGCCAGCCCAGCCCCGCTCCCCAAGTCCGGCCGCATTTCTCATGTCAGCTGCCTCCCTCTACAGTTCTGCCAGATGCTTTTCCAGAGCCCCAGCAAGAGAAACACAGCTCGTTTGTAACCTGAGTTTAAACACAGAGGACACCCGGGATGGGGGCTGAGAGAAAGCTCAGCACTTTCCCTGCAAAAGAAAGTGAGCTGCGTTTTCTGAGCTGCGTTTTCACAGACCGCCGGCGAGCGATGCCTGCCTCTAAGCCGGGCTATTTTCTGCTCTCTAAAAAAGAAGAGGGCTCGGCTGCTCCCGGGGCTTTTGGCAGGGAGTGGGAAACCTTACCCATCCTCTCCTTACGCATTCCCCCACATCCTAAAGCCCGAAGGGGATTTCAGTGAGCCCGTACAAAAGGAGCCCAGACATGCCTGAAGGAGAGGGGCTGTGTCCCACGTCTCCACCAGGGACAGTGGGAGGGAGAAAGCTGGAAAGAAGCGAGTTGCTGCGAAAGAAGCCCGGGAGGCAGGAAAGCACCCGCGGGGAACGCCGGGCAGCCTCCTCGCTCCCACTCCGCCGCCCGCCCCAGGACGGTCCCCGGCCCACGGCGGACAAAGGGTCCGCCGGCTCCCCCGCGCCCTCACTCACCACCAGGAGTTGGCGTCGGCCACCGGCGAGGTGCAGCTGCAGAGGAGCGCGGCGGCGAGGGCCAGCCTCGGCCCGGTCATGGTGGGCTGCGGGCAGCAGCGCTGGGGCAGCTCCCGCAGAGCCGGCCGCCGGGACGGGGCACCCTGCGGAGAAGCGCCGAGGAGAAGCCCTGAAGCGGGGCCCGAGTGCGGCCGGGGGGCGGCGAGCACAACCCGGCTGCCGCCCCCTCCCCACCCCGCCCCCGCCGCTCCCCGCAGGACCCTCCCCCGGCCGCCGCCTCCCGGGGGCTCCTGCGGCGGCTCTGCCTGCCTCTCTCCCTCCCTCGGCCCCCTGGTAAGGGGCTGCGCTGTCGAGGCTTCGCCACCTCCGACGGAGCTTCCCTCCGTCCCGCCCTGGGGTCGGTGGGGCAGTAAGGAGAAGTGTAGAGCTGCAGTCGCCCTTAGAGACGTCGGGAGGGGCCTCCGGGCCGCCCCTGTTTTGGCTGCCTTTGATGCGCTGCCCCCGCCCCGGCCCGTGGTCCGCCGGAGCCCCCGCGGGTCCGGCCGTGCCGTGGTGGGGAGTCCCACGGGCGCAGGTGTGTGGGGAGCCGGCGGGGCACATCAAAGCGCCGCCCAGGCCTTGCTGCCTTTGTAATGCAGGGCCGGCTCGGAAATGAGCTGCCCCCTCCCCAAATTGGCCTCCAGAAGGGCCCCACGCCGTGGCTCCAGCCCTGCGCCCCAGGGTCTGCGAGGCTCGGCCCGGCTGCCGGTGACAAACGCAGATACGGCTGGCACCAGAGCCTAATGGCTTTATGGGCAGGGGAGGTGGACAGGAGAAGAGCTTCAAAGGCTCCTCTTGTCCAAACACCCCTCTCCCTTCCCTGCTCGACCTACTGAGAACCTCAAAGGCAGGGGCAATCTGCTCCTCAGCAAGTTCCCCAACTAACACCGGCAGGACGCAAACGCAGGCACCCCGGACCCGTGTGAGTACTTGGAACAAGTGCTCCTTGTACCCTGCTTTCCCCCACATCACAGCCAAAACAGCTACTCCACCGCACCACCGACATCGCTGCTGCCTTCATCTCCACAAGGCCTCTCACCATCCCGTCTTATCCTGCACCACGCAGTCCCCACCTCCCTGCCTCCAGCAAATGCCTCCTGCTCCTCTCTCAGCCTCCTTGCTGCACCTGGTGACCGCATGACTGCTTGCGGCGGTGGCTCCTTTATCGCAGGCTGAAGGCGTGGGTCACCCCTAGGTTGTGGCCAGGGTGTGCACGGTCCTGCAAGCACCCAGTCTCTACCTCATGAGCAGCACTCAAGACATGAATCACCACACTGGGCAGCTCAGACCACTGAAGTCTATTTTTTATCGAATTCCTCATGCCTGCCACGGTGGACTTGCTGTGTTTGTTTGCGGCACGCTTTGCTTCCTCCCTCATCCAGATGTGCTGTACCTGCAGCTGGTGGCCCACCTCACCTGGCAGGCAGATGTGGGGCCACAAGTGCCAGAATTAGCTTCAGGACAAAAAAAGCCTTGTGTGACCCAGAACCTCAGCAGGAGGGGAGTTTTACTGCTTGGGCACAGCAGGATCCATGTCTGAAGAAAACAGGGTGACTTTATTCACATCTTCTATAGCCTCCCTGCTCCTCCTCCCACTGCCCTGAGCATGACGGAGGGCTGGTGAAATGTATGTGTGTGTAGCCACGCATACATGTTTGGGGTCTGTTTCTATAGGGAATAGACAGAATGGAAAGTTTATCTCCAGGAGTCTGGGGAGGAAGGAAGTTGTATATGGATGAATGGCTTTTCCATGACAAACAATGAGTCTGCACAGACATGGTGTGATGTCACCTAAAGAATTTCCAAGCCAGCCTCAGAGGAGAGGTCCCACCTTTCCATCTCACCACAGCTAGAAGGAAGAACTACGGGAGGGGGGGAGAGGGAGGGTGGAAAAAGCCCTTGCTGAATCACACATACACACAAGGCATGCCCCATGTCAAGAGATGACCTGATGGGAGAGGAGTATCTCCAAGCTTCACCTTTGCCAAGTCTCCTTGCAGATTCTGAAAAAGAGTAAACCATGGCAACTGCCCCAGTGCCTCTCTTGCCCAGGAATGTGGGACAGCACCAGCCAGTGAGGCACTTCCACAAATACAGGTGATGTCAGTGCCCCTGTTCATATGAGCTTCTCCCAGCACATCTGTACAACACTCCACAGGGCAACAAGAACAGAATCATAGAATCATAGAATCATAGAATCAACCAGGTTGAAAGAGACCTCCAACATCATCCAGTCCAACCTAGCACCCAGCCCTATCCAGTCAACCAGACCATGGCACTAAGTGCCTCATCCAGGCTTGTCTTGAACACCTCCAGGGACGGCAACTCCACCACCTCCCTGGGCAGCCCATTCCAATGCCAATCACTCTCTCTGCCAACAACTTCCTCCTCACATCCAGCCTAGACCTCCCCTGGCACAACTTGAGACTGTGTCCCCTTGTTCTGTTGCTACTTGCCTGGCAGAAGAGACCAACCCCACCTGGCTACAGCCTCCCTTCAGGTAGTTGTAGACAGCAATGAGGTCTGCCCTGAGCCTCCTCTTCTGCAGGCTGCACACCCCCAGCTCCCTCAGCCTCTCCTCACAGGGCTGTGCTCCAGGCCCCTCACCAGCTTTGTTTCCCATCTCTGGACACATTCCAGCACCTCAACATCTCTCTTGAATTGAGGAGACCAGAACTGGACACAGTACTCAAGGTGTGGCCTGACCAGTGCTGAGTACAGGGGAAGAAGAACCTCCCTTGTCCTGCTGGCCACACTGTTCCTGATCCAGGCCAGGATGCCATTGGCTCTCCTGGCCACCTGGGCACACTGCTGGCTCATGGTCACCTACTATCTACCAGTACTCCCAGGTCCCTTTCTTCCTGGATGCTCTCCAGCCACTCTGTCCCCAGCCTGCAGTGCTGCTTGGGGTTGTTGTGGCAAAAGTGCAGAGCCCTGCACTTGGCCTTGTTCAGTCTCATCTCATTGGCCTCTGCCCACCCATCCAGCCTGGCAAGGTCCCTCTGCAGGGCTCTCCTACCCTCCAACAGATCCACACCTGCTCCTAGCTTGGTGTCATCTGCAAACTTACTGATGCTGGACTCAATGCCCTGGTCCAGATCATCAAAAAAAGATATTGAACAGGACTGGGCCCAGCACTGATCCTTGGGGAACACCACCTGACAGCTGCCAACTGGATGTGGCACCATTCACCACCATTGTCTGGGCCCAGCCTTCCAGCCAGTTCTTGACCCATATCAGAGTGAATCTGTCCAAGCCACGAGCTGCCAGCTTTGCCAGGAGCTTGTTGTGGCAGACAGTGTCAAAGGCTTTGCTGAAGTCCAGGTAGACTACATCGACAGCCTTCCCCTGATCATAAAAGGATATTGGGTTGGTCAGGCAGGACCTGCCCTTCCTAAACACATGTACCACCATGGACTGATAGTCCACCTCCAGCTCTGTGGCGTGGTGGAAACAAAAACCTTCCCAGCTGGTAAACTCGGGGAGGTGCTCATATGAAACTTGGTCCAGAAACACATGGCATTAATTAAATATCTCATTTTAAGTATTAATATGTGAAGGTAGCTAATGCTTAGCAGCAGCAAAGTGTTGTGAATACTGCCAGTAGCAATCTGACCACCACCAAGCACAGGCAAGGCAATGACCTTGTTTTGAAACACGAGACACAGTAACTGCTGTACAGCTTAAGATCACTTCTCCACCCAACCTGATAAAGCAGCAGCTAAAGGAGATGCTTCAGTGGGAAAGGTCTGAAACCCTGAATTCTACCTAAATTCTGCTGCTGGTGAAAGTGATTGCCATTGAGTTAAGACAGGAATTAAGGAAGTGAGTCTTTTTTAAGGTGCTGGAAATAATTTAATCACTGCTGTGTTTATGACTTTAGATAAAGTGGTACTAGCAGGTGAGGTGATGTTGAAGGGATTTAACCTCAGCCAGCAAATTCCAGACCAAAAGCTGCAGATCGTTTGCCTGATGGTCCAAAGAATACTGCCTGTCCCTCTTCCTTGTGCCTCTTTCTGCTTGATACCAAAATCCCCAAAGCAAGCTCTTGATTCTATAAATAAAAAGCTTGGGTCTCTTTTTAAAGCCCAACTTCAGGGCTGGCTCAAAACAGCCTGAGCAATGTTGTTTGCCAAAGCAGGGCCTGGGTGGGAGAAGTCAGTGAAATTTTATGAGGATCAGAGGTGGGTTGAAGCGAGGCTGCTGGTGGGCTGGGATGAATGGAGTCAGTGAAGCAACAAGTAAGCAAGGAGTGGGGGTGGGGGGTAAGCTGTTGTGAGTAATCCCAGACAGACAACTGGGATCCTGGCAGGGTCATCAGGACTTAGGGAGTTCAGAAGAAGGAGGCTAGGAGCGAGCAGGGTTTTGGGGTGGCTCCATATGACTGACTTGAAGGGAATCACCTCTCTAATGGCTATTTGGAAGGCCCTGGAGAAACTTAGTCTCGCCTGCCTTTCTGTTCCCTGGTAAAGCCTTGTCTGAAGAGAGCTCAGCCCAGACAGGCTACCCCTCCTGGCCATCACCTCTGTCCACTCCCCATGATGATGCTCACTTTCATCCCAAACCACCCTCCTCCTGCAGCAGCCCATTCACACCAACCCACACTGTGCCTGCTACAGTAGAGGAAGAAAGGGCAATAGAAAGAACTCCTAAATCTGAGTTGTTCTTGCTTCTGCTGAGAAAGGCCCCATCCCACCTCCTCCAGTGGGCCTGGTTCACTCAGCAGTAGTAGTGAACCCACACTGTGGCTCAAGCACTGCAAGCACAATGCTTGCACCCAGACCACTGAGGCACCCTGGGGCCAAATAGAGAGCTGTCACCTGAGAAAGGGACATTAATCTAAACCCTCAGATTAAAGGTCTGAGATGCCCTTCTTAGAGGGAGGAGCAGCAGCAAGTCTGCATCGTTGTCAAGTCTTGGCATCCTGCTGCACTCAGCAGTCTGCTGCCCTAGGCAACTGTCTGCTGCATTGCCTGGCTGCCTAAAATTAGTACCTATGCTTGCCTTTGTTCAGTTTTCAGAGGTGACAACCATGCACCGAGCACAAAGTTACACATCAAGTTTCCAAAGTCACGGCAGAGCAGCTGGAGAGCTATGACAGCTTCCCCAACACTGCCCTGCTGCATTTGCTGGAGGGAAGCTGCAAGACTCCAAGAAGAGCAGGTCATGCCCATGAGATCATTTGCAGACCATGGAATACAGCCCTGATAAATGAGAGAGTTACTCATGCAAACTCTTTGTCCTACCCTTACTGTTTTATAGAAACTTTGGGATGCCCCCAAGTGTGACAGGGAGCTTTATCAAGTGGTATAAGGAGTGCTGAAAGAAAGCATAGCTCTCTTTCCATGTAACTCCACTCATCCTCATTTCTGCTCCTTGTCTGCTTTCTCCCAGGCTGGGGAGAACTGGACAGACGTTCTTCCTGGAAGAACCAAGACCTTAATGCCAAGTTCCTGTTTATTCTTGCAACTTGTCTGTGGTTCAATGCTCGTTTTCAATGCCTCACAATGTCCACTGCACCCAGAAACGTTTGCTGCAGTCTCTGTCATAAGATACTCAAGATGTGAATAATACCCACTGAGGCAGAGACATAGTATCATAGAATGGTTTAGGTTGGAAGGGACCTCAAGGATCATCCAGTTCCAACCCCCCACCATAGGCAGGGACACCTCCCATTAGGTCTCACCACCTTCACTGGAAAGAACTTCTTCCTCACATCCAGTTTGAATCTCCCCTCTTTCAGTTTAAACCTATTTCTCCTCGTCCTGTCATTACAAAACCTTGTCAATAGTCCCTCCACAGCCCTCCTGTGGGTCCTCTTCAGGTACTGGAAGGCCACTATAAGGTCTCCTTGAATCCTCTTCTCCAGGCTGCAGAGCCCCTGACGAGAGCAAAGGGGGAGAATCCCCTCCCTTGCCCTGCTGGCCACACTTCTCTTGATGCAGCCCAGGAGGTGGTTGCTGTCTGGGCTGCATGTGCACACTGCTGGCTCATGCTGAGCTTTTCATCAACCTAGACCCCAGTCCCTTCCACTTAAGCAGCCAACAGAGATGCACTGCCCAGGAAGGAAGGTTTACATGTGCTGCTCAAAAGGGAATCCCTGCCCTCTGGTTCTACACCATGGAACTCTTAGTAGACAGCAGCAAGAGATGCTTCTGGCAGACAGGTTTGGTTTTAATCACAGTTCTTACTAAGACCTCAGGAATCTCATGAAAGTCACATACTTGCCTATTCAGCTGAACCAGTTTCAGAGCGACCACAGGTTAAAGGTAAAAAAGAAGTTCCTTGAAGCTAAACTGAAGCCTTCACAGAGACGCCTGAGCTATCTATAACCCCACCAACTCCTATTTGTTTGGTCCTGTGCTGCTGCCTGGCTGCTGATTTGACTCTCAGCACCATGCCAACATGCTGCTGTACCAGAGACAACCTTCCCAGATCTAAATTGTATGGCAATTATTACTTAAAGCAGCAACTGGAGTCACTGCAGAGGAACCTTGCCAGGCTGGACAGATGGGCACAGTCCAGTGCCAGGAGTTTTTACAAGTCCAAGTACTGGGTTCTGCATTTTGGCCACAACAACCCCATGCAGCACTACAGGCTGGGCACAGAGTGGCTGGAGAACAGCCAGGCAGAGAGAGACCTGGAGGTACTTGTAGACAGCAGCTAAACACGACACAGCAGTGTGCCCAAGTGGCCAAGAAGGCCGAGAGCATCCTGGTCTAGATCAGGAACAGTGTGTCCAGCAGGACCAGACAGTCCTCCTGCCCCTGACCTTAGAACTGGTCAGGCTACACCTTGAGTCTTGCATCCAGTTCTGAGCCCCTCAGTTTAAGAAAGATGTTGAGGTGCTTGAATGTGTCCAGAGAAGGGCACAAAGGCTGGTGAGGGGGCTGGAGCACAGCCCTGTGAGGAGAGGCTGAGGGAGCTGGGGGTGTTCAGCCTGGAGAAGAGAAGGCTCAGGGGAGACCTCGTTGCTCTCTACAACTACCTGAAGGGAGGCTGTAGCCAGGTGGAGTTGGTCTCTTCTGCCAGGCAAGCAGTACCTGGGGGTACTGGTAGAGAGTAGCTGAAGATGAGGCAGCAGTGTGCCCAGGTGGGCAGGAGAGCCAATGGCATCCTGGGCTGGCTCAGGAGCAGTGTGGCCAGCAGGACAAGGGAGGTTATTCTGCCCCTGTGCTCAGCACTGCTCAGGTCACACCTTGAATAATGTGTTCAGTTCTGGGCCCCTTAGTTCAAGAGAGAAGTTTGAGTACTGGAAGGTGTCCAGAGGAGGACAACAAAGCTGGTGAGGGGCCTGGAGCACAGCCCTGTGAGGAGAGGCTGAGGGAGCTGGGGGTGTGCAGCCTGCAGAAGAGGAGGCTCAGGGCAGACCTCATTGCTGTCTACAACTACCTGAAGGCAGGCTGTAACCAGGTGGGATTGGTCTCTTCTGTCAGGCACCCAGGAACAGAACAAGAGGACACAGCCTCAAGCTGTGCCAGGACAAGTTTAGGATGGATGTTAAGAAGAAGTTCTTCACAGCAGCAAGAGTGATTGGCATTGGAATGGGCTGCCCAGGGAGGTGGTGGAGTCACTGTCCCTTGGAGGTGTTTAAAAGAAGGCTGGATGAGGCACTTAGTGCCATGGTTTAGTTAACTAGAAGGGCTAGGTGATAGGTTGGCCTCGATGATCTCAGAGGTCTTTTCCAACCTGGTTAATTATGCGATATAGGATTTCAGTGATAGATGCAGCTGGAGTGCTGCAGGTCTAACAACACCTCCTCAAAGTATTCCAGCACTTGAGTCCTTTGTCTCTGCCTCTTTTGCCTTGACATTGCCTTGCCTCCCTGGGGTGTTCCACACTGTCTCCACTGGAAAGGGAGATTATTCCTGCTTGTTTCTTTCGCTACTCACAGACTCAGTTTTATCTTCTGATGTGCTCATGTGCTACCTTTTTCTGCATCTCATCACCAGTCACCTCTGCTGACAGATCCAGATTTCCTTTCACCACTACCTTGCTCTTTCATTTTTCCATGACTCCCCTGGCCAGTGACATCCAGTATCAGCATCACCAGGGCATGTAGTGCAGCAAATGCCAAGATATACCTGCCAGTCCCAGCAGACCCAGTGACAGCTGTCCCTGAAGTGCCTCACCAAGGCGAGCAAGAATGGAGCGAGGCAGCAAGAGAAGCACAAATGAGACAACAGAAGAGGCTGGATACTAAGGATTTCCCCTATTTTAAAGCAGAACAGGTACAAAGGACAGTGATTCTATGGATACACCAGATTCTCCTTAGGGAAAGATAGAAAGGATATGTAAACCCTATGAACACTGTTGTTTGTGTGTGGGTGTTTCATGTGCCAGGCCAAAAGCTCTCCATCTCACCTACTACAGAGAGAAAGAAAGGAGGACAAACCAGGACATGACCCTCTTGCCTCTCAAGGTGATTTGATGGTAGTTGTACTTTTACAGCAGATTAAATCTCAGTGGTCCACTGAGATCAGTAGCAGAAGTCTCAAATAAAAATGCAAGAGATTTAGTGACTTGTGGAGCACCTGCAGAAGCTGCATGGGAGGGACCTGGACAGACCGGAGAGGTGGCCCAGGCCAACCTCATGACATTCAACAAGGCCAAATGTAAGGTTCTACACCTGGGTCGGTGTAATCCCAAGCACAACTCCAGGCTGGGTGGGAAATGGCTGAGAGCAGCCCTGAGGAAAAGGACCTGGGGGTCTGGGCTGATGAAAAGCTCAACATGAGCCTGCAGTGTGAGTGCAGCCCAGACAGCAACCCTGTGCTGGGCTGCAGCAAGAGCAGTGTGGGCAGCAGGGCAAGGGAGGAGATTCTGCTGCTTTGCTCTGCTCTCCTGAGACACTACCTGGAGTATAGTGCACAGTTCTGGAGCCCCCAACACAAAAAGGACATGGAACTGTTGGAGCCAGTCCAGAGGAAGCCACAAAGATGCTCAGAGGGCTGCAGCAGCTCTGCTATGAAATCAGGCTACAAGAGTTGGGGCTCTGCAGCCTGGAGGAGGCTTTGAGGATACCTTGGAGTGGCCTTCCAGAATCTGAAGGGGGTGCAGGAGGGCTGGGGAGGGACTACTGACAAGGTCTTGTAATGACAGGACGAGGAGGAATGGGTTTAAACTGGCAGAGGGGAAATTTAAACTGAATGTTAGGAAGTTCTTTGCAGTGAGGTTGATGAGACATTGGCATAGGTTGCCCAGGGAGGTTGTGGAGTCTCCTTCTCTGAAGACTCTCAAAACCTGCCTGGATGCATTCCTGTGTGGAGTACCCTGCTTGTGGCAAGGGCATTGGGCTGGATGATTTCTGGAGGTCCCTTCCAACCTCTAATGTTCTGTGATTCTGCTGACCGCTCAGTGGCTCATTTACCATGTCCAGAGTGTCACAGCTTACTTGCCAAATGGGCACTCCATCTCCTCATGCAGAAGGGGGCAACTGATGTTCTCTGTGTCTGCCACCATGTGCAGTATCAGCCAGCTCTGAGCAGTGAGTGCTCTCAGTAAGGTACAAACACTGATGATTTCTTCTTCAGAAGTTGCTCCCCAGACCTCCTTGAAGGAGCCGTGGGAGGTCAGGTTAAAGCATAAGTCCAGGCAGCATTAGGAAGTCCACACTACTGCTTCCCAGCATCACAGCTTTCTAGGAACAGAAGTTTCCAAATCTTAAGGCCATCAAGACAACATTTTTCCCAAGTGTTAAGTTTACAGAGAGGATTAACCATCTTAGAGGAGAGTAAAACATGAGGAAGCTGAAAAGAAGAAAGTACATCTCCCCTTTATTCGTTTTGCAGAGCCAACACTGGGAGCTGGTTCATTACCTGCCATAGCTGACCACAGAATAGACCCCTCTAGCAGTGACAGAAGGGCAGCCCTCACCTTGCTAGAGAGCTGATGCTGGCTGCAGGATTTGCATGAGAACTCTGGACTCAGATTATGGTGGTTACAAGCACACACGTCAGCCCTCCTTGAAGATTAGGAAGGATAAGAGGGCAAAGTTCTCCAACGAGCAAGGAGGCAGCAAAAGGCAATCCAAGTCAAAACAATTCTCTGTAGAGATTTCAGGCCAGGCCAGGGCATGGAAACAGATAACTTTAAATGAACTTTAAATGTTTTATTCCTCACTCTGATCTTGCAAACCACAGAGCAGCCTTCATCCTCCTTAAAGGGGTATCTAGCTCCCCTAGACCCACTGGAATCACCCCAAACTGAGAACATTTGTGTCTCTGCATCTCACAGGCCTGGACCTCATTTTTGCTCTGTAATAATTACATCAACTGGCACAGAAACTCAACTATTTAAAACACAGTTAAGCTGCTGCTGCAGTAGTTCTTAGCTATCCAGGAGCAAAAGACCAAGGGAAGCAGGGAGATGCACAGTTACTGCTCTGTCTTGGACATTCAACAGCTCAGTGTGGGTCACAGGGACCAGTGTCAGCCTGGCTTGGATCAGTAGGCTCCTGTCAGTTAAATCATTGCCAGCAAAGCTTGATATATACATTTCCAAAAGAAACAGTAAGCTATGGAATAAAGTCAAATTGAATTTAATTTCTCCCTTTCCTGTTAGAGTCTTCAAAGATGTTCTTATAAAGTCCAGTCTAATGCAAATACCATTAATGATCATCTCTTCCTGCACTCTGGAACTGCAGAGCGAGCACATACACTCCATGCATTATCCACCACAGCTCTAACAGCCACTATTTCCCCCTCACCTTACAGAAAGGGAAAGAGAGGTGCAGGAAGGGCTGAGCAGCAGGTTCAAAACAGTGAATCTGTGGTGCAGATTTACCTCTCTTCAAGCAAAGCATCGAGCCAGGTGCTTTACAGGATCGCAGGCTCACAGGATGTTAGGGGTTGGAAGGGACCCAAGGAGATCATCGAGTCCAAGCCCCCTGCCAGAGCAGGACAATCCTATCTAACACAGATCACAGAGGAACACATCCAGACAGGCCTTGAAAGGCTCCAGAGAAGGAGACTCCACAACCTCTCTGGGGACCCTGTGCCAGTGCTCTCAGACCCTCACAGTAAAGAAGTTCCCCCTTGTGTTAAGGCAGAACCTCCTGTGCTGAAACTTACACCCATTGCTCCTTGTCCTATCCCAGGCAGCAGTGAGCAGAGCCTGTCCCCCCACTCCTGGCAGCTCTCAGATACTTACAAATATTTATCAAATCCCCTCTCAGTCTTCTCCAGACTGAACAGCCCCAGGTCCCTCAGCCTCTCCTCATAAGCCATGCCCTCCTGTCCCCTAATCATCCTCATAGCCCTTCACTGGACCCTCTCCAGCAGATCCTTGTCCTTCTTCAATTGGGGAGCCCAAAACTGAGCACAGTATTCAAGATGAGGTCTCACCAGGGCAGAGTAGAAGGGGAGGAGAACCTCCCTCGATCTTCTGGACACACTCCTCCTAATACACTCCAGGATGCCATTGGCCTTCTTGGCCACAAGGGCACATTGCTGTGCCATGGTTAACTTGTTAGCCACCAGGACCCCCAGGTCCCTCTCCACAGGGCTGCTTCCCAGCAGATCACCTCCCAGCCTGTACTGGTTGAATTTATTATTCCTCCCCAGATGCAGGACTCTGCACTTGTCCTTGTTGAACTTCATCTGCTTCCTCTGTGCCCAGCTCTCCAGTCTGCTTTAGAGTAAGCATAAGCCTGTTCATTTGTGCTGAATCAAGAGCAAAACCAAAACATGTTTGCTTTTGCCATTCTTCCAACCCCCAAGCACTTCTGCCTTCAATTAAATACTGTTTCTGCTCAAATACAGACATTTAAAGCAGAAGTAATAAATATTTGGGGAGTAATACCCCAGAGTATCAACTGTATCATTTGTATAGTTATCAGAAGCATTCTCCAAAGGGAAAATAAAGATTTCCAAGCATGTTTATGATATTTTAATATTAAGAATATATAGATTACTAAGGTATAAGTGATTAATACTGCATAGCATTAATAATACAGAAATAATTATTAATATAGGAAAATATATAAGTTAAGAAAGAGAATCATAGAATCATCCAGGTTGGAAGAGACCTCCAACATCATCCAGTCCAACCTATCAAACAGCCCTATCCAGTCAACTAGACCATGGCACTAAGTGCCTCATCCAGGCTTTGCTTCAACACCTCCAGGGATGGTGACTCCACCACCTCCCTGGGCAGCCCATTCCAATGCCAATCACTCTCTTTGCCAACAACTTCCTCCTAACATCCAGCCTATACTTCCCCTGGCACAACTTGAGACTGTGTCCCCTTGTTCTGTTGCTGCTTGCCTGGGAGAAGAGACCAAACCCCACCTGGCTACAACCTCCCTTCAGGTAGTTGTAGACAGCAATGAGGTCACCTCTGAGCCTCCTCTTCTCCAGGCTGCACAACCCCTGCAACATTATAAATAAAGTGACACTGATTTAACCAATTTCAGAACTTCTCTTCTATGCTGGCACACTTCAGAGAAAGAATTTCCTGCTAATTCTGGATGTAACAGATTGAAGCTAAACCTGTTCAAGCTGCCTGGGGAATAGGCTGCATATACATTGGCACTCCAAAGAAGGTAATTTCCCCTTTAGTACCAATCACAATTCTAGCTGCAGAAAATAAAGTATCCCCCTTTAGAGCTTCTTTGTAAAATGATATTCTAGCATTGTTGCCTGCTGAAAGAAAGAGTATCCAGGTAGATATTTTCAGCAAAATGTGCATCACCAAATCACAGCAAACATCCAGTTGGAAGAGATCTCCAAGCTCATCCAGTCCAACCTTCCACCCAGCACTGAAGGGCCAACATTAAATGTCCCTAAGTGCCAGCTCCATAGGCTGCTTAAACACCTCTGGAGATGGGGACTCCAGCACTGCCCTGGGCAGGCCATTCCAAGGGCTGAGAACCCTCTCTGGGAAGAAATATTTCCTAGCATCCAGCCCAAACCTCCCCTGGCACAACTTGGAACCATTTCCTCTGCTCCTGTCTCTTGCCACCAAGCAGCAGAGTCTGCCCCCTCCTCACTCCAACCTCCCTTCAGGGAGCTGCAGAGAGCAATGAGCTCTGCCCTCAGCCTCCTCTTCTCCAGCCTGCACACCCCCAGCTCCCTCAGCCCCTCCTCATAGCCCAGGTGCTCCAGGCCCTTCTCCAGCCTCCTTGCCCTTCTCTGGACATGCTCCAGCCCCTCAATGTCCTTCCTGGAATGAGGGACCCAGACCTGAACACAACTGCTGAGCATAGGGGGATGATCCCCTCCTGTCCCTGCTGGTCACAGTGTTTCTGCTGCCAGCCAGGATGCCAAGCAAACCTAATCTGGAAGAGTGCTATCAGTGTATCAGTGTTGTGTAGATTAGTTCCCCTCTAAACCAAAAGCAAAGCCTTCCAAATGATGATGGGCACTGATTTAACCAGACTGTTCAGCTGAATCACTCTGTTGGTTTCTTTATAAGCAGCTGAAGTTTAATATTAGGCACAAGGGCTTGTCCCAGTTTTCAGTGACACATATGATGCTGTATAGAAACTCAGTAAGCATCTTGAAAGCTCTTCCTTATTCGGGCTCCTTACTCTGTCTGGCATCTCACCCTGCAAAAAGCTGTGACTCTTTCTCTCATTTTCAGTCTAAATTTATCTATGGTCAGCTCCTGCACTTTCTTGTTTTGGAATGCCAATTTGTCCCTTAAAGCTGAGGATGCCAAAACCGAGGCAGCACAGCCTGACAATCTGAGTCTGCTGGCAGCGCTACCAGGGTCATAAAGACCTCTCACTCTCCCACCTCAGGGGGCTCATCCCAGCCCTGTGCTGCAGTGACACTTCTTTTTCAAGGTGCAGCCCCTGATGGTGTAAGCAGATAAGAAGACTCCAAATTACAGTTCTGGAGCCCTCAACACAGGAAAGACATGGAACTGTTGGAGCCAGTCCAGAGGAGCCCACGAAGATGCTCAGAGGGCTGCAGCAGCTCTGCTTTGAGGACAGGCTGAGAGAGTTGAGGCTCTGCAGTCTGGAGAAGAGAAGACTTCGAGGAGACCTTGGAGTGGCCTTCCAGTATCTGAAGGGGGCTACAGGAAGGCTGGGGAGGAACTATTGACAAGGTCTTGTAATGAGAGGACAAGGGGTAATGGGTTTAAACTGGCAGAGGGGAGATTTAAACTGGATGTTAGGAAGAAGTTCTTTGCAGTGAGGGTGGTGAGACACTGGCACAGGTTGCCCAGGGAGGTCGTGGAGCACAGAATCACAGAATGTGTGGTGTTCAGGACCAGGTTGGATGAAGCTGTGGGAATACCTTCCCTTCCCATGAAATCACTTCCACTGCACTAGCAGAAACAGCAGAGAAAGATGAGCCAAAAAGCTGGAGCAGCACTGCTATGAGCTGACAGAGGGGAGAAAATGGGCTTAAACTGGCAGAGGGAAGATTCAAACTAGATGTTAGGAAAGGGTTCTTTATGGTGAGGGTGGTGAGACACTGGAACAGGTTGCCCAGGGAGGCTGTGGCTGCTCCCTTCGTGGAGGTGTTCAAGACCAGGCTGGATGAGGTCTTGAGTGACCTGTTCTAGTGGGAAGTGTCCTTGTCTATGGCAGGGGAGTGGAACTGGATAATCTTTGAGGTCACTTCCAACCTAAACCATTCTATGATTCTATGATTCTATAAACTTACACAAAAAGGCAGAGACTGGGGTTTACTTCTTGAGCTGTCTGGACTGGTTCACATGGGAGTCAAAAGCATGGTGATGTGGAGCAGGAAGTATAGGCTGGATGTTGGGAGGAAGTTGTTGGCAGAGAGAGTGATTGGCATTGGAAAGGGCTGCCCAGGGAGGTGGTGGAGTTGCTGTCTCTGGAGGTGTTCAAGAAAAGATTGGATGGGGCACTTAGTGCCATGGTCTAGTTAATAGGATAGGGCTGAGTGCTAGGTTGGACTGGATGAGCTTGAAGATCTCTTCCAACCTGGCTGATTGGATAGGGCTGGGTGTTAGGTCGGACTGAATGATCTTGGAGATCTCTTCCAATCTGGCAGATTCTATGATTCTATGTGGCTGGAGGAGGCTGACTGACGACAGCACCACATTGCCTGAGTTACATCCACCCAGAGGAGCAGTGGCACTTCAAGCAAAGCTGTGTTCCTGGGAGGGTTTGTGATCGGGGATCTGCTCCCTGACCGATTTCACAGCTCACTGCTGCAGGCGAAGGGCAGAAGGGTGCACAGCAGCTGCCTGGGCAGTAACTGCTTCAGCCCACATTGCTGCCCAAAGCCTCTGCGTTACCAGGGCCAGGACTGACGTGCAAGAACGTGGTACTGAAAAAAAAAATAATTAAAAATTTCATTCTGAAGACTGAAAAAAATGAGTAACAAAGCCTTCATTTGAAAGCTGCCTCTGGGTGAAATTACCTCCTTTGGAACAGATTAGGTTTCCAGTGCAGCAGTGACTCTTGGCTGCTTTGTAAAGCCTTCCCTAAGCAGAAAGGGGAAAAAAAAAAACAAACTGGAAAAGGAAAACTGCTACTGCATTTTATTCAAATCTATTCCTTTTCAATGACTTTGACTCAGTTTTTAAAGATATCTTAACTACAACAACTATCCAAAAGCTTTCTTAAAGAAAGCTATGCTTTTGCCTGCTTCTGTCCTCAATGTGGGACCATAATGTGATGTTTTTGCTGGTGGTACACATACAAGAATCATAGAATGGTTTAGCTTGGAAGGGACCTCAAAGATCATCCAGTTCCAAACCCCTGCCATAGGCAGGGACACCTCCCTCTAGAACAGGTCACTCAGGGCCTCATCCGACCCGGCCTTGAACACCTCCAGGGACACACCCTGGATATGTTAAATAAGCCACTGTGTGGTCAGCAGAATCACAGAACATTAGAGGTTGGAAGGGACCTCCAGAAATCATCCAGTCCAATGCCCCTGCCACAAGCAGGGTACTCCACACAGGAATGCATCCAGGCAGGTTTTGAGAGTCTTCAGAGAAGGAGACTCCACAACCTCCCTGGGCAACCTATGCCAATGTCTCACCAACCTCATTGCAAAGAACTTCCTAACATTCAGTTTAAATCTCCCCTCTGCCAGTTTAAACCCATTCCTCCTCGTCCTGTCATTACAAGACTTTGTCAATAGTCCCTCCCCAGTCTTCCTGTAAGTCCCCTTCAGATACTGGAAGGCCACTCCAAGGTATCCTCAAAGCCTTCTCTTCCCCAGGCTGCAGAGCCCCAACTCTCTCAGCCTGTCCTCAAAGCAGAGCTCCTGCAGCCCTCTGAGCATCTTCGTGGCTCTGCTCTGGACTTGCTCCAACAGTTCCATGTCCTTTTTGTGTTGGGAGCTCCAGAACTGCACACAGTACTCCAGGTGAGGTCTCAGGAGAGCAGAGTAAAGCAGCAGAATCTCCTCCCTTGCCCTGCTGGCCACGCTGCTCTTGCTGCAGCCCAGCACACGGTTGCTATCAGGGCTGCATGCACACACTGCTACCTCATGTTAAGCTTTTCACCAACCAACTAGAACAGCCTCCATCTTCTCCTCCCACAGTTCTGCTTGCCCAGCAGACCTAACAGAAGCCAAAACTTCCTTTCCATGAAGACAGCCAGCACAGCTTGTCACCAGACCGACTTTGCACCCGCTGTGAGGCTGAGCACATCCTGCGCTCACTCCACTGGTGGGGACTTTATCTTCCAAAGAGCTCAGACCACACCTTCTTCAAAACAAAGAATCAGGTTTCAGAGGTGCCTGTGGAAAACTGTTTCCTTTTCTGCTTTGGACATGAAAAATGTTGTAACCACCAGAAAAAGAATTCCAAGGGATTAAATTATCTGGAAAATGTAGATGTTTATCTAATACTTCATCTACCCAGAAAATGGCATAGATACCTGTGACTGCTGGGCACTGGGATCTGGCCCTAAGCTGTTTAAGAGCCCAGTTGGTAGCAGCTGTATTTTGCAGCCCTTCAAATATAGATTTAAAAGTCACTGTGCAGCAGATGCAGCTGGGCTGGGTAAGGGTACTCAGTTCAGATCATTATGAGCCTGCAAATTTCATCAAGGCACTTGGCTATTCTGACTCCTAATGCCAACCAGCTTTTCAGTCCCACTTGCTGTGAAGAGAGTGATTGGCACTGGAATGGGCTGCCCAGGGAGGTGGTGGAGTCACTGTCCCTGGAGGTGTTCAAGCAAAGACTGAATGGGGCATTTAGTGCCATGGTCTGGTTGATTGGACAGGGCTGGGTGCTAGGTTGGACTGGATGAGCTTGGAGGTCTCTTCCAACCTGCTTGATTCTATGAAGAGCTGAGAAAGGGCAGGATTGCTTTGTTTGACACCATCTGGGTTGATGCCATCTTCTAATGATCACACCCAGTGTCAGAGGACATGACACTGTCACCATGTCTCAAAGTCACATTTGCAGAAGTAAACAGGTAACTCCTGAGTGATTCTCATTCCTGGTGAAAACTGAGCTATCTCTATGACCATGTGCTGATATGGTAGAGGCAAAGGTGTTTTCCTCAGAGGCAATCTGAGCTTGGAAGATGGAGGCTAAAATCCTCTCCCAGAGCCAAACTTCACCCTGTGTACAAGGTGGCCATCAGGTCAGGTGCCCTGCAGGGACAGCCTGGCTGCCCTCGCCAGTCCCTGAGGCCACATCACACCTTTATGCTAATGTTTCTCTTTGGCCATGCAACATGTGGCACTTCAAGCTGCATTGCCTTGGCATTTCCAGCCAGGAGCACGTACAAAGCTACAAAGCAAACTCTTTGGCACACACAGTCGCCCGTCTGGAGCTCTGCTGAGCTAGGCCAGCTGGGGATCTGACCCTGTGTCTGGTGACTACAGCAAGGCTCGGGTCAGGACCTTGTCTTCCCAGCACCACCGCTCACTTCCTTAGCCAACTCACTTTGGTTGTAACTGAGGCTGAAATTCCTGTCAAGAAGAGGTAAATTTGTTTCAGGACTGATACTGTGATCTCGCCTGTGGATGCTGTGATACATCACAGGCTCTCATGCATTTAAAACTTCTTCAGTGGAACCATGTAAGTACAGTTAATATTAACCCCCACCTGGAGCACCGCGTCCAGGTCTGGAATTCCTATCAGAAGAAAGATCTGGAGGTGCTGGAAGGTGTTCAGAGAAGGGCCACAAGGATGATCAGAAGGCTGCAGCTGCTCTGCTATGGAGACAGGCTGAGAGAATTGGAGCTGTTCAGTCTGGAGAGGAGAAGGCTCCAAGGAGACCTTATTGTGGCCTTCCAGTATCTGGAGGGGACTACAAGACAGTTGGGGAGGGACTTTTAAAGGTGTCAGGTAATGACAGGACTGGGGGCAGTGGATGCAAACTAGAGGAGAGTAGATTCAGATTAGGTGCTAGGAAGAAGTTCTGCACCATGAGGGTGGTGAGACACCGGAACTGGTTGCCCAGGGAGGTGGTGGAAGCCTCATCCCTGGCTGTTCTTAAATCCAGGCTGGATGTGGCTCTGGACAACCTAACAGGTGTCCCTGTCCATGGCAGGGGGGTTGGAACTAGAAGATCCTTGAGGTCCCTTCCAACCCTGCCAATTCAATGACTCTGTGAACTCCATATTCATAGCAACATCTCAGGGCAGAACTTCCCAAACACAAAAGAACAGTCTAGAGGAATTTCCAAAGAAATGTATCTATTCTTCCCTTGAAGCCAAAGGGAAAAGATGTACCCAGTGGGAAAAATACAGTGGGATAAGTTCTTCCAACTGCCATTCTTATGGAGAGAATCAAAATGTTCTATTTTATGCTGTCTTTCCAAAGGATATTTACAGTAGTGAAGATTTCCCCCCCCCTCTCCATTATCTTTTATATATATTTTCCTTCTGGCCATATGTTACTGACTAGGGAATTTCAGTAGGTGGAACAGCTGTACATCTGGAATGTGATCATGGCATTTTTGGACAAATACAACCATTCTTGCAGTGAAAAATGTGTTTGTGCTGCAAAAGAAATGATTGTGTATTTGTAGAGGAGGTAAGGATTGCTTGTCTTGTGGATGAGGGAAGCATAGAAGGGTCATGCTTGTGTGTGTGTTTGCAGATGTAGCTCACAGAAAGCTGGGGTGTTAGGATAAATGCCCATCCTTGCCCATCCCTGCAGTGAGCAGGCTAGAGGAGGAGAGGAGGAATCACCTGAGTCTTTATATTGCAAGGAAAGTAGGAAGTCCTGTTAAGGATTTTTAGGCTGTCCCAGCAAAATAGCTTCCTCACTTGACAAAGAAGCCAGATTTCATTGTCTGAACTTCACTCATGCTGACAGTGTGCACTTTTTTGGTCAAGTCCAGTGCTGCTTTTGCACTGAGAGATTCATCAATAGGAAACAGGCTGCTAAGCCTCCTGGCTCCTTTTCCTGCTCATGGTCACAATTTCAGTTGCCTTTGAGATGTATTTTTCCAAGATTCTGGATGAACAGCTGTTGTTGAGTACTCACAGAGTGAAACAACANACTCTAAGGTCTCCTCGAAGCCTTCTCTTCTCCAGGCTGCAGAGCCCCAACTCTCTCAGCCTGTCCTCATAGCAGAGCTGCTGCAGCCCTCTGATCATCTTCGTGGCTCTCCTCTGGACCTGCTCCAGCAGTTCCATGTCCTTCTTGTGTTGGGGGCTCCAGAACTGCACACAGTACTCCAGGTGGGGTCTGACAAGAGCAGAGTAAAGGGGGAGAATCACCTCCCTTGCCCTGCTGCCCACACTGCTCTTGATGCAGCCCAGCACACGTCATGGGTCAGTATAGGTTGAGGACTGACCTGCTGGAGAGCACTGAAGGGGAAAAGGACCTGGGGGTCTTGGTGGAAGGATGCCCATGAGCCAGCAATGTGCTCTGGTTGCCAAGAAGGTCAATGCCATTCTGGGCTGGGTTAAAAGGGCTGTAGGTCATAAATCAAGAGAGGTTCTCCTGCCCCTCTACTCTGTCCTGGTGAGACCACATGTGGAGTACTGTGTCCACTTCTGGGCCCCTCAGTTTAAGAAGGACCTCAGGGAACTGCTTGAAAGAGTCCAGCACAGAGCCACAAAACTGATGGAGTGGACCATCTTCCTTCTGAGGAGAGCCTGAGGGAGCTGGGGCTTGGAGCTTGGAGAGGAGGAGCCTGAGAGGTGACTTCATTCTTGTTTATCAATATGTAAAGGCTGAGTGGCAGGAGGCTGGAGCCAGGCTCTGCTGCGTGATGCCCAATGACAGCACAAGGGGCAATGGTGGAAGTTGAGGCACAGGAAGTTCCATGAGGAAGAATCTTTTCCCTGTGAGTGTGACAGAACACTGGAAGAAGCTGCCCAGAGGGGTTGTGGAGTTTTTCCACTCTGGAGATTATTCCAAACCCACCTGGATGTGTTCCTGTGTGATCTGCTCTAAGTGATCTTGCTCTGGGATCTTTTGAGGTCACTTCCAGATCCCTAACGTTCTGCGATGCTGTGAAATCAGTCACTTATTACACAAATGGGTTTGAAAACACAGAGATGTGCGTGTTCAGAAACCCTGTAGAGAAGACAGGCATGGGAGAAGACATTTGTGTAGGGTGGGTAATAATTAGAACACTTTCCTTCATAGTGTCTCCTCCACACACAAGGGAACCTAACAAAATGTAAGTAAAACCACATAGCCTTACAAATAAAGGAGAGAGAGCCTTTTACACAAAGGTTAAACAAAAAAATCTGCTTAATGTCACTTTGGGGATTAAAGGAACCAGAGTAAAACAAACATCCAGAACAAACTTGGAGGGGTAGCTTCAGGAAAAGCACGTGTGTGAGCGTGTGCCATCACATCTGCATAGGCAATACCTCTCGCTGGGACAGCTCAGGGAAAATAGGAAATCTGGACCTTTTTAGGGTGGGAATTAGATGGAAGAATGTGAACCAGTCTAAACAAAATACAGCAAAGTTGCCAGCTGACTTGCTAAAATGCCAGTGCTCTCTAGGATCCATTGAAATGGAGCTGAGGCCTGGCCCTGCTGTTCAGGCAGTGGGCAGGAGTCAGGAGATCTGGGCTGTATTCCTGGCCCGGCAACAAACCCAGCATGTGATGCTGGAAAGTCATTCAGCCTGAAGTTTCCAAAAGCTGATTTCATGCCTATGCTTCTGGGCACCTGGTGTGAGACAGCATAAGCCCAGACATCCAGGATTTCACACAAAGTTAAGCTGTGAGCTACTAACTTCCCATCCCTGCAGAAGACACCCTTTGGGGCGCAGTCTGAGCACAGATGTAACATGGCTAAAAGCTGTGAAGCAGCCTGGAAGGCCAGAAAGCTGCAGGAGTTGCATGAGTACACAGACTTCCAATTCTGCCCAAGGAGAGGTTCCACAGACAGGCAAAGGACCATGACTTAGGTACCTGTTGTTTCCCACCTCCTGGCAACCATTGCCAGTCTGTAAATATTTCCCCAGGTTTCAATACTTCTGAAGATTGTTGTTTATGTTTCCTGCTTCAGGGCATCAAGGAATAATCTTACCAAAGGATTCACTGTTTCAAAAGGCATATAAAGAATACAGACTGGGACTGCTGGCAAAAAGTGTGGAACAACAACGCTGGCCAGGCTAGGAAAATACTAGATCTCAGGGGCAAAATAGTGGAAAGA